>CAHIKZ030001863.1:257500-498556 GCA_903632075.3 Acanthosepion pharaonis
TAATTTCTGAAGGTTCGAATCCTGTCGAGGATATTTTTATTTTATTTTTCCAGAATTAGCCAGTCCATTAAACGAAATTTTAATTTTTTGCAAAAAAAAAAAAAAAAATTTTATTTAAAGGAAAAATATTTTATGGGCAATAAAACTTAACTTTTCTTTTTTTTACAAATAAAGTTTGAAGTAATAAAATGACAGATTAAAAAATAAAAATCCATTAATTCTTTATATATAAGGTCATCCCATAAGTTCTGTCCGAATTTTGAATAAAGAAAACAAGTGACCAAATGTTACATTTAATTACAGATTCAACCAACAATGTATTTTCTTTGATTATCTTTGACTCAACAAGCTTACTAATTCCATTACTATAAAATTCTTTTGGCTTTGATTCGAAGAACTCACAAATGTCAGTTTTAATCTCTTCCTGTGTTACAAAAGCTGTTTCTTCCAAATGATTCTGTAAGCTACAAAACGAATGGTAGTCTGAAGGAGCAAGATCGGGAGAATAAGGTGGATGAGGAATTTTCTCCCAACCAAGTTCTTCAATCTTTTGTGACGTGATTCTTGCTGTGTGGGGTCGCGCATTGTCCTGATGAAACATCACCTCTTTTCGATTCACTAGAGCAGGGTTTTTTTCCTCAAAGTTTTGGTTCAAACGCTCTAATTGCTGACAGTATATTTGAGCATTAATTGTTGCATTAGGTGGTAAGAATTTCAAAGTGGATTATTCTTGGCGATCCCACCAGAATGAAAGAAGAACCTTTTTGCCCATGAAGTTCCCTTTCTCGGCTGTGGCTGGGGTCCTTCCCTTTACCAAGCCACTGTCTACGACGCTTAACATTTCGATAAAAGATCCATTTTCGTCGCCAGTCACAAGTCTATCCAAAAAAGGTGAAACAAGTTGGCGAGAATGGAGAAAGAGCAGATGTCAACTCAGGATTTGAGGTTGTTTTCAGACAATTCATGAGGCACCCATTTTCCAAGTTTAGGAACTTTTCCATGTTGTTGAAGATGACCATGAACAGTTGTATGGTTTGAACTGAGAACCACTGCCAATTCCTCAACTGATAAAGCAGGATTTTCTTCAAGGGCTGCTTCAAGAAGCTTTTCATCAAACTCAACTGGACGTCCGGTTCAATCTTCATCTTCAAGGGTGAAATCTCCACCTCTGAATTTTGCAAACCATCTTCTGCAAGTTCTTTCATTCACACATTCCTCTCCATAAACTGAGTGAATGTTTCTAGCCGCTTCGGCTGCTGAGTTTCCTTTCTTGAACTCATAAAGAATTA
Organism: Acanthosepion pharaonis; assembly: GCA_903632075.3. Lineage (NCBI taxonomy): Eukaryota > Metazoa > Mollusca > Cephalopoda > Sepiida > Sepiidae > Acanthosepion > Acanthosepion pharaonis. The sequence continues at coordinate 258,790 of CAHIKZ030001863.1, forward strand.
TGTGCCTCAAATGATTCTTGGGTACTTCCATGTTAGCAGGGTTTTAATCAAACAAAATTTAATTTTATTGTTCTCTGAAATAAAATTTGATCAGTTTAAATGCATCTAAACATAAAAATGTTCAGCTTCATTAGATATTATAAAATACTTTTTAAATTTCGTTCATTTTAACAAAAAGTTAAAATTCGGACAGAACTTATGGGATGACCTTATATATATATATATATATATATATATATATATATATATATATATATATATATATATATATGTGTGTGTGTGTGTGTAAAATATATAGAAAATAGGAAAGAACTCGTTAGGTAAATAATCCAAAGTTCTTTAGTATTTTTTATTATAAGGAAAAAAAATAGTGCTCGATACAAAAGTAGAGCATAAATATAATTATTTATTTAAAAATATGATTCCAACTCGCGACATAAGAGTTCTCATGTTTCAAAACAAAGAGCCGAAAACTTCAATATTATAATTATTTGAATTGAATTAAATTAAAATAAGCTCTGTTCCATCTTCAAGCGAAATTTTTTGGAATAACTTTTTGGAAATTTACGCGTTTTATAAGTAAATTTCAAAAATTTATTCAAAAAAAATTTCCTTGAAGATGGAACATTGAATTTTACTTCTTTCAATTTAATTCAAATAATTATATTTAAGTTTTCAGGGCTCTTGTTTTCTAAATTTGAGAACTCATTTACCTAGTCTGGTTTCTTTTTTTAAATAAATTAATTTTATATTTTTTTTTCTTTGTCTGCACACATATATATAATTTAATTCATAACATTTGTTTTTTGAATTTTGTGTTATTTCTGCCTTCCGAGCGGAAAAACTCAAAAGTACTTAAAAATAAATTGGGAAATTTATCGTCTGAAGAAGGTTTTAGAGGCGATCCTCATAAATTTGTTGTCGATCAGTTATTGTTCTTATGAATGCAAACATTTCAAGCAAATAAGATAAACCTTGACATTCTTATCCAAGGTTTACCGATAGTATGAACACAATCAAGCACGCGATCTCTATTTTAATTTCCACACACACCATTTCTTTCGCCAGCGGTTCTTCGAAGATTGTTGTTTTACAGAGGACGTTAGAAGCAGTTGTCGTAGTTTATGCTGGATATTCAGAACAGAAAGTTGTAGTTAAGAATGCTTAAAATAATTCAGCATGAAGTACTGTACAATGATTTCAATTGTTTTACAAGCTAACAGTTGGTTGATTTTGTTTTACGGCATATCAACCTCTCTGGATGATTTAATGCTAAAATCTAAATATTTTGAACGCAATTAATAATAATAAGTTGCACAAAGAAACATCAACAAACCTTGTTGTAGTTGGAGCCCTCGGATTGGATAAAAATTCCAGTAGACTAATTGAAGGGATTCCTGGAAGTCCATGCGTTAAAGAAATAGAAAAAGGTGTTCTCACATGTACAGCCAACACCTTACGAAGGGCTTTATCGATATAAAATAGGTTTGTCGTTCTTAGCTTGTTAATACAATTCTAACTAATTTACCCATAGCTGGGGAGTGAACAAGTGGATTCATACCTTTGCAAAGTAATTGCGTGTAAGTGAACCTAACGAACCTAGCTGGAACTGAAACCCGGCTCTCTGATCACGAATTTAGAGGCATTATACGTTACACCACCCGCACACTCAAGCTTACAGCACCTGGTATTCTCAAGAGGCCACTTGTCTAGGTACTGACCAGGCTCGACGTTGCTTAACTCCAGTGATCGTACGGGAACCGGTGCTTCAACGTGATGTGGTCGTAAGCCTCGAGACAAGTCGAAATTCAGTTAATATACAGGATGCCCCCCCCCCTTTGACTATATGAATTTTTTTTTTCTTTCATTTTCATGTCCATGCATTTAATTTCATTGAATATTTAAACTTTTTTTCCATCTATGTATATTTGCACAACAGTCTGATCGGTGGGCCATCGTTTTTATATATATATATATATATATATATATATATATATATTTTTTATATATATGTATTTTTTTTTTGTTGGTATTTATCGATAAAAATCGTTATCTAGTTGCCTTCCTAATTACTCTTCTATTGAAATAAACTGTTATATATATATATATATATATATATATATATATATACGCACACACAACGGCGTACGATGGATAAATTGTCTAAATTACGTAAAAATTAAAGTTACTCATTTCATTTTAACAGATGTATTTACCAAAACTACGCAAAGATATCTTGAAATACTAAATAGTAAATTTTGAAAGCTCTCACCAATTTACAGTTGAATTGGCTTGTTGTAACCGTAATCACGTAAGCACACAGTTTTTCTCGCACTTCTTGCTTGTGAAGCTCGCTTCCGGGTTCATGCTTTTCCGGCCAGGTTTACATTTCATTTTTTTTTTTTTTTTTTGGTATATCGATGCCAATCGTTATCTACTGCCTTCCTAATTACTCTTCTATTGTTCTCACTCGTAATTTTTTTTTCGTTTGCATATTCTTTCCCACTCAGTAACTTTGTGTCTTAGTAGCGTTACTGACTTTTGCTAAAAAAAAAAGGAAAGGATTTGGCGACAAAATCAACAGAAAAATGGGAACTAACCCGGGAATATTTAATAATCTTAGTGGAAATTTATAAGCAGTTTTCATTTAGTATCTGTCGTTACTATGGTAGCGAATTACTTTTTACTCATATGTACTAAATTATCAGTTCTGGTAGGATTAAATTATTTCCTTCATTTTTTCTCTCATCACAGTACTAATGTGGTACGACATGTTCCCTGTTTTTTTACTAATTTTCTCCATGGTACAATACAGAAAAATAAAATTTACTCGCTTGTTTCATAAGGTAAAAAAACAAAAAAATTCCCCGAGCCACAGACGACAAACTTATCCTATACAAAAACAGGTTTACTTTTAATGGTTTGATTTCTTTTACAGTATATCAACCCGTTGGGTCATTTAATGCCGTAATTTTTTATTGTTTATAAAATGTTGTATATCTATATTATTTACATTATATCGAACTGTTGATCTCGTCTTTATTGCCATATTCACAACGTTTCAGTCGTTGCACGCTCCAGTCTTCAAGTGACTGCAATTTTGAATCGAAACATTCATTTCGTCCACCGGGGTAGATTGTTCTAGTTCCACGTGCCTTGCCTCTTCCAGATGTCTGTTATTTCCCTTTAACTCAAACTTCTAGGTATTTCGGTTCAACACTGCTGTAGCCTGGTATTGAACTCACAACGTAGCCCAGTGGATAAAGACGTTGGTTAGATCCAGTGACTAGACCAAAAGGTATTGCTGCTTGTGGTTTTTCTTAGTCGGTGTGTAAATAATCTACTGTTGTCTTTTTCTCTACTGGATGACTCGCCCAATTTCTCTCAAACCGCTTGGGTCAACTTGTGCTATGGTTTTCAGACTCAGATTCGCATGGTGAAATTTTATCACGACGCCGATATTAGCAATTGACCTCCTTGACAACTTGACCTTGACGCTATTCAAACTGTGACCTCCTGCTCAGAACGTTGACATTTTTATCACTCAACCTTGTGCCCGCTGGAAAGCTGCTTTGAAATTAATCCTATTCTTGATTAGCCTGCGCATAGAGATTTTAGCCTGTCACAAGTTGCCACCTCCTGGAGAAAATAGAGAATATACTTCCAGTAGTAGTCATGCATATAGGTATGTCCCGGTACCCCATATTTTCGGTCTTGTGCCCCCATATCTAAGTTATCTGTATGGTTAGTTTCTAAACGTATGTTGAAAAAAATTCCCTATGGTAAAAACAAATAAAAACAGTAAAACTCTCATATTCAATTATTTAAATTATTTTTTAAAATTTTTAACTCTTTTGTGACATCAACAAACACTCGTTTGACACATTGATTCCAAAGAATATTCGTTGTCTCTTTTGTAATGCTCATTGTAGTAAAGACTTTGTAATCGCCGACACAACTATAGTACGTCGTTGAACAATACTGGTGTCAAACACTTTGGAATAATCTCGCACTAATACTACTTGCTCAATAATACTCGCTCGAACAGTAATCCGTATAGTGATCCGAGAACAGAATAGCGGTCCGTATAATAATAGAGGATAGAATAGAAATAAGGATCCTTATAGTGATACAGGAGAAATAGCGATCAATTTAGATGTCACGCAACTTTCTACATATATGCGTTTCCCCTATGTTCACGGGGGTCTACTAAATTAAATAATTGGATCGCTTGTGCTTGCTCACTGGCGATCTGTGTTCAAGTTCAATTGTCGGCAGCGGAATTTTATTCCTATATAGCACAGTTATTTTTTTTAATTTGATTTTTGCAATTATTTTTTAATTGTTGTCTCATCTTTAATAATTTTCTTTGTATTTTACGATATTTTTTTCCTTTTTCATTCTTGTATTAAATATGAAAATCTGCATTGAAAGAAGATTAGCTAGAAATATACTTCAGTCTTTCTCTACTGATGTGACCATTGTATCAGCTACGAAGGTATATTAGGTAAATCTTACTGTTTACAATTTGCTCAACTGTTGAGCGCTAATGTAATGTCTTCTGCAATTTACAGTAAGAATAAAATCCACGTCGACTTTATAAAAGAAAATTAACCATTCAAAAATTCATTAAATCTTACTGACTTTTGAACCAGGTCACTAATCATGAAAAATGAATTCGTTTCAATATGAAATCTAATAACGCTCCCTTCAAAATCTCGTTCTTGATATACGATTGCAAATTTTTTGTAGAATTCCCCAAATAATTACTAGCAAAAAATTCCTGGAAACTCAGCAAATGAAAATTGCCAGATACTTTTGCTGCATATAGATTTCAGTCCTCGTTTCGAAACTTGATACTGCAAATATTCAAGATGGAAAGTTTGGAAATTGTATGTATTTTCGGCTGACCAAATTGTGACTCGTTTTGGGTGTGATGATAAACTCCGTCCGACAGCAAGACCTCTGATCGGGAGGTTTTGATTAGTGTAGAACCTTCTCTTAATTGCTGCTGTTGCTAGGTTGGCCACAGCAGAGGCGAACAAAAACTTGGAGAATAGTGTTATTAAAGGGAACCAACTGAAACTGAGACATCCAGAAAAGACATGGAACTATTTCGAACCGAACACTTTATTTCGTCCACCGTGGATGATTCGAAATTCTAATGTATATATCCTGAAGAAGGCCGAAGCATACAACGGCCGAAATTTTGTGAATTTTCATCACAACGTGTTTGTAATTGTCCCCTCGGTCTTTTTTAGGTGCTTCTGTTACGTAGTGTGCGAAAGGTTTTTCTTCCTCCGTATGAGTTCGAATCCCTCGTTGCCAAGTTGTTATGTAGTAGTTTCACAGTGGAGGCTTGTTTTTGTACTCAATCGGTCCTAAAATAGGTTCGACGTACTAAACGTTACGAACTTGATATAATCGGTAATGACGCAGTAATCTAGTTGTGGTGGCTGATACTTTAATATCCGACTAATTGTCGTCCGACATCGACTGAGTGACCAAACTCCCTGAGCGACTCCTACTACTCCTACTTATTATAGATGGGAGAGTCTATTAACTATAGAATAGGTGTGTTCCACTATAACATTCTCTATCCGAGTAATCTTCAGAGAATTTCGAACTGAAACCTTTTACGTTGATGATCAACAGGAGAAAAAAATAATTATATAAATATTTACTCAGCATATTTTCATTCAAACATTTTTAGTTAAATACGTTATGTCTATTTATTTTAGTTTTAATCATTTTAAGTCCACGAATTAATTTCTTAATAGCTGTAGAAAATTAATCAAGAAAAATTCATTTTTTTGTTTTTCAAATTTTTTAAATATTTTGAAAAAAAATTTGCCGTCTTTTTTTTTTTTTTTTTTTTAATCGATTTCCTACAGCCATCAAAAAATTAATTCGTGGATTGAAAGGATTAAAACTGAAATAGATAATTTAGATATATTATGTCTATTTATATACATAGGTTAATAATCCGCAGTTATTTAGCATTTATTTTTTTTCCAAAGTGCCCGATACAAAGTAGAACATAATATTATTTGAAAATATCTTTTCATCGCGACACAAATTTCATTGTTTCAGAACTTAAAAATATTGTTGCAATTTCAAGCTATATTCAATAACTTCAAAAAAAAAATTTCCTTTTGAAAGCAAAGTATATTGAAGAGTTTAAGTAGGAGGGGGGAATAAGATTTCAAAAAATAATTTATGGCGTTTGTCATATTTGATGAATCCAAAGACAGATTTAAGTTAAAGAAGAAAAGTGAAAAATGTAGGTTAGAGTTTAGGTGTGGGTATGTAATTCATGCTTGTCTAGATGAGCCGTTATGTGTTATACATGATACCATTGTTTCCTGTTAAGGACATATTCATCAGATAGAATGAAATAATATAGAGGTATAGTAAATACCCAAAAATATTTAGCAAGGTATGTTTGGTGACTATAGCCATTGTTGTTGAAGTAAGAAAGATGTTGGTACCATCTCAATTTAAAGTTAGTTTTTGTACTACCAATATAAAAATTCTTAATACCTGTGTTTTCAATATATGAAGTGGTACAGTGATAAACTATAGATTATGTAAGACACTAATTTTGCAATGGACTATTTTGGGGATTTCTAGAGTTACATAATTTAGTAATATTATTGATTTTCGTTCTGTAATTACTATTATGATTTTTGTCTGAGTGTTTATTTAAAATTTTACTATGTTTTTATAATTTTTTTTTCTAAGTTTTCAATAAAACTACAACTTAATTTTAGAGTATTTTTATTTAAAAACTTGCTAAGAGGATTGTTTTTCTAGCAAAGTAAGACAATTTTGCCCGAACTTTCTACTAAGCATTAGGTTAAATCGTGGTGTGTACCAAATGATTTTTGTATTTCTTCTCTGGTTATTTTTATTATACTTTATATATTTAATATCGGAGTATTTATAGCTACTATTTTTTTTTAAGCTTTATTATAAAAAATTGCTATTTTTATAGAATATATCTTCATTTGCAGAGTTAATAAAATTCGTTTCTCTATGGATGGGAGTACGTTTTTTTTTATTATAGATGGAGGGTGATTTGACTTCGGTCGGATATATTAAATATTGGTATTTGCTTTTTTTATGTAGTTTTTATATAATATAATCATTCATAAAGTCTAATGTTACGTCGAGGAAACTGGCTTTTCATAATTTTGTATTAATAGTAACTTTAAAATTTCGGCAATTATCCTCTCTATGTATTAGTTTCTTATCAATTTTTAAGTTAGTTGAATTCCTCGCAACCATAAGGTCATCATCCCTTTATAATCCAATATCTTCTATATCAATTTCACGATTGGCAGTGATATTGAATAAAATAAACGCTCCAACAAGATCGGAAGACTCGGTAGCGTCCAAAGATCACATTGTAATATCAAAATAATCTCCAGAATTAATTATCATCCACTGTTCCTTATGAACGAGAACTGATTTTTTTTTTATTCATAATGTTTCTTTCATCCTTATACGGATCCGAGTATACAGTGGCAAATTCTAGAGCATCTCTAAAATATTCCCTTGAAATTGATGGGTAATATTAGATGTCAAACTGGATTAGGGAACAGTTGGCTTTATCCTTTATATTAAAGAGTGGTTGGTATGATTCACAGGTAGCTGTTTACTTTTTTACCAACAGGATGAACAGTCTTCCTTGAACAGACATATGTCACTTTACCTGGAAATAAGCCAGGCAGTTATTAACAAACTGAAATGAATGCTGCCAAGATTTAACAGCTCTGGCATCACAATTTCATAAGCAGCCTATCAAATTTTCAGCCGGTCCCTCTTAAGTAAATGCAATAAAGGTTTGAGCTGGAAATTCCTCTAAGTTTGCCCGGATTGATAGACACTGAAACAAGGCTGGAGTGCATAGCAACGAAAACGTTGGAAGACGGATACATTACTCCGATAGTAAATAATTTCTGAGCCCAGAAATCCAGACCGAAAAAAAGTAGGTAGCTGTGGTTATTTCTGTTTTTGTTAAATACGTTAACCTTGTGACCAAGAAGGATGCTGAGATTACCATGGACTGAATATGTGTATAACGAGGAATTTTAGTGAAAATGGAAACAAAAAGGATATTTATACTTAAAATGAGAAACAGACAATTGAAATTTCTAATGCTCTTAATGTGGAAAGGCGGCTCAGAAAACATGACACTGACAGGGCATATGAAAGAGAAACGGGTCAGAAGAAAGCAGCGAATAACCTACCCAAAAAGCTTGTGAAAATAATTTGCAGAACATGGATTAGACGTAGCGAAAAGGGAAAATTTTCTAAGAGCTAAAAAAAGGATAGGAAATTATGGAGAACCATGGTCGTCCATGTCTGGAAGGACACGGTACATAGAAGAACTTTGTGTCAAATATTAGGTTGATGCAAAAATAATTTCGTTTTCTAACATGTTACTATGTGAGAAAACGAAATTATTTTTGCACCAACTTAATAGTTTTCGTTGATTTTACTCATTTTTCATGTCTTTTTAGCGTAGTTTTTAATGACCGAATAAACAGGAATCTAACATCCGATTTACCGTATGTTGAGATGAGTCCCACAGCCATATCACGCTGGAACACTGGTTCTCATCATAGCTCCAAAATTAAGCAACATCGATCCAGGTCAGTAACTAGATGGGTGACTGCTTCGGCTTAATACGTGATGTAAGCTTGACTGTGCTGGTAATGTATTAGATGGGAGCTCGAAATTAGAAATCGGAGGGTAGACTTCAAATTTCACTCGGGTTCTATTACGCTCACTAACACGCACAGAAACTTAGGTAATCTTGACTCGAAGTGCGTAGCAACACTGTGACAGGGCGGAGTCTAGTGGTCCATTTCTCCACGTAATCTAAGTAAGGTCTACATCCAACATTGGACTCTCACACAAGCTGGGATGTGACTCGAGGTGAATGTATATACTGTTTACAGAAGGTAATATGCGAGGAGGACACTACTAATGTGAAAATGCAGACTCTGTTACATTTCTCGGTTTAACATGCAGCTATTTTTGGTGACGCTACACGCTCTTTCACACAGAGGAAACGTTACAAACCTATCCCTACTCTATCGCTATTTCCATGGCAAGTGTTTGGATGAGTTACTCTCCTTAGTTCCACCGGTTTAGACTTTCACAGCTCGGATACAGGGTTGAATCTTCCTCATTCCCTTCGAGTTCAATTGGTAAGAAGGAAGTTCCACTTAGCTTCTTCCCGAGAAGCACTACTTTGTGGAATAGATTAGACGATGCTTCCCCAATTACTAACGGTCTTAACCTCTGGGGTCTAAGTTCAACAACCCTATTAATCCTCTACTTTGAGTGGCTTTGGGGCTTTGTATTGGGTGAATATTTACTTTTAAAATGTTTTAAAACGTCTATCAGGATAGGTTTTCGAAGAATGTCTAAAAGACTATTCTGCAAATTGGTCTCACCCCACAAAATCCCCCCTCCAGAAAATAAAACGTTTAACTTTGGTGTTAAGGAATCTTTATATAGTACTCTGAAATTGATACTAAAGTTCCATTTTTGTTTCCCTCCTTAGTTTTGTTGAGACTATTAGAAATATTCTGTTGAGCTTTCTCCTTAGATTATTATGATTGATGATAATGTGACGGTTACACACCTGGCCCAGGGTCGAATCCCTTGGTTACGGCGCCAACTGTGACGTCGCTCCTCCTGGTCGCTCCTCCTGGTTCCAAGCGTGCCGCTCCAACCCCTTGGTTGGATGATCACCAGCCTCGCCTTTCCCAACTCGCTTCCAATACCTGGTTACTGAAGCAACTGTACTGATCTCCGGTCTGTCTACCCACGCTGTGTTTAGATCTTAGACAGACGGGACCAGCAGGGATTGGGGCCGATACAAGTTGAGTCCGACGGGGGTGGCAAAACACAAGTAAAAAAAAAAAAACTCACGAGACAAAAAAATTACTGATAAAAAAGGGTGACAACCTTTTATATCTAATGTCCGTTACATAAAGAAAAATTGTTCTCAATTCCCGACCCGCTCTGTGGACTATGGCACCAAGCTTCTATCACACAACCTAAAGATTTCGAATTGCCTACTCTTTAGAATTGTGTATGTCGGAGTGTGGTTTGGTTCGACACTGGGGCTAATTTCTATCGATCATTCGCAGTTGATTCTTCTCTTCGACTTGAGTTGTATTTCTTCTTCTTCGTCGACTTGGGCTGGAAGGATCTCTTGTCTTCGACTTGGGCTGGAAGGATCTCTTGTCTTCGACTTGGGCTGGAAGGATCTCTTGTCTTCGACTTGGGCTGGAAGGATCTCTTGTCTTCGACTTGGGCTGGAAGGATCTCTTGTCTTCAACTTGGGCTGGAAGGATCTCTTGTCTTCGACTTGGGCTGGAAGGATCTCTTGCCGCAACTCAGCCGCAACTCTGTCGTCCGAGGTGATCTCTTCTCGCTGCCGTCCGGGGCTGAACTCTGCCGTAACTCTGCCACAACTCTTGGCGTCCTTCGAGCAATCTCCTTCTTCGTCTGCTTGGGCTGGAATTCTCTTGTCTTCGACTTGGGTGGAAGGATTTCTTGTCTGAGGATTCTCTTGCCCGCAAAGGGGCGAGTGAATCGGGCCCGATGCCCGCGTTCAGGCTCTTTCCCTGCCCGCGGACCAGCTGCAACTCCACTCCAACTGATTTCTGTCGACTGGGGTCCTGCTTTTATTGACGCCGCAACAAACTGGGGTGGGTCTGTCGGCGTCAGGGGTTTTCTCAATAACTCCAAAAGTCGCATTATTTTTGATTTCCCATTATCGCTATTGTTTTCACCCCTACTTCCTCACAGTGCCCTTTGGTGGGGAGGTGCACACCCATCTCTCTTAGTCTCGTATGTCAGGTGACCGTTTTTCGACCAATGGTTCCTGATCGGGCATTTCTTTCTCTTCTTTTCTGCAGATCACGTGACCGTTTCGACCAATTGTTATTGATCGAGCATCCTTTCTCCTCCTTTCGGGCGTGGTTACATCGTTCTTGTTTTAAAAAAACAAAATCCAATTTTGCCTTTTCTGCACGTACGAAAAATGACAATCTTGGCTTTCTCTCACCTGGGCTCTGTCAACCAGCCCGCCGCTAATTAGATGTGACATCAGGGAAGAATATTGGCGCTATCTGTGAACTGAGACAATCGTTTTTTCACCTCTTTTGTTTTTTGTCAGACCCGGCAGTCAGAAAATCTTAATTTATCTGAATTGAAAATATCTTTCACTTTATCAATGTGGGGGTTCTAATTTTTAACAGGTCAGAATCTGTATACAATTCCACCGGTCACCCCTCAACCCAAAAAACACTTTTTTTCTCTGATTAAGATTTCGTTTTCAAAAAAAATTTCCCTTTATCCAAATTGATAAGGTGTCTTTCGTTAAAAAGTAGGCTAGATGCTTTGACCGATATCTGGTTTTCATCAAGCGGCCCGTTTTGATATCATGTCTTTTCCTTTTCTTTTTCTTTTTATTATTTCTAATTCTATTCTTCCAATTGTCTTTAAAAAATTCGGTCAACATGCTAGCTAAGATATCTTTCTGACTCGTGTTTTTTGTTAATGACCGCTTTTTTGTATTTTCGACCTTTTCTTTTCCTTTTCTCTTTTCTTTCCTTCTTCTTCCCTTAGGATCGTCCAAGTACAATCTTAGTGAATTATTTTCAACTCAATTATTTTCCGTTTTAAAAAAAAATCAACAACCTGTTTAATAAACCGATTAAAAAAAAATTAAATCATATTTCTATGAATATTTCTAATAATGCAAGGTGCCACAATAATAATAATAAGCGTTACCTATACAACAGGTGATTCCCTCTCCAAGATCTCGCCATCAAAAGTATTGACACATTTAATGGTGATGCAGGTATTAAATTCGCAAAGCCGAATATTTAATTATTGATCAATATACTAGGAATAGTTGTAAAGCAAAGAACGAATTTAAAGTGACTTTGATCGATTACTTAACGTTAAAAAACTTCCTCATCCTCAAAACTATTTTTAAAACACAGACGTAAACTTAAATTCCTCCAATATCTGTCTATATTTCTGAGATAAAGCATTGTAACGATCTTCACTATTTACACCGTTCGGACTCTTGCCCTCATTTTTATTGACATATTCACAACGTTTCGGCCATTGTACGCCTCGACCTTCTTAAGGTGACATACGTTGGAATTTCGAACCGAACCCTTTTTAGTCTATGAGGATACATTTTTCTAATTGTCCGTGGCGTGACTTTTTTGGTTATCAGTTTCAGTTAATTCCCTTTAGTAACTGAACTCTCAAAGTTACCCCCACACCACCACCCTACTGTGGCCACAGGTATTAAACTCACCACTCTTTTGGACCAAGTCACTTATTGGATTATTCAAGGACACTGAGTAATCCAGCCACGGCTAAAAGGAAGTACCGTTGTCATATTTGGTCGTGGAATGCTCAGTCCTCAATTTCGAAGGGAGATGTGGCAAGCCTCACATTGATTCCAAACTTCACGGCTAGGGCCCGCCATGCCCCTGACATTATTGAAAACCACCCACACTTCGTCCGTATTCCATTGATGGAAAGTTCCACTCTAGCAGCTTTTTTCCGTATATTTGTTTCAAAGTTTTCTTTGCCAATCAGTTTTAACTTAATCTAATATTCGCCTTTTACCCATCGCTTCCTTCTTTAATATACTTTGTACCTTATCCTCTAAGCGAAACTGTTTTTCCATACATTATCATTTACTTTTTACCGTGTGTTGTCGAATTCGTACGATGTAATGCACTGAGTTCTCAACAAAGTAACAGTTTAAAACAAAGGTATTAACATTGGCTTGGATTTATATTCAGAGAAGAGTCATCTGAAATTTTGCGCCCATAATGATGAAAATGAACTGAAGAAAGCACAGTAATCTATGCAACAACCTTATATGAATGAATGCTAGGGAAGGGTTTTGAGGAATGGCAAAAAAAAGAAAATTCTAAAATGAAGAATTTCAAGGTGACAGGTTATGAAGAGCCATGATCACCAACGTCCTGAAAAAGTAATTAGCTACAAAGAACTTGCCTCTTAATAACAGCGAATTTCTTTACTGTCATAAAACGAATGTTTTAATTGGGAGATGACAGTAAAATTCAGAATATATGAAGTAATCGAGTAAAATTTAATAATTATAAATATTTCGGAAAGTGAAAATATGTTCTGGTAATTAATAAACTGTCACCTTTTGAAATTAAATAGGTTTCAATGCTAGAACGTAAACATTAATTAATTAGGATGATGCAATTAGGACTCGGCTATGTAAAATTCCTATTTTGTTACATGCCACTCATTTGGTTCTGATTTTAAATCGTGCAAACTTTTTTTTTTATTTTTTGCAACTGAACACTTTTGAACAAATATTAATGACTGACGACTATGTGGTTGAAACAAAAAAAGGCACTTCGTGATGTAATGGTTAGCAAGTTTGGCTGCTTTATACATTTGGAAGGTGCCACATCTAAGCTACGCTTAGAAAATCTTTTGTGGAGGGGAAATTTTCCGCCCGATTACATGCTGCGGTTGTAGTATCTGTTCCATTCCGTTGCGCGGACAGAATCCTAGGTCTGGTTCCGTAACATGTGTTCCGAAGCGGTGGGATGACAAGATTAGACTAGCGGCCGGAATGTTTCCACTCAGGTTCCCGCATAAAGAATTTAGCTCGGTGGGGTGTGGTATCAAGGTAAATCGCGGTTGAAACGTCCCAAGCCAATAATTCTTAATTTCATTTTTTAAAAGTATTCTAACATTAATTGCTCCAATGATGAAAACCTTATATGCGATTTCAGGTATTTAGAAATAAGTTGCCATCTCTTTGTGATGACAACTTTGTTGGTCTATTGAACAGGAGTAGACGTTTATCCATTGATTCCTGATGAGAATTTGGTTTTCGGTTTCTAAGTTCTACTTCAACTGTATTCTTCTAACGTCGCCTAAACTCTGAAATGCAAACAACTTATTTTCCTCAATAGGTGTTGATTGGTTCACCTATCGTCCGATTTACACTCCTACCCAATCTTTTGAACAGAAAATAAATGAACGAAATAAGACGTATACTGGAGTCGAAAATGTTACAAATTTAATAGTTAACTAACACTGAAGTCTTTCTTGTCCGTTTCGTGTAGGCCAAAACAAAATGTAAACCTTTAAGCAGAACCTAGTCGTCACTATCACTTTTTTTAACGAAATAAAATTGTTTTATTTTTGTCCCTAATTCTTGTAAGTGGAAAATAAAGCTTAGGGCAAGAAAAAAAATAGTTTTTCTTTTTTAATTCCGTAGAAAACATTTACCGTTTTCTAAGAAAATAATTTTTTTCTTTAATGAAACTGATTTTGATAGATTTCTATTAAACTGTTATATCACTTTGAAGGATATGATTTTTCTTTTTACAGCATATCAACCACAATAGGTTATGTTCGTATGAATAGAATAAGTATTCTTTGTACGAAATCAATTTGTAGATCAGGTTTCATTTACGTAATTTTGTAAAGAGGTTTTTGACGAGTCAAATGTATTACTTGCAATTTTATAATATATTGCTAGTATTTTTACCACAAAAAAACTATTTTTATACTTTCATAGTGTTTTTACCCCCAGTTTGGGGGTCAACTATTTGCCCATAGCTGGAAACGTAACAGGTGCTACCACCCCGGGTCAGAGTGCACCTAGCAACAAAAGCAGTTAAAAGCTGGTTGAAGGCTAGTATGAGTCGAGTGCAGACGCAAGTTAACTTAGTGGTTGAAATGGTCAGAATTTGTCAGGTGTTACCGGAAACATTCTTTCTCACAGTTAAAATGTTTTGATAAACATTTGACAGCAGCGAATTCTTTTGTGGGGGGGGATCCTAGGTGAAGCTAAGTTGGAAGAGCCAAATTCGAAGAAAATCGTCGTTGCCACTCACTTCATTTTTTTATCTGAATTTTCTGTCAGCCGTTTGCTAAGCTGTATTTGATTTGCTAGTCAGGGGAATGTCTTACAAATCAGATTGAATAGTGAAGAGAGACTTATAAAAACAATGCTGACTGTCGGATCGGGGAACGTTTGTAAATCTGTTGAAGAAGGGTATGCGCGTGTATCGCTACTGTGATCGCAGCACCAATTAACCAAATTTGAAATAATTCTTTCCTGTCGAGATTCGATACGATCGCCCGTCGACCTTTAACTCCCAAACACTTATATCTAGTTAGGCATATTTATTTAAATTTAATATTGTATATATATGTTTTATTACACTATGATTTTTCTACTTGTTATCAAGAGTCTATCTACACATTAAAACAGTCACCTTGCCACCGGCGACTGTTACGTATGGTCGGACCAGTCAGTCTTTCCAGAAAAAAAAAATTGCTTCGTCTAACCCGGTCAAGTTGATGTTCGTGATAACTCTCTCATTAACTTTTTCCGTGTAACTTAAAACGGAACGTGAGCGCAGAAAGCCTTGGTGCAGCGACACTGTAAAACTGGCCGACTAGCAACTCTTGTGAAATAAAGGAAGAAACAACAAGTTAGGTTTGATACGTGGAAATTTTCTTCGCCATTTTTTTTTTTTTTTTTAAATATCTTTAAACTGGAACTAAAAGAACTCCAAGTCCCGGGCCCTCGGAAACAGCCGGTTCAACACAAGGAGGGTTTGCCTCACCTCATCCGTCTAATTTCCTGCCGCTACCAGGATTCTATTCTGGTAGTCCTGGAAAAATCAGCTCTCGTACTCTATAGATAGTAACAGTATACCATTTTTTTTCTTTAGTTTTGCCTGAACCTACTAGATATCAATATTCGAGGTTAAAATTTACTCTGAATATTGAAATTTCGATCTAGAAACAAATCTTGCTCTATTTGATATTACTACAAAAGATTATTTTATATAGGTTATTTTTAAAGAGAATATAGTTTTTTTCCCGTAGTGTTTGAGCAATAAAGCTATATTCTGTTGAAATTAAACCATATTTTTGTCAATTTTGCACTTGAATTACATGCGATCATGATGCAACCGACATTTTATTGTATGCATGCAAGTCATTTTGTCGTCGTTTCTGCGTGGTAGAAATGCTTTCATTTGATTTAAATGATACATTTCCGGTTTCATTCCATTTGAATTAGAAACTCAAAGATTAGATTTGATTTTTTTTTTTTTTTTTGTTTCCTTATCCGTAAAATTACTTCGTAATATTTGCATTTCAATGAATTTGCTCTTTTCTATCGGTCAGCGGATATTGAACCTAATAGGAAAGTATTGTTGCATGATTATGCCATCGCACTTCTCTTTTGAAACATCTCTTCAAAAAATCGGTTTGCCTAAAACGTAATTGTCACTGATGTTGAATTAATCGACAAGGAGAATAGTGTGGAGGTCACACTAAAGGGGTTCATCTTAGATGACCCAAGAATCTTCATTAAAATGGTAACATGATTGGGCACCTCGAGGTGGTGTAATGGTTAGCAAACTTGTCTGGCTAGAACAATTACGACTGAGTAGTGAGTTCTATCCTCACTGGGTGCCCCTTACTTGTGCCACATCCAAGCTACGCTTGGAAAATCACTAAAATGGTAACATGTCTTTGGAGATTGAAAATGAAATGGCTGTGCAATAGATTTCAGCGTCACGTTTGAATATTAACCTTAACCGTCAACTACGATACAAATTATGCTTGGCTTTTTCTGATGTATTTTGCTTTGCTGAGACCAACAACGCGTCTATTCAAAAGGATAGTTTCAGAGCCAAAGCAATATTTAAACATAAGTTGAAGCTATAAATCATTTTTGTTAGCTCTTATAAACTTGGCTCTGGTAGTCCACGTTAAATTTCAACGGTTTTTCTTTTCAATAAATTAACTAAGGTTTAAACTAATTTATTGATATTCGCGTGCCTCCCTTTTGAAGGAAAGAACAAGATTTATTCGTTTTTTGAAGTCATGTGATTGGATTTCACTTAGATACATAAGTCTTTAGGTAATTCTCCAATGTTTTGATTAAGAAAATGATACTTCATAGAAAAAGCTCTAGTCACATTGTGTTTTGACAGTTTTAGTCACCTGCAAAATAGAAAAGGTCGATTTTAAAAACGTGGTTTTGTACTCAATTTAAAATTTGGGGGTTTACGTGTATAAAAATTGGTCAAAATAGTATTATTCTAATTATCGTTTTTTGAGGAAACCAGTTTGAATATTAAGTTTAGGTTCAAAATTCTAGCGTTGCAATTTCCTTTCGGTGATTAGTGAAATCCTTATAACATCGACAATTTTCTGAAGCTTTGCACGTTTTATATGGACAAGACGCATGACACAAGCATATTAGTAAGTCATTGGGCCATCAAATAAGACCTTCATTTGCTTCAAAAGGAAATTATACGAAAAAATTTCGCCATATTATGATGTAATGTATTATATAGTGAAGTAGTTTTAATGTGATTTTCAATAAACAATGCAATTTTAAAACATTTTGTTATAATTTCTGCTCAGCAGTATTATGATATGTACACTTGTACCTATTTTGTTTTTATTAATTATAATCTACCAAAGGATCTAAAGAATCTTTTTTTATTGAGTAGCCTATTTGTAATCATTTACAATTTCTTTTACAGTTTTTACTTACCGAATACAGTAAAAGCAAAATTTTGCTCGTGATAATTCATAATTAGAATTCTGGTTTGAATATATTTTCCATTCAATATATCTAATACAAAAGACATCAAACTTATTCGGATTTGTTCTTAAAACAGTAAAATTTTGAAGTCGGTTTGTAACCAAAAACTAGCGGAAATCAGATATTTCTCTAATTTTTTTTTTTTTCTTCAGACTACTTTAAAAACAAAATGCTCAAAAACTGATAAAAGCGATTCATCAATGTTTTGGTGACAGTACTTAGGATAGCAGACCCGCATCTCTTTCACATCGTGTGCTAGTTTGATTTTCTGAAATCAAGTGAAAAAAAAAACAACCTGATCTACTATACAACTGTGACATGTGACACAAAATATGATTGGGCTTTCTTCAATCATGACCTAGATTGGATGAAAAAAGTCATGTGATACACACTTTGGTAATCATGTCTCTTTCGATTCATGACTGCCTAGGCAGAATATTTTTTCCGTACTCCGTTTCTTTCTACTGTACAGGGATTATTTTGACCTGCTATTCAACCATAGTTCGGTAGGCACCTCAAGGTGGTGTAATGGTAAGCAAGCTTGTCTAGCTAAAACAATTACAACTGCTTTGTGAGTTCGATCTTCACTGAGTGCCCCCTACTTTCGGTCTTGTACCGCATCTAAGCTACGCTTGTAAAATCACTATTCAACCATAGTTGGGGATAGATGAGATGGATTCAGATTTTTCACAAAGGTATTTGCGCAAGTGAACGTAATGAACTCGACTGGAATTCGAACTCGTTTCTCTATTTTTGGATGACGTAAGATAAAACATAAAATTAGCTCAAGAACATGTTCAGAGGGTGTGTTTTTTTTTAGTTTCTCCGTCAAGACAAAAACAAATCACATATTTTCTTTGAACTAAAATCTCCAAAACTTTATAAAAAAAATGTCTTAAATATTTCTAATTGTTCACACCAATTATCTAATCTCGCGAAAACAATGTTCTTTGTCGCGTGTAGTATTTTTTTATTATTATATTGTCACCTTTAGATCCGGTGTTCCTATCATTTTTGGCGTCATCTCCCACTTTCTCATGGAAAAATTTTCGTTCACTGCTCTGTATAGTAAATATTCAAAACTATACTAAAATTGTTTGGTAAAGTATTTGTTACTGGTTCGTAATATGACTTTACCACATTACGATGGAAGTGGAACAGCCACTCGAATCCAAAGATGCCAGTTTACTCGGGCGGCTAGCTAAACTCCATTGCAGACGCCTGCTCAAGCACATTTGTGTTTGTTCAACACCCACAGAGCCCACCTGAGCTTAGCTGACCTTAATTGAAGTTACAGGGAGAGAGCGTGTTATCTAGCGTGAGCACGCTCAAACTCTCGGTCACAATGACTTGTGCCTTCGTGCTAGCAGAACCACCTACGGGTTCCATCTACCCAATTTCACTCACAAGGTTTGGGCCAACTCGTGTTATGGTTTTTCAACCACTTTCTAAAGGTGCCGCACGCTGGGATCACCTCCTCCAGACCGATAAGATCAAGGAGTCACCTTCCTAACAAATCGTCCATGGAGAGATTCGAACCCTGGTTTAATGGTTAGACAGCGAACGTTCTAACCAATCGGCTGATATAATGTAACAAGGAAAAGGACGTAACATAACGCTGCCTTTAAGCATTGGCTGCCGTTACCGTATTAAGAACGAAAAAAAACCTGACCAATGAACCCCATTCAATATATATATATATATATATATATATATATATATATATATATATATTATATATTTATTTCTGAGATGAGGTATTATGTACATTATTTACGTTATTCGGACTATTGTCCTCATCTTTGTCGCCACATGGCACAGTGGATAAAGCCTTTGGTTAGATCCAGTGACAGGACCAAAAAAGTGAATTGAGTACCCGTTTAAGGCAGTGGAGAAATTTCAGAGGGAAATTAACAAGAGATAACTGATAACTGGCATCCATTAAACATGGCACGTGGAACTAGAACAGTCTACCCCAGTGAGCGAAATAAAGGGTTCAGGTCGACATTCGAACCACCTGAAGACGGCCGGAGCGTACAACGGTCGAAATGTTGTAATAAATATGGCGACAAAGATGACAATATTCTGAATGTGTGTGTGTGTATATATATATATATATATATATATATATATATATATGATTTAATTTTAGTGATAACAAAATTTTGTTCATAATTATAAGATTAAAAAGAATCTACACTAATCGCAATTAATAAACATTCAGCGAATATTTTTGTTATGTCTAATATTGTAGACCTGCTTGAAGTTAATGAAACTTCTCGAAGCTAAACAAAATCTCAAATTAATTTTTGTGATATTTTTATCATATCTAGGAATGTGACCTTTTTATTCCAATTCAGCCTTTTTTATATAGTTCTTTTTTCTTTTTTGCATATATCCTTAAAAGAAATTTTCGGGTAACATAGGCTGAAATAACTTTTCAATAGTAAACATTCTATATTGCCCACCGGTGTGATATCGCCAAGTCGGGAAACCCTGTTCTAGCTGAGTTCATATTTTCAGGCTCCTCTTTATCGTTTTCTTTGTTATACTCAATTTCAATGTCCTACAAAATATACAAGTATTTTCTCTTTAAAACAGTAATCACTGATCAGTCAATGTACTTTTTGTTCAATTTGAATTTTTTTTTTTTTTTTTTTCATGGAAGTCAGTGCTCTTCCTGTATTCTCTCATTATCGTATTCTATTTTTACTCGTTTTTTTTTTTTTTTTTTTTTTTTTTTTTATTTAAGCGTTTACAATATTTCAAGCTTCAAGTATGTTCCAGCAAGAATTCATAAAATAGAATTTAAAAGAATAAATGAATTTTCCCTCTCTCTCTCTCTCCGGGCAACATGAGCTGTTGTAAATCAATATTTAACGATGTTGCAAACAAATTTTAAAAAAATGAATTTCAAAAACCTAAACCTTTTTAAGCAGTTTAAAAGCCTTAATATTTGTGTTGGCGAAAAATTTATTTCATGTATCATCTTACATGCTCTCCATTGTGGATCTTTGACCTTAGCCAGGCACAAGACTACAGTAATGATCACTCTGATCGAAGTCGATGATTATTGGAAGCGAGGCTTCTTTTGCTTACTCTTTTCAATTGAGACGTGTTTGCTTATGTCAAACTGAAAAAAAATTTAGTTTTAATTTTTCCCCCGCTTTGGAATGCTTTGTTTATCGAATATTTTACTCCAAATTCTTATGCAGGTTCACAGTATTCATTTTAAGTCTATATTCATTCTAAAATGTGTACTACAAATGTTGCGTACTCTGCTTTTATTGAGACTGTTGTCCTCATCTTCGTTGTTATCACAACGTTTCGGTGTTTGTGCTCTCCGACCTTTCTCAGGAGTATATCAATCTGGGTGACATACAAGGAATTGTAAACTGAACCCATAAGTTGAAGGTTCTAATTTCACTATATCAAATTGACGTCGTGGAATAAGGAGTTACTTTATGAATTCGGTGACATAGTTTGTGAGTTCAAACGCTGGGTCGGACAGCGTGTACTTAATCTTGTTCTTATTTTGATTTAGTTTCAACTATGAAAACAGTCTAAACCCGTAGATTAAAGGGATCACTTCATAATTCCCTGTACGTTATCTAGATTGATAAACACCTTTGGAATACCGGAGAGTACAGCGGTCTCGCGATAACAATAAAAAAAATGAGGAAGTCTCGCGATAACAATAAAAAAATGAGGAAATCTCGCGATAATAAAAAAATGAGGAAATCTCGCGATAACAATAAAAAAAATGAGGAAATCTCGCGATAACAATAAAAAAATGAGGAAATCTTGCGATAACAATAAAAATGAGGAAATTAGTCCGATTATACTGTAAATGATAAATCCTCATCCCAGAAATAGACAAAAGATTTTGCGTATTTATTCATTTTAAAAATCGACCCCAGTTCCTGTTTTACCATCCATTTTCACAAACTCGTTAGGTTCGAGACTAGCTGTCGCCCGCCTGTCTTCAATGTTGTCCTCACTGTGACCAAGAAAACCGTCTTCTTACCCCATTTTTCTCAATATCTTGCATTCTTCGTCCATGGTATTTACAGAATCCTTCTGTACAATCGCGACTTAGACATATCACGTTCACACACCGCTTCTCGCCCGATTACCGAAGTTAAGTAACGTCAAGTTTGACCAGTACCTAGATAGGTAACCAATTGGAAATGCCAGGTGGCGTAAGCTTGGATTTGCGTGTAGTGTAATGGATAATAACCTCGGAAATGAGAAATTAGAGAGCCGTCTTTGAATTCCAGTCGGGTTCGTCCTATTGACTTAGGCGCAAATACGCTCGGGGAAAGGGATAAAAACACCTTCTCCCCAGATATGGGTTAAATAGGAAAATCTGAAAATCATTGTTTTATTGACTTTATTGCTTGGCTTGAGGTGAAATGATTTTAAAAAAATCTACCAGAGATTGATTTGCTTTTTTTCCGATATATGAACCTGTAAAATTATTTTTTATTGCCTCAAGGCTTGGGTTCATCTGCGAGGAAATTGTCCAACCTTCACTGGCATATAGGAAGATTAATGTTACATAGCATATAAGCAGTTTCCCCACCTTGTTTCTGATAGGTTTTTTATAGTTTTCTTTTCTTTCTTTTTTATTTATTTATACTGTTTAGCTTCTGGTATATAACTATATATTCTGTTCCAATGCACCTTCGAATTTCTTCGTTCAATATTACCTATCAACGTTTCGAAAATGAAAAAAAAACAAAACAATCCGTATCCTGGAGTGGTTGCGCAATATTTCGTGAGAATGTTTTTGTTTGTTTTTTTTTCTTTTTTCCAGATAAATTATTGAAATGAATCTGACAATGATTCAAAAGTCTGACACGTGGGGGGGGAAAAAAATGGACGTCAGGCAGCGTTAGTTGATGCGATGTCAGAAAAATTTGTTCCAAACGATCAAGTCGATTTGACTTCTGATACGAATGTCATGATGATCTGTTCATAGCATATTTTTTCCCACAAAAGTTCCCTGTATAAGCGGATAGATATAAGGATGTAAATAATATACATGCACACACACACACACACACACATACATACATACATACACACATATACATACACACACACACACACACATATATATATATATATATATATATATATATATATATACACACACACATACATACATACACACACATACATACACACACACATACATACATACATACACATACATACACACACACATACATACATACACATACACACACATACACATACATACACACACACATATACACACACGCACACACATACACATATACACACACACATACACATATACACGCACATATACATACATACATACGCACATATACATACATACATACGCACATATACATACATGCACATACACACATACATATACACAATGACGACATGCCCATTTTTGTTATCGGCATTTAAACTTTTTTTTTTTTTTTTTTTAAAAAGAAAAAAAAAATATCGGTACACTAAAAATGCAGGACAGACTGGGTTCTATAGCCTTGGTTAGCAACCGGTTTAGGGAAAGTAAAAAAAACTTAATTCAACACCTTTCATTATGGGTAAATAGTAGGGAAGCCAACCATGGCTTTGTAGCCATGGTTGGCAACTAGACTAAGAAAAAGAACTCTAAATACAAATCCGTATCCGGAGTCCCTAAGACAGACCTATGTCCTGCGCAAATTCGTTCTGGCAACTCCTGCGACGATGCCGGTACCAAGCTGTTTTGGCTTCTGTCTTTCTCTTGAGCAACATCGGCGAGGGGGGAGATTTTCTGCATGGGCAAATGCTGATCTCTCATAAAACAGAATTTGCCCAGGCCTGTTCCCTGGAGAGGGTGTAACTCTTCGGACAGATCCATGGTCGCTCGAGACCGACAGATGCCATAATAATATTAAAACCATAACCTTTCGAAATATATGGATGGGGTGTTCCTCGATCGTTTAAATAACTGTGTACTATAATAGTGTTAGCTTATCTTCAAATATTTTTTTCTTCCTAAATTCCCGTAGACTCCACTAAGGAATATGAAGCCATAGCTCTCAGCAAAACTAAACCTAGCTGCTTCTGTAGTCAAGTTTCTAGGACAGGAAGTTAACCCCGTGCCCAGCTAGATGAGTCTCCCGTGTTCCCAGGCGGGACCTGGCTCGACACAGCTCAACTTCGATGGTGAAACGAGAACAGTTGTTTAATCGCGATTTGATCGTAAATGTTCATCTTTATATAGGATCTATATAAACATTTTTCTGTTAGTATACGAGATTTTGCAACTGTTTTAATAATTTATTTATTAATTTATAAACAGCTACGGTGTTACTGCTGTTCCCTGTTTCTACCCTGATCCGAGGTAGTAGCACCTGTTAGGGTCACAGCTATGGACAAATAGTGAATCCTAAGAAAAAATCAACACTCCGAAAGTATAAAAAGATTTTTATTATAGAAATATGAGCAATACATTTTTATTAAAAAAAAATACCAACAATACATTTTAAAAAAATAACCAAAAATATACCTTATCATTTATAAACTACACATCTATCTAGATTTCTGAGATAAGATATAACTTTTTACACTATTTACATCGTTCGGACTGCTGTCCTCATCTTTGTCATATTCACAACGTTTCGGGCGTTGTACACTCCGATATTCTTCAGTTGATGCAATTTGGAATTTCGAACAATAAATAATGACATGGCACGTGGAATTACATCCATCTACCCCCGTGGGCTAAATAAAGGGTTTGGTTCGCTATTCCAACATAGATACCTTGAAGAAGGTGGGAATGTACAACAGCCGAAACTTTGCGAATATGGTAATAAAGATGAAGACAAGTCCAAACGATGTAAATATAAACAATACATCTCGAAAAAAAAACAAAAAAACAAAAACATAGGTTTGCCTTGAAAGTATAAAATTATGCTCAAAATATTTGTAATTGAAGACATGCATAATTGATTACAAAATATGTAGATTTCAGCATTAAATATCACTTAGTTTCATATACCATTAAATAAAATCAACCAACCAAAATCCATATATTTAGATTTCGGCATTAAATAACCCATAGAGGTTGATATGCCTCTAAATAAAATCAACCAACCAAAATCCATATATTTAGATTTCGGCATTAAATAACACATAGAGGTTGATATGCCTCTAAATAAAATCAACCAACCAAAATCCATATATTTAGATTTCGGCATTAAAAAACCCATAGAGGTTGATATGCCTCTAAATAAAATCAACCAACCAAAATCCAAATGCTAAATCCTGCTACTAAACAGCAGAGCAATTACGCCGAGATAGTTTTCGTCAATTAAACATAGAACTGTTATTCATTAAAACTAATCTAATTGTTAGCTTTCCATAAACATTTTCTATATTAGAGCCGTTTTCCGAGATTTAAAGCATGTTTAGGTATTGTTTTTAATCAGTTTGGTTCAAACTAACATTTGTCATAAACATGAATATTTTTTATGATAATTATGTCCCTTCAGGACGTAAGATACCATGACATTTCGTTGATTTTGTCTTTGGTTGTGAAGTGGTTACCCCTTGACTTCTACAAGGTTTCCTTATCTTGGCTATTTGGGCTCCCCAGTGCTGGATAGCAATCTAATGCGTTAATTAACCTCTAACTGAAGAAGGGTTCATGCCTTCCGAGCAACTTTTTCGGTTCTGTTAAATGTTACACTACGCACGTATCCTTTCTATGATTGCTTTAAAGTTGCATAATTTCAGTTATTTTTTTGACATCCATTCATTCTATAACCATGTTTTTTTTGGGGGGGGTTGTTTTTTTTTAATCATATGCAAGTCTTTAAAGCTACTAAGACACAAGAGGTTCCTGAATGTAGAACAAGAAGATAAAAAGGGAAACATCAGGGAGTTAGAATAGAAGTATAATAAAAGCAGTCGATAGCAACTGACAATGCATTTAAATTTCTGAAGATCAAAGTTAGCTGGCAATCACAGTCTGAACAGAGAAATGCGAGAAAAAAAATCTGTTAGCGTGTAATTTAAGGTTACATCTAGCCAATTCAACTGTGAATTGATGAGACCTTAGCGCCAATCTCGTATTGAGCTTCAATTCGTCAAGTTTAGATACCATAGCTAAGAGTTCATCCGAACAATTCTCGTGAAAATATTTGTAGAAAAAGCCTAGGGAAGCTAGGGTTTTGACGCTGTGGATTCTATACGTTTTTACAGGATGGAGTCACCAAATATACGCACAAATGCTTTTCAATTGTCCTTTTTCTGGACTGGTTGCAAAGCAAGGCTGGAAAACGAAGTCTACCTTTCTATTTAAGCCTGAGCTGGAGTAGGGAAAAAGATGGAAGCATGCTATTTCAAAAAGTGTGCACTGGACATACATGTGCATCACTGGTAAATGCAAGATGCACTGCGACAATAATTGTACAGTTCGTATAATGCTCATAGTTGCTGGTTAGTAAGCCT
This sequence comes from Acanthosepion pharaonis, assembly GCA_903632075.3. Classification (NCBI taxonomy): domain Eukaryota; kingdom Metazoa; phylum Mollusca; class Cephalopoda; order Sepiida; family Sepiidae; genus Acanthosepion; species Acanthosepion pharaonis. The sequence goes on from CAHIKZ030001863.1 coordinate 284,969, forward strand.
GTGATGAAAACACTGGGAATAAAAGGTTAAACGAAGAAGAGTTAATCACATGAGAACGTGGATTGAGAATACAGTAGTTCCGTGCGACAAGCATATGACTGAAAAGCACTTCGCCTCTGCGACCGTCTTTTTGTCACTCTTCCATGAGCTGACGTTCTGCTCATAGACGCGTTCATGTTTTAATAATAGATGTAGAAAAGCCTATTCAGTCTTTTCTACACAACAATAAATAACGAAACTAAAGCGACATTCATGCAGTCGTCTGGCTTGTGACGATGTCCGAATCCGGGAATTGGCAGTTGATAAATAGATGGGAACTAAACACTTGATTTTGTTAAAGGCGCCTTTTCAAGGTCGGCACCGACGCAAGATTGAACCCATTCTAAATATAATATGAACTTGTTCCAATATGCATAACTGAGTTTAACTTATCCTGAAACGATTTCCATCATTACCTTGGTTTCATCAGAATTTAACATGCTCCCGTCCATGTCATTCTCAGAATCCTTCTGTAGAACAAGGTTTTTATTGCCTCAGTTTTTCTCTAAATCTGTAGGTGGAAATTTCGCAGAATTCGCTGATACATAGGACTTGTGTTACATTTGTCAATCGGCCGAGTCATCGCTAGAAGTTGGCACCTATTCCAACATGAAGGATATGTAATTAAAATAATTCGAATAATCCACCCCTTTATAGCGTTCAAATGTACTAAGTGTACACACTTCAGTGTACTCTATTTTTTTCTTTTTTTTTTTTTTTTTTTTAACTGAAATATTAGGTAATATCAGTCCTCCTATATAGCAATGAATACTAGACACTCTTTACAGATGAAAAAACAAACTTGAATCAACAGAAATATAATTCTACAGAAGGATGAGAATACCGTCGACTGAACATGTGAGCAACGACGAAGTTCTCGAGACAGTGGTAACAAAAAGGACACTTATACTTTGCATCAGGAAGAAAAAGTTGAAATTTCTAGGGCATATGAGGAACGAGGGCTTGGAAAATCCGATACTCACAGGACAGATTGAGGGCAAGATGGACGGGGGGGGAACAAGGCATAACTTACATAGAGCTTGAGTAAATAGATAGAGCAACGTTTACGAGAGATAACAAAAAAAGACACACTTTAATTAAAGTTACAAAGGAAAAGGTAATAGCGGAGAGCCATGACCGCCAATGTCTCGAATGAACACAACACTTAGAAGCAGTTTAAACAAAAAAAACTCGGCAGCAGCATTGTATAGAACAGATATAGAAAATATTTTCTATAGACCGACCTTTTGCCTTTCACATTTTACATCCAGATATAACTCTATTTATTGTGAACAGGTTTGAAAGATAAGCGACTCCTTATGAAAGAAATATTTTTTTTTTTTAAATGACACTGTTTATGTTGGAGAATTAGTGAATAAAAAAATCATTCTCCATACGTTGACAGGTGATTACATAAATGGAATCTGAATAAACAATACATACGTAATGGTAAACAAACAAGGACGACATTGTGCAGATATTAAAACGTTAGATTCAGATCGATAAACTTCACAAATACTGGATTTGATAAGGTCGCGTTTATTATTCGAGCATAAATAAATTAAGTCTCAGCGGACCCCCATAAAAGAACTGATAGGCGCACTTCGACGTGATGTATTGGTTAGAAAGGTTGTCTCGTTAGATCAATTACAACTAAAGAGTAAGTTTGATCCTCGCTGAGTGCCCTCATAATGTCGGCCTTGAGCCACATCTAAACTACGTTTAGAAAATCTTTTGGGCACTTCGACGTGGTTTAATGGTTATCTAGTTTGTCTCGCTTGATCACTTATGACTGAATAGTGAGTTCGATCTTCACTGGGTGCTCCATACATTCGGCCTTTTCCCACGCTCAAAAAATTCTAAAAGAACTGATACATAACGTTTAAAGTGAAGAGGTATAATTTAATCACCGCCAAGGCAGTGTTTAGACATAACGAAAGAATGTTAGAAAGCGATTCATATTTTCAAGATAACGAAACCAATGGTTGCTTTGCGATAGCTTGTTAACTATGGCTTGATTATGAGCCTGCAAACATTCTGGATTTAAGCGTTTTGAAAATATTCGTTGCGCTGTGACATGAAGTGGGTGTTGATAAACTCTCAGCACGGTCAAGAATGGATTTACAAAATATTATTTTTTTTTTTTTTTAAGTCGTTAACAGGTTCCCCTCGGCGTTTCCGAAAACTGCGACTGAGTGAAACCCTCCCGCCTATTTTATCAACAATCTTGACATAGGTCAAATGTTATTTATCCTCCTCATCTTCATACTCTTCACCACCTTTTTATTCATGTCACGCTTACTTGATTACTTGTATCGGTTTTCACCCTGGTCGGGTTGAACCGGCTACCTCCCGAGCAAGTACAGCGTCACGGACCATTGCTGCCCACACTCGCCGATCCTGAGCCAGGTCACACGAAATGGCGAGCCAATCGCGATTCCATCGTCGAAGACCAACTACTTGTGGACCCGATAGTACTGCTAGGTCATCCTTGATTGTGCTACCCACGTCCTCAGCTGCCCACCGACACGTTTTCTCCAGCCAGGAAGAGAAGGAGAAAGAATTCATGTCACACACCTCACTTATAATCACTTTCAATGTAACTTACATCTTGAGTGGTTCTCGATCCTTGTGTTAGTCGAAGCTCAGTAGAAAATACTTCATATGTTAGGAAGTTGTCTAGACAGGGGACTAGATTATTCAATTGCAGTTATTCGATACAAACTCCTTAACATCTATTTAAGTTGGCTTGCGACCATATCGTGGTGTAACACAGGTTTGCGATGTATATTATCGAAGTTAAGCAAGATGGAGCTTGGTCAGTACTTGAATGGGTGACTGCTTGGGAATGCCAGGTGCTAAACGCTTGGATGTGCGGGTGGTATAATAGATAAGGGCTCGGAATTAGAAATCGGAGAGACGACTTTCAATTTCAGTCTGGTTCGTTATATTCACTTGCGAGCAAATATCCTTGGGCGAGACATGAATTCACCTCATCCCCCCTTAGCTATGGGTTAATTAAGACTTGTATCGGTAAATCTTTATCTCCGGAATATTCTTATGATGTAAAATATTTTCTCGCTTTAAATAACCTGAAATAGGTTGGTAAGATGTACAAAACAAAGTTCCAAAGGAGTTTGTTTCGTGTCTCTTCAGGGCGTGGATAACTTATGGCTCTCCACAACATTCCGTCCTTGGCATTTTATAAGCACTGTTTCTTTTTATAAATTCCTGTTTTTCCTTTCTGCAATCTATTATTACGGTCACATCACGTTGAAACACAGGTTCCTGTACAATCACCGAAGTTGAGCAAAATCAAGCCTGGTCATTACATTGATGGGTGACCGCTTGGGAATACCAGGTGATATCAGCGTAGTTTCATCAGAGAATCTCACTTCCAGTTGGGTTTTTTCACATTTACTTCGGCGCAGATACACTTGGAAAAGGTATGGATCTACATCATCTCCCCCACCAAATTTTAGTTGTATCCTTAAAGAGGTTACAGACAGACAAAGATGGTACTCGAGTGAAGGAACATCAACACTCGCATAGATGAAAGAAGAGAGGTTTATTGTAAAAGAATACACTACTGAAAGACAGTGAATCGGGTGGCAGGCTAGCAATTTCCGAAGCCAGGTTATTTACCTCGCCTCCTCGCGAGGCAGGATGTGGCACGAGTCCGTGGGCTCGGGCAAAAATTATCCATAGACCCCGTAAAAACGGGTAGCTGTCTACCACCCCAGACGAGACTTTGCCCTTCGGCATAGCCTCGTCTGGGTTCCTCTCTGCCTGAAGGCGATAGGGAGTGTGGGACATTCCATTACAACAATTTTAAAACCCAAAAATATTTCTCTGGCTTTAAATAACATGTAAAAGGTTGATAAGCCTTAAAATAAAATCAGTTACAACAAGGCCTCTTATTTGCCACGCGTCACTTCAGGATGTGAAAAAATTACGGGTCTCCACGACTTTCCCTCTGTAGATCCAATCACTGTTTCAGTCTTTAAATTTTAAATCTTTATCTATTCACAGGAGTTTGTTAGGTCGGTGACTTGGTATTTTCCCTCTGTCCTGTCAGGGTCAAATATTACTGGAATAATTTCCTCAGAAATTTTAACTTGCTATTTCTGTTTTTTTATTATAAATATTCAATTTTTTCTCTAAAACCTGGCGCTCACCTGTTCAGTCCGAGGGGAGAAGCAGCGTGTCTTAAAGTCTTGGAATAAACTGCCACGTAGAAGAAAGCTTTGCTTTGTTCCGGAAATCTAGAATTCCTCAAAATAGTACTGAAGTTAAAACACAGGTTAATGTTTTAAATGTAGTTGAAAGTACTTCATAAGATGAAGAGCTACTTTGAAGACTACAAAATCTTGGTTTACATATGAACGATATATCAATCTGAAATATCGATGCGCAAACAACAGCCTGTATATGAAGACGCACACCAAGAAAGAGATGGAAGAGAAGGATGTTTACTGTCAGGATTTATTTAATCCTTACGCGTTTCAGAATGAGAAATCAGACAGACCCGTCTGGTTAGTTACCTACACTAACGCGCAAAAGTATGATTCCATCTCTTCCCAGTTTGTGGGGAGGACTTGAATCTGGGAAAATGATTCTCAAAAATATTCACAACCTCGCCTACTCCCGAATGTTCCGTTATATTCCAAAAATATACTTCAGCTATAAATAACATTTACATGATTAAGATATCATAAAAAACAAATTAGTCAATTATTTAACCTTACAGCGAGACTATTCTTAGAATTACAAGACCTATAAAACTGATGTCGTAGGATACAATCAAAACATGAGATTGGTGGATGCAGTTGTGCAAACTCAGGAGATTGAAAGGATTCTTAGATATGGAAAGAATGAATAAAGGATGAATTGCAATAAAATAGAAGGCATGGTTGGAAGCAAGAGGCAGGCCAGTGTGTAAGCTACGTATTGGGTACGTCAAAACAGAAAGGAGTACAGAAAGTAGGCTTTTTAGTTAGTGCAGTAGATGACTGAATATGTGATACAGAAATGCAAAATCCAAATAGCGAAAGATGGCTTTTAGACAATTAAGTATTAAAATTTAAATATCGTTAGATTAAAAAAAATGAATTGCTGTGGAATATTTCATATCGGTTATGGCACTTTACGCTGGACCATTTCCCTCGTGGAAATGGTCTTTAAGTGACAAATGTGGTTCTACAGAGTAATAGAATATCATGGATAGAACAGGAGGGATTCTTCATAGTGAAGATACAATGGACAAAACAGAAGCGACGAAAAAAAAATAATTAAATCTATCTACAACCTACCCAAGGATAAATTGATTCAACTGTGACAGAAATCGTCTGTTAATTATCGACGCCCGACTAGATATCGGCCGTCAACGTTGGCTGGCCGCCCGACTAGAAATGATCGGCCGTCAACGTTGGCTGTCGGCCCGACTAGAAATGATCGGCCGTCAACGTTGGCTGTCGGCCCGATAGAATGATGTCAACGTTGGCTGGCGGGAAATGATCCGTCAACGTTGGCTGTCGGCCCGACTAGAAATGATCGGCCGTCAACGTTGGCTGTCGGCCCGACTAAAGAAATGATCGGCAGTCAACGTTGGCTGGCGGCCCGACTAGAAATGATCGGCAGTCAACGTTGGCTGGCGGCCCGACTAGAAATGATCGGCCGTCAACGTTGGCTGGCGGCCCGACTAGAAATGATCGGCCGTCAACGTTGGCTGGCGGCCCGACTAGAAATGATCGGCCGTCAACGTTGGCTGGCGGCCCGACTAGAAATGATCGGCCGTCAACGTTGGCTGGCGGCCCGACTAGAAATAATCGGCCGTCAATTATCGACTTTTGTTTATCGTACAACAATGATGCGCGTATCAAATATGTGACTGCAAATTAATTGGTCAGTGTTTTTTTTTTTTGTTTTTTTTTTTAAATCCGTGTTTTACCCGTGCTTTTAATACGCATCGAATTCTATAAATACTCGTGGCACTAACGGGAATAAATTACGATCAATGAATTGCGATGTCAATTGACCTCTGTAAAAAAAAAAAAAAAAAAAGTTATTCACGTCCATGGATAAGAGGAAATTAAACTTGATTTTTTTCATTTTATACAAACATATGCGCTCAGACATTTAATCATGTGTGGACCTGATTATTATTTGAATGAATCAAAAGCCACGGATTTGTCAGGGTGAGTAGCACTTTACATGGAAACCATTAGATTTTCATCCTTCATCCGGCGGGGAATGAAATATTTTATAACTGACACTTGAGACTTAACAAGACGGTAATGGTGAAGCTCTTCGTTCCTCGGCAACAAACAGCTGTTGTTGGTCATGAGAGGATTTGCAAAGAAACAAGCCTAAATGACCTGCGTCTTTGATCAATGTTTTGAATGTGGAATCTATATTCGTTAACGGTTGCTTTGCTTGTGTTCGTTTCTAAGTACGATGATTCCTAAGGGTAAAATGCTCTGAGAAAAGGAAAAACCCGCGAGCGAATTTACAAATACGTTTAAGATCGCGTTCATCACTTCGATCGTGAAGCTCTATAGAGAAGCGTAGTCACAAGTTTTCTGGGCTGTTCATTCCAAATCATAGTAACAATAGTCGTTCTATAATGAGACAAAAAGGAATAAAGAAAGCAAACAGACAATTTATTATTCTAAAATAAGAGGGTGAAGAGTCTGCATCGTCATAGATTATATTCACAGTACGATAGACGATTGAAGAAATGTGTAATGCGGCGTCTCTTCTGTGAAAGGTCTTTTAATTTTTTATTCCGAAAGAAGCGCCTCTTTTCTTGAACTACTTTTATCTTTTTTTCTTCCTTCTTCTTTGTCTTCTTTGCTTTTTTGCCGACTTTGCTTTTTTTGCCTTCTATGCCTTCTTTGCTTTTTTTGCCTTCTATGCCTTCTTTGCTTTTTTGCCTTCTATGCCTTCTATGCCTTCTTTGCTTTTTTGCCTTCTATGCCTACTTTGCTTTTTTGCCTTCTATGCCTTCTTTGCTTTTTTGCCTTCTATGCCTTCTTTGCTTTTTTGCCTTCTATGCCTTCTTTGCTTTTTTGCCTTCTATGCCTTCTATGCCTTCTATGCCTTCTATGCCTTCTTTGCCTTCTATGCCTTCTTTGCCTTCTATGCCTTCTTTGCCTTCTATTCTTTAGAAATGTTTGCCTTCTTTGCCTTCTTTGCTTTTTTGCCTTCTATGCCGCCTTTGCTTTTTTGCCTTCTATGCCGCCTTTGCTTTTTTGCCTTCTATGCCGCCTTTGCTTTTTTGCCTTCTATGCCGCCTTTGCTTTTTTGCCTTCTATGCCGCCTTTGCTTTTTTGCGTGTATCATCTCTCAAAAACTCTAAGCCTACTTTGCTTTCTATACCTACTTTGCCTTCTTTGCTTTCTTTGCTTACTTTGCCTTCTTTGATTTCTTTCCTTTCTTCTTGGTCTTTGCCTTATCATTACTAATGACAGTTCTTTTTGCCTTCTTCCTTAGCATACTCCTTGTTTTCTTTGCCTTCTTTTGACAATATTTCTCAAATATTCTTTCTTTGTCTTCTAAATACACTGTTCCTTCTTTTACCTTCTTAGATCTACTTTCTCGTTTTACATTATTTTGAATCTTTTCCTCCTCATCTTACTTTGCCTTCTTTGCTTTCTTTCTTACTTTGCCTTATTCATTTTCTTTCTTACTTTTGCCTTCTTTTGCTTTACTTACCTTTGCCTTCTTTGTCATACATTGCCTTACTTTGCCTTCATGTTACTGCTTTCTTCATTACACATCCTTTTTTTGTCTTACTTTGCCTTCTTTGCCACACAAATAGCCTTCTTTAAATTCTTTCCATCACTTCCCCTTCTTTTGCTTTCTCTTTACCTATACACTTTGTTACTTTTTTCTTCCTTACTTCCTCCTTCTTTGCTTTCTTTCTCCCCCATTCCCCCCTTATTTCTTTTCTTTGCTTCTTTGCCTTCAGACCTTTCTTCTTACTTTTGCTTTCTCCCATCTTTCTTTCACACTTTGCCTTCTTTGCTTTCTTTGCTTACTTTGCCTTCTTTGCTTTCTTTGCTTACTTTGCCTTCTTTGCTTTCTTTGCTTACTTTGCCTTCTTTGCTTACTTTGCCTTCTGTGTGTCTAATGATTTTTATGTGGAATTTTTTGTGCAGGAAAGTATTATGAAACTAAATATTTGATTCAGGATAAAGCATTTTATTTTATCTATAGCTGAAGGCATACAATTATGTTTAAATTATGTTTAGGTGGAGGCATAGAATTGTTCAAAATAGATCTCGGCATTAAATAACCCATAGTTCGATATGTCGCTAAACAAAATCCAACATCTACATCCTTTTGCATTCGGTGCCTGGGTCTTACGCCCAGTCAACACCGTACCATTTTTTTTTTTTTTTTTAAGATTAAAAATCGCGTCTTTCTGTGACCGATTGAAATATACTCGGCTATCTTTTGTGGAGGGATTACAATATACCTGAAGTCCACTTATATACGAATATATAGTTTATTTTTACGGTGAAGCTCACCCTGTCCAAGGACCGGGAATCACTCAAGGTAGAAGGTTACAGAATAATAGGCACAGTTTATGCAGATAGGTGGGGAAGACAGTGATCGGGTGAAAGATTCACTTGAGAGTTGACTACACAGGTCAGTGGTTTGTCGGAAGAAGCTGCTCGTGTGGATCTTATCACTCATGGAATATGGAGGGTGATTTACTAAACTGTGACTGGTATGGCGGGTCCTGGTGAAGGTTATAATTAGTGGAATCAAGGAATGTCGTGATGTTCGCCTAAATTGACTGGTTGGCGCAGTAGATTTGGATTTATTTTTTCATCTAAAAATAAATATAATTCATCCATCCTTTGAATACTATTTCCCCGTCAGGTCTGCTTCTCTTGTTTTATATTTAAAGATTCTTGATAAAACCAAATAATTTATTTAAAATGTTTCTAATACAAACATAAGAAGCAATAACTCGGCTGCTCCATGAATGCAAAAAAAAAAAAAACTCGATTACGTCTTTTGAACTGAAAGATTATCAAATTTTCATTTTCAGAATAGCGATATTACACCGTAGCACTAGTTACGTCCAACTTGAGTTTTTTATATATTGATTTCTAAACCTTTGTCGCTTTCTACCTATATAGCGTCACTGACATTTGAACTGGTAAATTACTAAAACTATACGTTGGGAAAATAATGGTTGTTAAACATAAATCTATTTTCTTAAATATAGAGAAATTTATATACTGGAAAAAAAAAAGTAACTATAAACTTGATAAAATACAAAAGGAACTGCAACCTGATTGTCCTGATGTGGCTTCAGTCACTTTCCCGCCACCGAAACGTAGTCTCCCTGTGCCCTTGATATAAATACATTCATGATAATTTTTCTAATGCATTTTCTACTATAGTACCTAGGTTGGTGGCAAGTTGTCATCGTTTTATAGTTGAAATGAATCAATGTAAAGTCTATGCTACAACTCACTTCTATCGCACTTCTCGTTTATGTAACTAATCAGTTTTGTTCTTCAAAAATTTAAATGCAATGTAAAACTTTATATGCTGTCTTAATTCTTATTTTAATTGTTCTTTCTCCTTAATAGTGTTGGTTTATTCTCAAAAACTCAGTAACCCCTTGTCTGTTAATGGCTTCGTTGCCTTTGTGGTGAAATAATTAAAAATAAATGTGGTGAAATAATTAAAAATAAAAACTCAGTTTCTATACTAGAAATAATTTTCTTTTTGAGATAGAAGTGCAGTGGTGATCGAATGTAATGCGCCCTCGAGGTAACCAAAACATTTTGACTCGAAGTATTCTACAGTGGGTTTTCGAATGTCGTATCTGCGGTCATTGAGACTTGTTGTGCAGGTCGTCGCATGCGCATTACGCTATACTGTTCAAATATACAGCGATGGATAAAGAAAATAATGACACATAGGCTCGAGTAAAGATTGATTGATTGATTAAATTGATTGAGAGACTAAATTGACTAAATATTTAACACCGTCCCATAAACACAGCCTCGATGTGCTCCATCGGAATATGAACTGAAAATATTTAAAAGGAATCTTCTGATATTCCGACTTGAATCGATACCAACCTCCGAGAAATTCCTAAGATTTTTATTATACGCAAGGAATTTCAACTTTATTCATATTTACAGTTACGTAAAGGTCAGGGAATTGTGTAGGTCAATGGTTACGCACTGAAATGGCCTGGTCAGGGATAAAGGGCGGTTACGTGTATGATATAGCGCGATCTCGTATTAGAATAAAATTTTTAACCCGTCATTTTTCATGCTATATTTGACGCAATGCCATTCTCAAGCGCCACTCAAGGTAGGGATTGATTATCTACGGTTTATCAGCCCTTTGCATGTTGTTTAAAAACAGGAAATATGTCAGATTGTATTTATTTTACTTTATTTTTTTAAGATAATTGATTGGTGATACAAGTTTTACTAATTAACCCATAGCTGGGGGAGAAGTTGATCACTACCTTTTTCCGCTGAGTAGTTGCGGATAAAGGAATATAATGAACCGAATTGAAACTCTGCTCTCCGATTAATAATTACTAATCATCATCCATTACACAACCCGAATATCCAAGCTTACGGCACCTGGTATAGCCAATCGGTCACCCGTCTAGGTATTGAACAGGATTGATGTTACATAACTTCGGTAAGGCTACGGGAACCTGTGTTTCAACGCGATGTAGCCGCAAGTGTCAAGGTCGTTGATTATCCGAATGAGATTATATTAAGGCCTTAAATAAAGGGAATGACATGTATATAGCCTGGGGATCTGAAAGATAGATAAAAGTTGAGTGTAGACTTGATTGTAGTGAATGGGGAAGCATCATCTCGGGAGTTTCTTGCACAAAGCAGTCTGGACTGATGGAACTAAGATGTAGCCCATCAGAACCTTTCCCATGGAGTAGCGAGGAATATTTCGACTGTCTGGGTAAAGGGTTTACAGGGTGAAGAATAATCAGCCCCAAGGCTAAATAGACTTTCGATCTCTGTCAAGTCTGGACAATGAGGACGCCATTTGTGCTTTGATCTGACTTTTGTAAATTCAGAGCATGGCAGTAGGAATCTGATACTTTGTGCAGCGGTAAGTGAACATAACACTTTTTACATCTTTAGTGATAGAACGAATATCCGACTTGAATCATAGATGTAATGGAAACAATGTATTGTTTTAAGCTTTTCAGTATCCCAACGATTTTATCAGTTTTCTGGTCTCAATGTTTTGCATGTCTTCCCAAATAATTATTCCTATCAGCGAATTTTATAATCTATGTTGAATAAATAGAATAACCCGTTACGCGAGCGTCCCTCGGATGAGCCCGTTACGCGAGCGGCCCTCGGATATTTGTATTGCTTCAAATGTTATTTTGAGTAGTCACTCCGTTTTTAAACGGTGTGTATTACGACTACCAGTCTGAGCACTGGGGAAAATTTAATAAAGAATATTTCTCCTAGAGCGTTGTTCGATAGTCCTAAAAAAAACACCGTAAAAAAATATAAAAGAAAGCCGTCTGTTCAAATGCGGATATTCATAATAACGTTAAAAAGCAATAAAAAAATATCGAATTAAAATAAATCCATCAACTTTTCAGAAAAGTTTTTGCTTACTTTTTGGGTACAAACAGAGCATATACAGCCTTTTGAGAATTTCTGAACAGGGAAATGAGCATCCCTTAATAGGGTAAAAGAAAACTTGCAGAATTAAAAGAATTAATATCGAGGCCCGAATAATCGTCATTCCATTGGTATTGTTAGTTGGTAAGTTCCTTCTTCCCGAAACCCGATATATTAGAGAGCATATTTCTGACAGGATGCTTTTCCCGACGATTACAGTTTGAACCTCTTCAAATCGAGGATCAGCAATTAGCTGCATTTCATATGCTCATAAGGTATAATTTATACGTTCATGAAACAGACCAATTCAGTAAACTATTCAGTGATTCTTGGGCCGTGTATTAATTAAAAAATAGTATTAAAAATAACTCCGCTTTGGTACGCCACTGTATTAAAAAGTGTTTGTATCAGTCTCTCCTCAGTGTGTAGCTTGCAATTTCCATCTGTTCCATATAAATAAATATACAAGGTTTCAAAAGTCAGAAAGGAAGTCGCATGGCGTGTGATCTGTAAACCTACGTGGCCATTGCAGAAACACGCGATGAGTCTGTCAGAAACGTTTGACCAATCTGTCCGGCAGAGTGGTCTTCCGATACTCTCTAACTTAATTTAATTTTAATTTAATTATATTTAACAGAAGAAAACTTGACCTTTTCAGCTTTCAAAAGGTACCAGTCCAAGCATGTTATAATTTGTAGTTCATGATATAAGATTTCTTAGAATATGACATAGACTTTTAAAACCCCTTGTATAATATTTTAATAAAGAATAAAGGAGTTTTCTTTTTTAGTTCCCATATATATAATATTTGATAATTAGTATGGATACTTCCAAATAGGATATAAAACCAAAGAGAGCTCGATGTAAGAACATTGCAAATAATAATAATAATGATGAAAGCGAAGACATTAGAAACCATGGTAATATTTTATTTCGCGAGACCAGATAATCGGTCTTCTCTCCTCGGACCAAATAATTTCACAGCAATACATGAATTTTAAATTAATCCAGGCACAAGCGAAAAAAAACTTATCAAACATAAAATGGGCTTTAAAATAGTTTTAGGATAAGAGGAGGGAGGAGGGAGGGAGAGAGAGAGAGAGACGAAGTGGGAGGGAGGGAGAGAGAGACGAAATGGGTAGAGGGAGGGAGGAGGACGAAATTACAGGGGGGAGATTGGGGAGTAATATAACGAAAGGAAGGGAGAAAATGCTGACGGGTTGACCTCTTTTTCACCGGATGTGACAAGTAGAGAAAAAAATATTCAAAAAGGAACATAGGAAGAAAGGAAAGACAAAGGAAAGATTTAAAATATTATGGTGTTGATGTTATCATCTTTTGTATTATGGTACCAAATGTTTTATCTTTCATGGAATTATTTTTTAGTTGCAACCATATAAATCTTCTCTCATGATTTTTTTTTTCCTTTCTTACTTTCGTTGTATAACATTGTCCTTTCTGTTTAGTGAATATTTTACTTCATTTTCAATTATATATTTAATGTTTTTAGCACTCCTTTATACGTATAAGTAATATGCAAATTACACATAGTTAGAGATTGGTAGCTTTGCCTCCATAGATATACAACCACCAACTCGTTTAATGTATTGCATTGACTTCGTTTATCATCCCCAAGAGAAACGTTGAATAAAGTTATGAGGTTAGCCTGGGCTGATTTTCTCTAAGTGCTAATATTGAAGATATTTATATTACATAGCATCTTAAAAAATCCGCTTAAGTTATTGAAGTGACTGTAGAAGCATTTAAGCGACTTATTTTTTTTATTAGTTTCAGACTGGAAAGAAGCATAAGGTAGTTTAAATTTTATTTTTCTCAAGTCTTTCGAAAAAGAAAAAAGAAAAAAAGAATCAACCCTATAGGATCTCTTCTGTTAAGTCGCCCCAAATAATATAAAGTTACTTATCGCAAGTATTAATTCGCGCTAAGAAATAAATTTAAAATTAAAGTTTTTTTTGTTTTGTTTGTTTTGTTTTTTATTAGATTTTTGCATTCTTTTGAAATTAAACATTTTAAACCAAAATTTGTTTCACTTGCCTCGCAACAACTCCAACTGTCGTAATGAAAAAATTACCAAAAATCAAGGATTTTTTTCATATTTCCTAAGTGCGAAAATCTCACAGGTGATGTCCTCAGTTAGTTGGGAAATGTGTAAGCTGCTTACAAATCAATATATTTTGAAATTGACAACGAGGTCTTTTGGGGATCCGGTATTGATCGGTAGAAATTCAATTACCGAACCCGTTTATCTTGCTTCGTACCACGGGTTTGCTGAACTCTCGTGGAAATACTTGGTCTAAGCGCTGCCACAAGATAAAAGCTGTTAATAAATGCCAAGTTTCTGAAACGATAGCAAATGAAAAATACGATAGATATGAGCGGTTTGATAATTATGTTACATGTCCGTTAAGGACGCTGGCAATCAGGGATTCGACAGAATTTTCTTTCTGGGAAGTCCTTCGCTCGAAGTAACACCTTTTTTGTCCTTGTTCAACCGACACTTCACTCAAATAATAGGTTACTATCTGTTTCTCTTTGCTGTTATGGACTTGTACATGTCAAATTCTCCAAACCTTCTTTTGTCCCTGTGTGTCCCGTAAATTTCAGCTCTCATATTCTTTAGCGTTAGAATTTGTTTTCTTTAATTTAAATGCTGATGGCGATATCAGCCGTTTCCGTACAAGGAAACATTTTTCGTACTATTATCTTCATCTGTGTCATATTCACGACGTTTCGGCCTTCTTCAAAGGATATACTTTGGGGTTTCAAGCCGAACCCTTTATTTCGCCCACCGCTGTAGATTGTTCTAGTTCCCTGTGCCATGCCTTATCTGAATATCTCAGTTTCACTTTTAGTAACTCAGCTGTCCAAGATTTTGTTCACCTTTGCTGTGGCCAGATGCTGAACTCACAACTCTTTGGGTCAAGTCACTGGATTACTTCTACCAAGAGGGAAATAACTGAAACTAAGATATCCAGAGAAGGCATCGCACGTGGAACTAGAACAATCCACCCCGGTGGGCGAAATAAAGGGTTCAGTTCGAAATTACATGTATCACCTGAAGAAGGCCGGAGCGTACAGCAGTTGAAACGTCGTGAATATGGCAATAAAGACGTGAATAATGTAAATAGTTACAATACCTCATCTCATAAATATAAACATATTAAAAGAAACATTTGCCATTCACTGACCGAAACAAATCATTGCTGATTTTGAATTTTCAAAATTTTCCCTTAAAACATTTTCTTTTTTTCAAAAAAATAGTTTTCTTAAAACAGTCTCGTTTGATTTTCGTTTCTAAAGTCTCGTGTCGTTCAAGTCTCTTTTTCGTGTCGTTCTCAAGTCTCGTGTCGTTCTCAATATCTTGTCGATAAAGTCCAAGAAACTCGTGTCGTTCTAAAGTCTCGTGAATTCGTTCTCAATAGGAAAAATTGTCGTTCTCAAGTCTCGTGTCGTCGTTCTCAAGTCTCGTCATCGTTCTAAAGTCTCGTGTAATCAAGTTCGTGTCGTTCTCAAGTCTCGTGTCGTTCTCAAGTCTCGTAAAAATCGTTTCTCAAGTCGAATTTCGTTCTCAAGTCTCGTGTCGTTCTCAATCTGTGGATGTCGTTCTCAGATCGTGTCGTTCTCAAGTCTCGTGTCGTTCTCAAGTCTCGTTTCAAGTCATGTCTATCAAGTCTCGTGTCGTTCTCAAGAAAAAAAGGTGTCGTTCTCAAGACATGTGTTGTTCTCAAGTCTCGTGTCGTTCTCCAGGTCTCGTGTCGTTCTCAAGTCTCGTTCGTTCTCAAGTCTCGTGTCGTTCTCAAGATTCGTGTCGTTCTCAAGTCTCGTGTCGTTCTCAATTCTTCTTCGTTCTCCAAGTCTCGTTCAAGTCTCCAGTCTCGTTTCGTTCTCAAGTCTCATAAAAATCAAATCTCGTGTCGTTCTCAAGTTATATTTGTCGTTCTCAATATATATCTCGTTCGTTCTCAACGAATATGTGTCGATTATCTCAATATGTCGTTCTCAAGTCTCGTGTCGTTCTCAAGTCTCGTATTCGTTCTCAAGTTCTTCTTTGTCGTTTAAAATTCTCGTGTCGTTCTTTCATGTCGTTCGTGTCGTTCTCAAGTCTCGTGTCGTTCTCAAGTCTCGTGTTTTCTCAAGTCTCGTTTCGTTCTCAAGTCTCGTATTTATAATTATGTCGTTCTCAAGTGTTGTTCGTTCTCAAGTCTCGTGTCGTTCTCCAAGTCTTTTGTCGTTCTCTCATTTCTCGTGTCGTTCTTCAAGTCTATTGTCGTTCAAAAAGTCTCGTGTCGTTCTCCAGAGTCTCGTGTCGTTCTCCAAGTCTCTCGTGTCGTTCTCAAGTCTATATATTCGTTCTCAAGTCTCGTGTCGTTTCTCAAGTCTCGTGTCGTTCTCAAGTCTCGTGTCGTTCTCAAACTCCACATCGTTCTCAAATCTCAAGTCTCGTGTCGTTCTCATTTCTCGTGTCGTTCTCAAGTCTCGTGTCGTTCTCAAGTCTCGTGTCGTTCTCTCAAGTCTCGTTCGTTCTCAAGTCTATAAAATGAAAGTCTCGTGTCGTTCTCAAGTCTCGTGTCGTTTCTCAAGTCTCGTGTCGTTCTCAAGTCTCGTGTCGTTCTCAAGTCTCTCATGTCGTTCGTTCTCAAGTCTCGTGTCGTTCTCAAGTCTCGTGTCGTTCTCAAGTCTCGTGTCGTTCTCAAGTCTCGTGTCGTTCTCAAGTCTCGTGTCGTTCTCAAGTCTCGTGTCGTTCTCAAGTCTCGTGTCGTTCTCAAGTCTCGTGTCGTTCTCAAGTCTCGTGTCGTTCTCAAGTCTTAACATAGATAGAACATTGTAATTAATGAGTATTTTCAACATTCATCGATTGAACCACATTTCAAGTCACTATTTCAGTGCGAATGTTGCCCGACATTCATTGCCATATTGAAGATTTATTAGGTTATCCAGAAAGTCCTGATTCGCGTAGGAAGCGGAAAGACAACGATTTATTCTTGAAAATAAAGTCGATCACTCACGACTACCTTCTGCCAACGGTCAACCAACATCCGAATCTGTCCCTGATACCAGTCCACTGTCTTTGAATCAAATCATCAGAAGTGTTGAATCGCTGGTCGTGAAGGAAGTGTGCCATTGAACGGAATAGGCCATAGTTACTCGGAGCAACATAGGGACTGAATGGTGGATGAGGCAGAATCTCAACACCGTCCGTCTCTTTGAACGTCTTAGTCAACATGTCAGTGTGTGGCTTCGCATAGTCTCGCTGAAACAAAGCTCGACCTCGAATGTCTAAAGCAGGATAATTTAGTTTGTCGTACACGCGGTTTAGCTGTTAGAAGTAGTTTCGCGTTGATGGCGCAACCATGTGTAAGAAGCTCGAAATGCAGTACTGCTTGAAGATTTCACCAGAAAGAGATACATATTTGTTTTTTTTTTTCCGTTTCCCCAGGGGCGTTAGGAATTTCGGCACAACCTAGTATATATTGCACAGTATTTCAGCAATCTTTGTTTCTAAGGACATTTTACTATTTGATACTGAGCGTCTGAAAAATATTAATTTTCTAATTCCTAATCGTGACTGACCTTTAAACACTTAATCTTTGGTGGGTACAAAATTTTATTTGTGCTTTAAAAACGGAAGCACGCGCGCGCGCACTTATATATATATATATATATATATATCTCATTAAAAACGACAGACAAGGTACTACGGTTCTGGACAAAGTGTGTAAAAAATGTCCAAATGTTTTATTTCCGAGCGCTTTCGGCTATACCTTTAGCCATTATCAAGGATGATTCGATTTTTTCAGCTTAATTGTGTGCGTTCTCTGTATGTCTTAGTGTGTGGTAGATGTTTTTGATTTCCGAATACAGTTAGCACATTGTGGCTTTGTTCGTAGTTAATATTGTTAAGAGCTGGCTTTTTCTTTTTTATTATTAAAGCTTCCATTATTTTTAGTCTTTTTTTGCAAGTGGATGCAGTTAATATATTTGTGTTTTCTACTAGTATGTTTCTAATGGTGTCGGGTAAATTTGTGTGTGTGTTTAAATGGGTTCTAATGGAGCTGTGATCAGATAGGTGTAACGTAAGACGTCTGGATAAGCATGTAGTTGTGTAACCGATGTAATTATTTATGAGTCCGGTTTGATCAGGAACACAGTTCCTTAAGGGGCATTTGAACTCATAGATAATGTTCGTTCTTTGTTATTTTGACTTAGCTGGTGTGTTGTTATTTTTGAGGATAAGTTTAGCTGTCTTAAATTTTTTATATATATATATATATATATATATATATATATATATATATATAATGTCCCTAATAAAACATCTTTAGTTATTCCGATTCATCTTACTGTCGCACGCTTCGTTACGATACCTCTGTGCTGCATTTTTTCTGCATGTGGGTAAACATTACTCTTGCAACTTTCTGCCCTTTTTAGCGCTTGATGAGGTTTATCATTTTCTATCTTAACTAATCTCTGTTCAACAAACCGTTTACGCAAGTTTTGTTATGTCAACGAATACTCGTCACTGTCGTAATGCCCGTTGTAGTAGGTACTTTGGAATCGCAAATACAACTATAGTAACGCCGTTGAACAATACTGGAATCGGACGCCTTCGAATATCACTCGCACTAATAGTACTTGCACGATAACACTAGCACGAAAAGTAACCAACGAATAGTCATCAGTATAGTGATGATATTCACTAACCGCCCTACGCTGTCGTATGTGGTACAAGGCCGAGTTTTATGGTGGGATATTCGAGCCCGTAGGCTCAGTCAAATATTTCCCGTAGACCTCGTCAAAAAAAACGGGGTCGGGTATCTGTCTCCCGAGACGAAACGAGACTTTGCCCTTCGTCATTGCCTCGTCCGGGGATACTCTCTTCCCGGAGGCAGAGTTTGACCAACACACTTCCGAAGCAATCCGTATAGTGATCACTTAGACACCACGCTAATTCCCACATATACATTTCCTTTACCATCACAGCATCTAAATGACATCGCCAGTGTTTGCGGTCTGATGATCTGTGTTCAAACTTCAATGTCGACTGCGACACTTTATTCCTATATCGTGTTAGCTTATTCGCTGCTTTCCACTGTTCATTTTTATTTTAATATGCCCTATGAGTATTAAATTATTCAATCAAATTATATACTTGGAGATTATGCATACACCTAGCAATTTCAACAATGCAATTGACACTTCGCTGTCAGTATTGTACTGTTTTTAAATTCCTTATGTCGAGATAGGCGAATTCAGTGTTTAGGTTTGATTTCAGTTAGTTTACATTTACTGACAAACAGCCTAATGAAATAAAAACTAGTAACAGTAGCCAAGAGTTTACAAGAGCTTTTAATTGTAAATTAAAATAAAGTAGTTTTGTTCTTGGCATGTCATTCATTATAATGTTAAGTGCTAATAACTTGACAAAAATTCAGGAAAACTAAATTCACCTGTTGTACCAGTTCAGATACAGGGTGTTTACTCATGCTTTCGATCAGGCATAAGTTGGAACTCGGAAAATTGTGATAGAAAATAATTTTGAACAAATGAGCTCTTCCTTTCCTCATTTTTCTTTCCTCTCCACTTATGATTATTTTTTTTTCCGAGAGTAGCTGTACGAAACGTTTGCAAACTAGAACCTACAGATCTAGACGGAACCGAAGAAAAAAAATACAAAAAAAACAAACTGTGTTCCTGGTAAAAGCCTTTACTGTCTTAGATTCGCTGCACGCCAATCTTATCTCCGAGCCGTACATTTCCACTGTTATATATATATATATATATATATATATATATATATATATATATATATATATATATATATAATTTTTTTTACGTACGATTTTGTAAAAGAAATTATAATGAACTTCGTTACACAGTTGTTAACGAGTACATCTTGAATCATGAAAATCAAATAACACATTCCGTGACTTCGGCTTTAAAATATGTTTTATAACTGTCATGTTGATTAAGGCTGTAATATATTCATAAACAAGTTAATTCTAAGTTTGAATTAAAAATCTTATCGTATATACTCGAGCGTCGTAAGTTCTATGATTGGTTATTGACATTCTTTTGTTCAATTAAATTCCAATTAACTTGAGGCTGACCTTCCTTAACAGATAAGTGAAGGTTGAATGACACAGCGGCCGAAATGACGAGATACCAAATCATCCCTTTTTTGATCACTTGCGTTAGGTCTTAAAATTGTAACAATTTAAAAAAAATCATTTCACCCCAGGTAATGCAATAAAGTCTCGTTCAATAATTCCTCACGTCTCAGAAAGAGAATGAGAAAAATAAGATATTTAAGGAGACAAAACAAAACATGAACTAAGACAATATAAACATTGATATTGCATTTAAATTTTTAAAGGTCAGTTGAGTGGACAGCTAGAAGCTTTTACCATAGAAATTAAGGTTACATCTAGACGTTTCAACTTTCTGGCAATCTAGTACTAGACTTAAATTCTTAAAATGGAGCTACAGATGAAGGAAAGCTAATCAGAACAATTACTATCGAAGTAATTTCAGAAAAGGCACTGAATCTACGTTACAGCAGCGGCAATGGGAATGAAGCCGAGACGCCAGGTTAGAATCAATAATATTGTATATTCTTCGTATTTTATCAAGAATATCTAAATCCATAGCAAATACAGCAGACTATATGTGTCGGCAATATTCAATGTATGGGCTAATGGTAGAATATACTCGGTCCAGAAATATTGTTTAGCAGAAGACCTATCTATTAGGTTGGTGCAAAATAATGACATAATAATGTCGTTTTTTGACGTTAAAAAATACGTCACAAAACGACATTATTACGTCATTATTTTTGCACCAACCTAATATTTATTCAATATGATCGTTCTCGTTCATGTCACCGGAAAACATTAGCTGAAGATTTTTTTTTTTTTTTTTTATGGTGAAATATTACTTTTTCGTTATAGTCTTTTACCAGATATTTTACTTTAGGGCGGAGAGAAAACACCTCATCATTTGTTAATCATTTGCATAATAGCGTCTGAAACAGATAAAATTGTCTCTAGTGAAATTAGACGATTGATATGGATGTATTTGCGCAGATTTTTGTTTGTGCCTGAGCACATGGCCTCGACTCCAGCGCATACTTCTCTACAACGGTCATGGAATATTGATCAAGACAAAAACGAAGATACGGTTGTTAGTTAGCCTCGATGAATTTTGATCGTAATGGTCTTTTCATCCTTTATGGGGTCGTATTTTATCAATGACATTTTTTAATTTTTTTCTTTTAGAAAACGTTAAACTGAACTATTTATGAATCGATCTCCTGATGAATTAAAAAGAAGTGGTTTTTGATTATTGGGGGTGGCTTTCGCAACGATTGTGATACTGGAGTTAAGTGTGCTTGGTAAATCCTAAATGTTACGCACAAATAATTATAGCAGGGCTCACATGCTTTCTCTCGTGTCGGTAAGCCCATTGTCTCGCAGCTTTTACACCCTTTTTCTAATTTCATGCTAAGTGACTAACGCCCACCCCTTTATCTGCTGGTTTCTCATACCCTTTAGTTTTTGGGGGGTTTTTTGGTTGAAACCCCAGCCTCGTCTTAAACTTTCTTTCTTTTTGATCAGCTGATCTCACATCCGTCTTGGGCCATTTCTTGACATTTAGTGAAGTGACATCTCAACCCTTGTCTGAGGGTGATATTTCCTTTGTTCCACTAATTTCCGTCTTGGAGATATTTTTTCTTATGGTCCGCTGGCTTTTCACCCCTTTCTAGGGGATTTGTCTTTTGGTCCGCTTACCTCCCATCTCCGTCTTAGGGCTTCATTATTGTTCAAGTCTCATATTGTGCCAAGTAACTCAAAGGCAATGCTTAATAATATTCAGCTGTTTTTATTCCAATTCGGCGTAATTTCAGCAACAGATATCCTCAGTTGTCTTTTAAAACTGAACAAAACTTGTATTTTCATTTTTATGTGTTAAAGAAAAGTTAATAAAACATCGATGTAACCCGACACTTTACTGAATAAGAAACGCTTATTGATAAGTACCGGCACCTTCTGGAAGTAATTTTCTGCCCGGTCAGAGAGGAAACCGGTTTTGTTTATTTGGGCCATAACATCCATTTCAGCCTAACTCTCATTTGTCCCCATCTCTGATGATATATTTTATTAGGTTCTAATGAGTGCTAGCTAGTCATATATTGGACGTGTCTACAGCGTTAGATTTTCGGCCTGTCACCTCTGGATGACGTTGGTCATGTTGAAGCAGAAATCATGTTGGAATACGGATTGTCTCCTTGGGACTGTAACTTAATCTCCAGGGATTAACAAGTGCCCTGTGTATTTATGTCGCTGACGCCTTGAGTAGTTTGAGTGGTACGCAGTAGTCAGCCATTTTTTTTTTTTTTTTTTTTTTTTTTAATAAATATCTCATCGGCTTTTTTGGGTCTTGCTTGATATTCTTGACCAGATGAACAAATTTTGTCAGACAATCGATCTCTTAGCTACAGATAACAGGTCACTATCGAAAGTCTTCAGCTCGTTATGGGAGCTCGAAGTCGCCGTGGCAAGCGACCAATACCCCCGAAAACAGCCCACCCCTTTATGCCATAAAAATGATCGACTTGAATATGCAACGCTATTGCTCTCCTTTGGTCTGAAAGATAAATAAAATTTGACGCAGGCGGCTGGAATTATTCCAGATAGTAATCCATTCATGATCTGCTCAGGGTTCGATGTGTCTGACATGCATAAAATATTACAGTCTCTATTTTGCTATAATTCTCTCCTACAAGACAATAAAATAACTGGTGTCAGTTTACATTGTGCGACGTTAAAATCAATGGTGAATTCATTTTAGAAATCTTTTATCAAAGAAATCACTAATTCCATTGATACATGATATTTAAACTCTGAATACTTTGTAACAAAGAAGCCAAGGATTGGTAATGGCTTAGGTATTTGAAAAAGCTTAAATTCCTGCAACCACAATCTTTTGGTTATCTTGTAAGCATTAAGGAATGTTTCAATTACTGTCTTCGAAATCTGCTCCATGACTGGAAAAAATAAAAAATTATACTAGCATTAGACCCCACCCATTACGCATCTGTTATCATGAAAAAGCTATTCTCCAATCCTATTAGGACTGGACATATGTTATTGATTTAGTTTTAAAATAATTCGAACAGCAATTTAATAGGCCAGCTCATTCTGACGATTTTCACAATTGGCTTGGAGTCATGCTCAACTAAAAAAAAAAAAAAGTTAAATATTGAAATATAAGCCCAACATGATCTCGGTCCTGTGTTGGGCTAAAAGAGATTATCACTTCAAAGTTTTGGAATCTGTAAGCAGTAAGGTCTACCAGCCATCTCTCCGTAAGGAGTGATTGGTGGGCTTAAAGATTATTGGGCATTTTCTTGTAGGCATTATTCTGGGGTTGTATAATAACTTGATTTTTAATATTTTTAGAATTTTGCTCACACGAGAGAGGACTGATAAGCTAGTGTACTTGTTTTTAATATTAATTTTTCTGTTTTACCATTTTGCGGTAACATTTTTTGTTAACATTCGTTTTTGCTATGGATTGTTTCCTTGTCATAAATTTAGGTACCTCCACGAGATCGCTAAAAAAAGAGCATAGCATGATGAAAAAGACGCCAAACTTGACGAAAACAAAATTTTATCGTCTAAATGTTTGTTATTATTAAGAGGAAAGGTCAAAGTATTTTTGGGGTATTTTTTCCATTTTTTAATCGTTCCTAGCACGTCCGAAATTTTCGTTAAAAATCTTTTTTTTTTTTTTGAGTCAGCAAAATTGACTTCATTTTTTTTTCCATTTAAAAAAAAAATGGAAATCTGACTTTGAAATTTTTTAAATATCAATTATCATTTTTTCAAAACTTATTTTAAGAAAATCAGAAATTATAATGTTTATTTAAAATATTTTTAACCAAACTTAACTTAGCTTTTGTGCCAAAAAGATGTAATTTGAAAATAAAACAAAGCAGGTCATAAACTTTCGCGTCTCTTGACATGTGATGAATGATATATTTACGAATTCCATGAGGCTAATTTGTTCTACGGAAGGAGAAAAGTGAAATAATTTACATTTACGTGAACAAATTATTTACCCGTTATTTTTAACGAAAACTTTCAGCGGTTAATATATATATATATATATATATATATATATATATATATTTTTTTTTTTTTTGTTTTTATTTTCACCTTTACGTTTACGTTTATGATGCTTTATGGGAAATATATTCTAAAGAAATTAAAATAAAACTGTTAAGAGTGACATTAAATTTCATATTTCTTAAGAAAGGTATCTAATTAATTTATAGGTACCTTTCTTATGAAATTTTATCAGAATTGTACATAAAATACTATAATTTTATGTACATTTATTACATTCTACTGTTATTTGTATTTGCATTCATTTTATTATTAATTTTGATATTTCATTTATGGAAAAATGTCGTAACTGAGATTAATATAAAAATAAGATCATATAAATTTCATAAGATGATACTGATACTTGTAGGTACCCTTCTCAGTTGAAATTGAAAAATCAAATTAACTTCTCCACACGTGTTTCGCAAAAAGTAAAGGCCTTAACAGCGGAGAACAATGCTTAACTCAAATAACGCAACTTAATTATATTCTGGTTGGTCTTCCGTATTTTATAATTACAGCTCGATTATAAGCACAAAATTACATTTCTTAATTACTGGGGATCTTCTGATTAGTCAAAATGATACAATTTACAACGCGCTAAAAAAAAAAAGATCTATCTCATAAGGACACTTATGAAAGCCGATGCGGCTTTTAACTAATTTTATAATATTTTAACAACTTAAATGTAAAATCTATTATAATTAAGGAAATAACAAATAATTGTATTAAAAATTCATTTTTTCATCGAAAAATTTTTTTTGCTTTCAGAAAATATTGTCCATATTCATAAAAACAACTAAAAGCAAATAAAAGCATTTGAAATTAAATAATATCTTTGTTTTATTGAGTTTTTTGTATGTTACAATTCAGAGCTGATTTTCAGGTACTGCGTATCCAATTAAAAAAAAAAAAAACATGATTTGCATTCCTCAAAGCCCTGTGCTTTTAATTATTGTAATCACTAAAACCGATGCGATCGAATTTCTAGCGTTTTTCATAAAATTAGTTATGGGGGGGTAATAAATATTTTTAAAAAAATATTTCTACCATGACTTTCATAAAAAAAAAAATATTTATAATAATTTCGATCATCTGTGAATAGTTTCTGAAATTTTCATTAACATCCGATAATTATTTCTATTTTTGCACGATTTTTCAAATTAATGTGTGTCATACCAAAAAAAACGTGCTAAAATTGTCTATGTTATTTACTAGTTCCGCTGATACAAATAGAAAAAAGTTTTTTTAATCAAAATTTAGAATTTTCTAAAAAGAAGGAAAATTTTTAAAAAATAATTAAAAAAAAAAAAAAACTTTGGTCTTTCCTCTTAATAATAACATGAGCATTTAGACAATAAAATTTTGTTTTCGGCAAGGTTGGCGTCTTTTTCATCAAGCTATGCTCTTTTTTTAGCGATTTCGTGGAGGTACCTACATAAATTGCTTTTTAATATGTCTGCATTTACTACTCTAATAAACGTAGCCAATGGATTACACAGTGTTAACGAATTGAACAAGAAACTTCAATGACGGAAGTAGGGTATCAATGAAAGAAAGTTAGTTTTTCAACAAGGTGCTGCTGAAAAAAAATAACTCGTGTGAACAAACATTAAACCCGAAACGAAACCGAATTCTTCCTGTTCCCTTCTGAAGACACATGTATCCATGATTTCACAGCCAATCTACTACGGATGTTGAAATGTGATGACACGAGCAAAAATGGATCCGTAAGTGCGTTGGTTTTTGGATGAAATAAAATAAATAAAAGTACCGTTTTTATAGCTTCCCTTATTGAACTGTTTGATTTATCGACGTACATTTTTTTTTTTTTTTTTTTTTTCTTGCGGCCAGATATTCTTCTGTCATTGTGATTTATGGCTGGGTAATTGCTGACGACATTACAAAAAGATGCTTCTTGAATTTCATGCATATTTTTCCGGGGTGGCGGGTGCTCGGTGATATATTTCTGGCGTCAAGCTTTGCCATATGCTTAGCGTGTAACGTAATCTATAAATGCTTAATGCAAGGAGAGAAGTTCGCGTTTTCCAAACGCTTTTAAGCGACATCAGGTTTATTGTACTGTCCAATAGGTGCGGCATATTCATTTACCCATTATTTATTTTTATCATAAAGTTATAGGTTTATGATAGTTTCGAGGCTGATAGTTATATTTATTGACAATATCTTATCTATCTAAATAAATAGAGGGAAAATTCTGTCTGTCCTTGTGCCTCAAACCCCTCTACCTCGGGCCACACTTGTTCTACATAGACATATACCTTTTGGGAATCGGGATGATCCTGGGATTGAAAATCTGCCCTTTATCTGGTGTTTGAACATCCAGCATTGGGATGTGTCCCCGGATGAGGAAGGAACAGTTAAAAATTCGAATTTTAAAATAACTGAAAAAAATGTAGTTATTTTAATAGGTTTAAATTTATATAGTTTAAATTATCACAAAACTTTGTGAATTAAAAAGCTTGTTTTTAATTCAGGCTAAAATATCTCTAAAAGTTTGAATTTAAGAAATTCATTTTATTTCTTCAAAATGCCAAATAATCAGAGTTAAAGTGAGAGGTTTTGTGACGTGGGATTTTGAAGTTCCACATAGTATATAGTTTGAAGAACTCGATTACCAGACTATCGGCTGGAATTGCATTTATAGCCCGAATCAGTTAGAGGTTTTGAAGTTCCATGGAGTGAATTGATAAATTCAAATATATATATATATATATATATACATACACACACACGGTGATACTGGTAAACTCTCCCATCATCTTTGCCGTATGAGGGTCAAGCAGCTCCTAGGAACATATGATTTGATTATAGTGGTGAAGGCTTTGTGCTGAACAAAACACCTTTTTGAAGGGCCGAATACAAAGACCTGGTGCACAATCTGCCACATGGTCCCCCAAACGACCCTCTGCAGGTTTCTGTATTCAGTTGTCCTCCTAGGCCAGTTGCCATCCAAGGCTATAGAACCCAGTCTGTCCTGCTATTTACCCATACCTGGAGGGAGAAGAGGATTAGTACCTTTCCCAAGGGTATTAGCAAGTGAATATAATATTCGATTGGAGTTCGAACGCTGTTCTCTGATTCTTCAATCTATCCACTACTACACCGTGCTTCCTATACATATTCAAAATGGCCACCGTTTGCTTTCTCAATTGAAATGCATGACTTCATCACCACTTGATTCAGATTCTACCAAGACTTTATAAGAACATTTTTCGGGTCTGGCACAATTGAGTATGAGAGAGAGAGATGAACCACCATCGGTCTGCAAAACGAACAATATCAAAACGGATTAATGTCAGGCTTGATAGCGACCATTTCACCGGAAATGTCTCCTGCACCAGTTCTGCGTCAAATTGGATTTGAGTGCGGGAACTTCGTCGTGAGCGAAGAAAGCCACTTTCAAATGTGGTTGATAACTAGATCAAAACACCTCTTCGATAAAAGCCAATGTATTGCATTATTTGTATCTGTTTCGCACAATTAAGTTGGAACCTATTAGATAGTCGTGTAATTAGGTTGTTGTTCAATGTAGCAATAAAAGGGCTTGTTCAAGTAGGGTATTAGCCGTATGTTTTTTACAACAGGGACATCTGTTATCATGGCTCTCTACAATTTATCCTTCAGATCTCTGAACAATTTCTGTTCTCTTACTGTCCCTCAATTTCTATTCTGCCATCCATTTAAGCAAACTCATTAAGTTGCACGATATTTTCCTCTGGCACTCTTGCCTTCAGTATATTGTGAGAGTATAAAATTCTCCAAGCCTTCTTTTCTAATTATGTTTCAAAATCTTCAGTTGTCTCCTTAAAAGTAAAACTGTCCTTTTTATTCTCATTTTCCTTAAAACTTAGGCACACCTTCCGCCCATAAATTGGTGAACGAGACTCAGATCAAGTAATTCATAACGCCATGAAAACAAGCAGAAAATAAACAGTAGGCCCTAAATTTTGAAATTAAGCAGCGAAATTTATCTGTGTTATAATGGTGTGCCACTAGCGATTTGCTCAGATTCTGAAAAAAATACTGAAGGGTGTCTAGCTCAGAGGTACATTTGAACGTAAAGTATTTAAATTTTAATGTCGGTGAATGAGATTTGAGGGCTGTTTTGTAAAATAAGGTGGGGCTAAAGTGAGGTACTGAGCAGTAAATTGATAATGTAGTAGTCATAAGTCCTTTCAGATATACAAATTGGTTAACCAGCTAAATTTATCATTTATGCACGAGAAGATATCATATGTCAAATTCTGAATCTACATGAAACTGTTTGCAACCAAGTTTATGGTTTGAGTACGGTGAGAATAGGAGTCTGCTGTCGAAAAATCAAATTTCAAAAAGGGACTAGCGCAATTATCGATTCGTTGTCCGGAGATGAAAAGAAAGGGGATGATAGCGTGTCCGATTCGTTGTTAGAAAAGAATTATTTTCCACCATTTTCTATCTCTCTAAAAAAAAATATCTGTCACACACTCACTAGATCTCTCTCTCTCTTATAGATTTCTTATCTTCTTTTTAATCTCTCTCTCTCTTGACTCTTTTCTCTTGAAAAAATATATAAACTTCAACATATATATTTATCTCTCTCTCTCTCTTATAATTTATCTCGAAAGATAGATTTTCTACTCTAAATAGTTATCTCTCTTCTCCTCATTTTCTCTCTCTCTCTTTCTCTCTCTCTTACTCTCTCTGAACAGTTTCTCTCTCTCTTCTGAAAAAAAAAGTCTCTCTCTTCTCTTACTGTTATCTCTCTCTACTCTCTCTCTCTCTCTCTCTCTCTCTTCTATTTCTCTTCTCTCTCAGTTTCTCTCTCTCTTTCTCTCTCTCAGGATTCTCTCCTCTCTCTCTCTCTCTTTCCAGATCTCATAATCTCTTAAACTCTCTCTTCTCTCTCTTACTCTCTCTTACTCTTACTCTCTCAAACTAATTCTCTATTATCTAGTCTCTCTCTTACTCTCTCTTACTCTCTCTCTCTCTTAATCTCTCTCTCTCTCTCTTAATCTCTCTCTCTCTCTCTTAATCTCTCTCTCTCTCTTAATCTCTCTCTTAATCTCTCTCTCTCTCTTAATCTCTCTCTCTCTCTTAATCTCTCTCTCTCTCTTAATCTCTCTCTCTCTTAATCTCTTACTCTCTTTCCACCATATCCGTATAATGTACCCATAAACCTAACCCCTAGGTTTGAATAGCCTCCGGTTTTGTACTGTACTGTAAAAAAAAAAAAAAAAAGGAATCGATTAGTATAAAGCTAGACTTCCCTATCTCGTCCAGTACGAGAGAAATCCTAAGATCAGTGTAGCGGTTTACATCACCGCCCGAACGAGCGACGTAGACCACTTGTATTGCTGTTGATATTTACCAGTTAGTGATTATAAATGATATGAACCATCGCAAGAGTTGTGACATAGTAAGACAAATTTAATAGTTTTCATTAGTACTTCTGACGAAACCTTCAACAATGTGTTACCTTTTGTTCAATGATTCGACGATAGAAATCACTAAATTTTGACTGGAAAAATTCAATCCACGTTTTAAGTTCTACGTCGTTGTTGAATGGAACCCTCTTCAAAATGTTATAAAGCAAATTAAAAAGGGCTGAAGAGGTTTAATCAGAATATGGTGGGTGTAACAGAACTTCCAAATTGAGCTCATTCTGTGTAGCCTTTTGTCGAGAAAGTATACGGGCGTCAGTGGAGAAGGCTGGAGTTTTTTCTATCGATCAATAAGACGCCCACGCGCTGTGTTTCTGGCCCTTATCCATTGACTGAACATGAACAGCGACAGTAATGAGAGCCTGCCATCTTCTGAACCAATTCCCTAGTGGTCTGGCGCGGCTCTTTAATCAATGTCTGTTACTGGTTCTCATCAAGCTGAAGAGGTCGGCCAAAACGCGGAGAGTCTGCGTGTTCGAACTTTCCCCTCCTTGAAAGTGGAAAACCATTTCTGTGCCGTTCTGTCGTTAATGAAGTCATCTCTGTACGCGGCACAAATGTCTGTACCAGCTTTTGACCGTTAATAAAATCAAGTAGAAAATGCCGAACATAATCATTCTTGATAACTTGTCATTCCATCTCAAAGGGCTGTCCAATCTGAAAACAATTTTTGTTAACGTTAGACGGCGTCCTGGGTAAGACAATAAACTACGCCCAACAGCAAGGCCTCTGATCAGGAGGTTTTGAGGAGCGTGGAACCACTTAATTTGGGTCCTGTCGCTGGGTCTAATTAACGCCTCAAGTTCACATGACGCAGTGGATAAAGGCGTCACTTAGATCCAGTGACAGGACCCAAAGAGTGTGAGTTCAATACCCGGTTAAGGCAGTGGAGAACTTTCAGAGGAAAATTAACAGGAGATAACTGATAATTGACGTGGAACTGGAACAGTCTACCCCATTGAGCGAAATAAAGGGTTCAGTTCGACATTCCAATCACCTGAATAAGGCCGGAGCGTACAACAGCCGAAACGTTGTAATAAATATGGCGACAAAGATGAGGACAATAGTCCGAATAATGTACTTGTTATTTACTGTTTAGGATTAGGTTTCCGGTCCCTTTTTAAAGTTTTTTCTTTCTCTTTGACTTCCAGTCGGTCATTCTGTCTTAGTAGCTTTATAGCCTTGCTTGAGATGAGTTGATTAAAAATAGTGCTTCGAAGACATGTTTTAGCGAAATGATTGACACAACCCCACAATAATTTTAACTTGATATAATCCATGATGAATATATTTTCAGGAATAAGGTATTAAAATCAGCCCCTTTCCAGTTCATTTGAAAGGAAGAAAAAGATAAAAGGGAAGGGGGGGAAGAAAGCGGGGGAATAGGTAAGTGAATAAAAAATAAAAAAGGGAAGGAGAAATGTGGGAATTAAAGGAAAGAGAAATAGCAGGAGAGAAGGAACGTGAAATGGCCTGGGAGAAGGGCTTAAAACTCGCTCCGGTTCAATAATGAAACCAAACTAAAAAAAAAAAAAAAAGTAAAATATTGATTTCTTTGGCGACTTATGATTGTCTCCAATTATTGATGTAATTGAATTAGACAGACCAAACCTACAAACGGTATCTTCTCATGAGTAAAGGTATTGCCAACGAAATGCTTATCGCTGAGTGATTGATTATATCTATCATCGTATCTGCATTTCGTTCCTTGGGCGAACCTCTACTCTATTCTTTTCTTTAAAACATTAATCTTTGACTCACACCGGGGAAAGGTCACGACGTGATGACTGTCTCGAGCTTTCATCTAACCGACACTGTTTTTTTTTTTTTTTTTTTTTTTTTTTTTAAGGTTGACTTATTAAAAGGGAAATAATTCTTAATTCTGACTGTAATCTCCGATCGTACGTACCAATCAGGACTATTGTCGAAAATACGCAACTGTTTGAATTAGAAAAACTAAAATGTTGTTTCTGCCGGTGTAAATTTTCTATACCCAAACCCCCCAGAGATAGTGGAGTAATGGATAGCGGCTCCAATTGATGAATCGGAGAGCATATTTCGAATTCCACTAGGCAAAAGTACGAATAAAGAAAATGATCTTTAATTCTTGTTTTTTTTTTTTTTTTTTTAAGCCACTGATCTGTACATTACATTCACTTAAGTGCTATTACCATTGGGGAAGTTAGGAATCCTCTTCTCCCGCCAGCTATGGGTAAATAGACTAGATTACGTTCTATAGCCTTGAATGGCAACTGATCTAAGACAAGGAAAAGTCTGAATTCAAAATCAGCCTGGAGGCCATCTTGCCCAAGAAACAACACTTCTACTGCGGTTGCAGTACACATGGTGACCCAACCGGTTACGGAATAAAAGAAAAAAATGGAATGTTTTCTTAATGATCCATTTATGTTCAGAAACTTAAGCTTCTTTGTACAGTTTCTGTAGATAAACATTTGTCCGAGAGAACAAAGTTAGTTCTTTACCTCTAAGACAAAGCTAATCACACAGATTATCACTGACGAAGGCCGAAGTGGAGTACAAACGAATATTTTTTTTAATTATTATTATTATTATTATTATTATTATTATCATCAATAAGGTCCTCGGAAGACCACCATAGTTGAGCAACATCGGGAATACTAGAGGCTGTAAGTTTGGCTGGGCAGGTGGTTTAACGGAAGTCTAAATCTGATGGCCGATTTTCGATTTTAGTTGGGTTTGTTATATTCATTCACGCGCAAATAGCCTTTGGCAAAGATTTGAACCCACCTTTTCTCACCCGAGATTTGAGCGATTATATCATTATCTCAAAAAACTCTTACAATCTAAAAACAGTTTCTGGCTTTAAACAATCTGCGAAAAGGTAACAATCCGTAGAATATGAATCAACATATTTTGGAGTTTGAAAGGTTTTGTTAATGATCCCACCATCTTCGGAAGCTTGAAGTTCTTCGTACAATCTCAGCAGATCACTTAAACCTTTGTCATGGGTTATCCGTAAGAATAAATTCAGGTCGTTGTTTGTAAGACAATTCTAATCTCAAGGATTACAACTGCCGAAGACAGAAAAAGAACAACATCATGATCCCGGTCATGAACAACATCATGATCCCGGTCATGAACAACATCATGATCCCGGTCATGAACAACATCATGATCCCGGTCATGAACAACATCATGATCCCGGTCATGAACAACATCATGATCCCGGTCATGAACAACATCATGATCCCGGTCATGAACAACATCATGATCCCGGTCATGAACAACATCATGATCCCGGTCATGAACAACATCATGATCCCGGTCATGAACAACATCATGATCCCGGTCATGAACAACATCATGATCCCGGTCATGAACAACATCATGATCCCGGTCATGAACAACATCATGATCCCGGTCATGAACAACATCATGATCCCGGTCATGAACAACATCATGATCAACATCATGAACAACATCATGATCAACATCATGATCAACATCATGATCAACATCATGATCAACATCATGATCACAAGATATTTTTGCCTGTGGACGGAATTGGATATGGGTACAGTTGTGAGAAATATTTAAAAAAAAAAAAAAAAATAAATAAATGACATTCCATCTCGTTAGCATCCTAACTGCGAGAATGCATCATTCACATATTTCAAACCAACTTCTTTAGAGATATTCGTTCGATAACAAGCGCATAAATCTTTTCAGATTAGGGTATTAGTTCGAACTGTGAATTAGTGAGGATTTTAATAATTCTGAGTTACGCCTAGCATGCTTAGTTTCCTATTAACCTCAGTACGGTCACTAATTTCGACACGTCACCTTCGCTCGCTCGACATTGTGACCGCATACCGCTGTGATGACGTCAATGTGTCGGCGAAACTGAACGCAAACCGACTCTGTTGTTCTGCCATTCTTCGGAAAATGGAACTTTTTTGTTGTTCTTGCGAAATGCTTTAAAGCCAAGATTCGTTAATTTTACTTTTCCAATATTTATAGGGTACCGCATTTGCTTCGCATAACATAAACCTTCATGTCAAGTGTCACGCCCCTTCCCAACTATTTTGAAAGGAACCTTTTTGGAGAAAAAAAAATGTTAGTACGATTCTTTATATAATAATTGAAATATATTTTGAAGGGGAGAATTGGAGATTGTGTGCATGCAATTACAATATCGAAAAAGTAGCCTGGCATATACTTTAACCTTCAAAGAAAATTAAAATTGCCAAAGCAGAAAAGAAATACTGACACGTTTGTGTCAAAGAGTACCAGTATATATAAACAAAGCGAAGTGATATATAATGATTTTCCAAGCGTAGCTTAGATGTGGCACAAGACCGAAAGTAGGGGGTACCCAGTGAGAATCGAACTCACTACTCGGTGGTAATTGTTCTAGCGAGACAAGCTTGCTAACCATAACACCGCCCCGAGGTGCCCCCAAAATTTTCCAAGCGTAGCTTAGATGTGGCACAAAGCCGAAAGTATGGGCATCCAGTGAGGACGTACTCACTACTCAGTCGTACTCTGTCTCGCAAGACAAGCTCGCTAACCATTAGACCGCCTCGATGTGTCTAAAGCGAAGTGATATATAGCAAGCATTAAAGTACAATAAAAGTGAATGAATTCTTATAGATAATTACATTAAAATACAGACAAAGCAAAATCATTTACTGAATGATACTACTAGTACACATGGCCATCTCCGTAATACGAATGTATTAGGCGCAGTGTAGTTTTTTTTTTTTTTTTTTTTTTTTTTTTTACATTTAAAAAAAAAAGTCATGCGAAGCTAAATACTGTGTATGTTTTATTTTTTTATTTATTTATTTATTTATTTTTTTCTTTGGGTGAATTAAAAAAAAATGTCCGAATTAAATGAAATGTGTATTCAAATATTAATCGGCGATAATATGATGTCTCTGAACATTGTATTTTATCGAACGGAATGTTCGATAAAATACAATGTTTTTGAGACATTATTTGATGTGAATAAGGCATCATTTCCAAGACATCATTCTTGTTCATAAAGCATAAACAAAAAAGATATTGATTCGTATGTGGCAGCTTCCGAAACGAAAAAGTATATTTTAGGCAGCATATTTCATTAAAACGATACTGTGTATGTCCCCATTCACATAAATACAGTCGTAAATACTGTATGTTGGTCTGCAGTTGGAGATTCGTCTTCAGCTGTGCTGGTCAAATTCTCTGTTTCCGGGCAGAGAGGATCCCCAGACGAGGTTATGTCGAAGGGAAGAGTCTTGAGTCTGGGCACAGCTACTCGAACCCGTTTTATACGGGGTCTTCGGGGAATTTTTGGCCGAGCCTACGAGCTCGGATACCCGACATAAAATTCGTCTTTGTGCCACATCTGACCACAGCGAGTGGTTAGTAGACATCCTGTAGTTGAGGATTCATTGTGGAATTCACTTGAATCACTTCTAGCAATTTACTATTTCTACGCGCCGTTGGCAAATTTGATATATGTTGTTCTTGTCCTAAGTATTATCGTTTATTACCAAATTATTATTATTAGATTCAGTAGCCTTCCCTAGGTTACAACAATTATAGACATATAATGTCTTTATTTTTTATAATAATCCCTTTTGTTTTCTATTTAGCTATATACAGTTGAAATTCATTAAGGAAGACGCCGTAATTTTCGTTTCTGTTAATCCATGTAATTTCGATCTCCTCCTCCTGATCATCCTCAGATCGAAATTACTTGAGTTGAGAAAAACTAGAAGTTTCAACTTTATCTTCTGGATGTTATGTCTTCAGGGCAATTTCTGTCAAATGTATATCCGTCATCTTCAACCTATTTTATAAACAGGCTTATGTAATCTTGAATTATTAACGTCTGATGAGAATCACTTGTAATCGTCTGAGAGAACATTTTCTGCCTTCCATGGCTCATGCCAACTGTAGAAGACCCCTGGAGTTGGGGTCGATATAAAATGGTCTGTGCACCCAAATAAAGATGCCACAGGAGGCCCGCTAATATATTAAAAAGGAAAGACGTGATTTCTGACAGATTAACAAGAGGGCAACAAAACGACAAAATTAAAATTGTAACAAAATTTAGTTACATTATATACTAAAGTAGTGTTTCAATGAGAGGAACGTGTACAAACAATGAATAATAGAGGAATGATTAAATAGATTGTGGGATACTGATCGGCTAGAAAAATATAGTTGTGTCTAAATCTTAAAAGTAGTGTCCATGTAAGTTATCACAATTCGAAAGTTCAGTTCAAAAGTCCGGTGAAAGTGTTGAATATTTGCTGGTCAAATCCAACGAAGAACCTTCCATAGTATTTAATCGAAGTATACGGAATAGGCTGGATAAAGTTTGAAAGATATAGCCAAAGAAGTAAGTTCAATTTAAATGTTTGGTGCTGGCGTTGAGTAGTTGCTGGTTAAGTCCAATACTGAACCGTCCGTAGTATTTAAACAAAGTGTACGGAATAGGTTGTTAGAAGCCTGGACGATATGCATGCAGCAACTACCAAAACATGGGGAGTTTGGTTGACAGGAAACACCTGAAGCTGATAGTCGAAGATCGGCGATATCACGATTGCTATGTTGGCGACAACTATTAACCAAGGAACGGCGAGATAGGATCACTGGAACGACATGACGGACCGTTAAATAAGCTTCCGTTCGACCTAAAAGGAAAGATGTCAGGAGGTATATCTGACCATATGAATTAACAAATTACTACGACAGAAAAGAAATATCCTGGTAGTTGTTGGTTAAATCCAATGACGGAACTTCTGTAGTATTCGAGCCAAATATACAGAATAGGTTGCTTGATGTCTGGACCATATGCATGCAGAAACTTCCTTAAGAAACCAGGTGAGTTAGGTTGAGGTAGGAATACCGGAAATAGGTACAATTATGTAGCCAGAAGTTCAGGCCTGTCGTAAACAGGTCCATTAACGCAGATCAACCAGGTGAGTTAGGTTGAAGTAAGGGCCAGAAGGAATAAAGGCCAGTAATGTCCGAAGATAAGGGTCCGTGGTAGCTGGAAATAATAAATGGTAAGAGTGTCAGAAGTAAGAGTGGGCAGGAAAGCCCATCTAGCTTCCAGTTGGCAGACGAAAATAAAAGGGCATGTAACTCAATTCTTAACCCATACAAGCGCCCTGACAACGACGGCCAGGGACCTGCGTTCCTCCGCCTTTCTCTTTCTCTCTATTTACTATTTACCAACCTCCCCATAAAGTAAGATGTGACGCAAGGCCAGTTTTTAACGTAGAGCGTTTTGAGCCCGTAGTCTCGGGTAAAAATTGTCTGTACATCCCGTAAACACGGGGTCGGGTTTGTCTACCTTCCTAAACGAGACTCTGCCCTTTAGCCTAGCCTCATCTAGGTTCCTCTCCACCCGGGGGTAGAGAGTTCGACAAAAGAGGAAGAGTAAGCATCCTCCGCCTTTCTCTTCCTCCACGTTTGGCGAAAAGTCGCCGGATTATACAAGGGAGTATAATAACATTAACTGGGTCTGCGTACCTACTTAATATTTAAAGAAAACTATATCCAGAGTTGCTACGAAGTATAAAAATGTCCACAAAGACTATTTAAATCAAGTTAGTAATAATCAACTGACTAAAGAGAAATTATATTGATTATAAATCTAAATAAACTTGCTATATTAAATTGAAGGGAGTGGAGTAACACAATAAGGAAAAGGTCAAGGGTAGATGAAAATAATGCGTAGGCCATGATTACGTGATCAGGGTAGCGAAGGGTTACGATATAACTTCTAGGAGACTGGTGTAACCTAGAAAAGGTTACTGAATGAGGAATAACCAAAACGGAGGTTGGAAATGAAATGGTAATCATTATAACATCAACAAAATACAATACTCGCCAGCGGCGTGAAGTA
Organism: Acanthosepion pharaonis; assembly: GCA_903632075.3. Lineage (NCBI taxonomy): Eukaryota > Metazoa > Mollusca > Cephalopoda > Sepiida > Sepiidae > Acanthosepion > Acanthosepion pharaonis. The sequence goes on from CAHIKZ030001863.1 coordinate 322,191, forward strand.
GGTAAACCCCTGCTAGTGGTGACCTACTTAGACTGCATATTACACTCACTCACAATAGTGTCCAACGTATTTATGAAGATTGGGACATAACCGTTAGTGTCTACAGCTATGGTATATAACAGAGACTAATTTATGGCGCTATCTCCGGCTGACATTGGAAAGATTATATTGAATCAGTTACCGCGTTTGCTGATCGGAAAGTTGATTCACCGTGTTGTTTTAGACTTTTTTTTTCGCCATAATTTATCTTACGCATTTATAAGTCAGTCATTTTTCCATGCGTTAAATATTGCTGTCACATCTGGTTTAGTGCTTCTGCTATATCTTAAGAGATTACTGACGAAATGCGAAGACTCTTGAATAGTATTTGTCCAATCCTGTTTTGATCTGGAATGTCGGTTTCAGTCACTTTCCCACCCGCTCTAACGTAGCTTCACTGTGCCTTTTTTTTTGTTTTTGTTATATAAATACGAGCTGAATTACCCGCGCCTTGCTGCGTGTCACACATTTATTGTAAGAAAATCATTGTTATAATTTGTTGAGAAATATGTTACATTTTAATATTACTATTACTCAATGATCTTAGCGATGTAACCTCCATCTTTTGGCTTTCTGCTTCTTTATTTTGGATAGGTCTGATTCCCTTGTTTAAATTTAATTTAACTTAAAAGATATATATATATATATATATATATATATATATATATATGGCGAGAAAATATCTAGAACAACACAGTGAATCAATTTTCCGAGCAGTAAACGTAATGAGAGATTTTCATAATTGTTCTGATGAGCTTTCTTCATTGATACCTGGATTTTATTAATCGTAGTATTGACGGCAAGGCCTCTACATTTTACAGTTTAGGGTTAAATCTGGCCAACAGTTTCCTTCCTCTCTTGTAGAACTCTCTTGATTCTCAGACAATTCTGCATCTATTTTTTCAAGACCAATATCAATCGTTATCCTCAGTATTTTTTAATTCCTACTCTTTTACTGTTCGCTTTTCTAAACAATGTTAGATTTTTGTTTCTCATATTCTCTCACACCCAGTAAAACCTTGCCTTCGCGGCTTTATTGCCTTGCTTGGGATGAAACGATTAAAAAAAAATACTAGACTAAATTTCCCATACGAAAATAACATCTAAAGATGCTTGAATATTTGATGACGTTAATTTGACGGAGTCAGCTAATGAATTCGATAAGTTCCTCTTTTCCGCTTATCTTGTCTGTCTGTGTCCTAGCCAGCTTGGCCCACGTATTTGTTAATGTTGTTTCACCGAGCAATATATTTTGAAACCCGATTTTGCACTTTGTGGCTTTTTAAGCCATCTCCTATATCTCTTGACCCTATGAGGTGACACCGAGTACACAACTTAGGTACCACTTCGACGGTGGGGAACAATAAATATTGAGGTCATCGCAGATCAACTCTTCATACATCAAAGGTTCTTAATGGAAAGTAAATTCGATTCATCTCTTTGTATTTCCTGGCGTCAGTCAGGTAATATACTAATATATTTGTAAAATCTAAGACTAATTAAAATTCCTCGTACCTTTTAAGGTCCCAATGTGCGTTTTATTTATTTAGCCTAGCCAATTACGCAGTCTCCGTTCCCGGGTAAGAGGTTCGTGAAGAACGTAAAGAATACATAATTTTGATACAATATTTCGAGGAATTGTAATCTCTTTGAGTAAAATGTCTGTTAGTTGGCACTACTATTAATGCAAGGTGAAGGACATAAATTACTTAATACTTCTGAATTTTCTCTATTAATTATATGATAGTTGCGTACTGGAGTGATAATTAGTTGAAGCACACAAACCCTTGTGAAAGTGGCTGTTAAAGAATTAGTAACATTTTCACCATGCACAATTAATTTCTTCATTGAGGTGGATATGTTCTAAGAAAAAATCTAAGAAAATTAAGAAAAAATCTAAGAAAAATCTAAGAAAATCTAAGAAAATCTAAGAAAAATCTAAAAATCTAAGAAAAATCTAAGAAAAATCTAAGAAAAATCTAAGAAAATCTAAGAAAAATCTAAGAAAAATTAAAGAAAATCTAAGAAAAATCTAAGAAAAATCTAAGAAAAATCTAAGAAAAAATCTAAGAAAAATCTAAGAAAAATCTAAGAAAAATTTCTAAGAAAAAAAATCTAAGAAAAATCTAAGAAAAATTTCTAAGAAAAATCTAAGAAAAATTTCTAAGAAAAATCTAAGAAAATTTCTAAGAAAAAATCTAAGAAAAATCTAAGAAAAAATCTATTTCTAAGAAAAATAAAAAAATCTAAGAAAAATCTAAGAAAAATCTAAGAAAAATCTAAGAAAAATCTAAGAAAAATCTAAGAAAATCTTCTAAGAAAAAATCTATTTCTAAGAAAAATCTATTTCTAAGAAAAATCTATTTCTAAGAAAAATCTATTTCTAAGAAAAATCTAAGAAAATCTAAGAAAAATTTCTAAGAAAAAATCTAAGAAAAATTAAGAAAATCTAAGAAAAATCTAAGAAAATTAAGAAAAATCTAAGAAAAAATCTAAAAAATCTAAGAAAAATTTCTAAGAAAAATCTAAGAAAAATTAAGAAAAAATCTAAGAAAATCTAAGAAAATTAAGAAAATCTAAGAAAAATCTAAGAAAAATCTAAGAAAAATCTAATTTCTAAGAAAAATCTAAGAAAAATTTCTAAGAAAATCTAAGAAAAATTAAGAAAATCTAAGAAAAATCTAAGAAAAATTTCTAAGAAAAAAATATTTCTAAGAAAAATCTAAGATTTCTAAGAAAAATCTAAGAAAAATTTCTAAGAAAAAAGAAAAATCTAAGAAAAATTTCTAAGAAAAAATCTAAGAAAAATCTAAAAAAAATCTATTTCTAAGAAAAATCTAAGAAAAATCTAAGAAAAATCTAAGAAAAAATCTAAGAAAAATCTAAGAAAAATCTAAGAAAAATCAAGAAAAATTAAGAAAAATCTAAGAAAATCTAAGAAAATTTAAGAAAATCTAAGAAAAAATCTAAGAAAAATCTAAGAATTTCTAAGAAAAATCTAAGAAAATCTAAAGAAAAATCTAAGAAATTTCTAAGAAAAATCTAAGAAAAATCTAAGAAAATCTAAGAAAAAATCTAAGAAAAATTAAGAAAATCTAAGAAAAATCTAAGAAATTTCTAAGAAAAATCTAAGAAAAATCTAAGAAAAATTAAGAAAATCTAAAAAAAATCTAAGAAAAATCTATTTCTAAGAAAAAATAAGAAAAATTTCTAAGAAAAATCTAAGAAAATTTCTAAGAAAAATCTAAGAAAAATCTAAGAAAAATCTAAGAAAATTTCTAAGAAAAATCTATTTCTAAGAAAAAATCTAAGAAAAATCTAAGAAAAATCTAAGAAAAATTAAGAAAAATCTAAGAAAAAATAAGAAAAATCTAAGAAAAAATCTAAGAAAAATCTAAGAAAAATTAAAAAATCTAAGAAAAAATCTAAAATCTAAGAAAAATCTAAGAAAAATCTAAGAAAAATCTAAGAAAAATCTAAGAAAAAATCTAAGAAAAATCTAAGAAAAATCTAAGAAAAATCTAAGAAAATCTAAGAAAAAATCTAAGAAAAAATCTAAGAAAAATTTTTCTAAGAAAATCTAAGAAAAAATCTTAAGAAAAATCTAAGAAAAATCTAAGAAAATTAAGAAAAATCTAAGAAAATCTAAGAAAAATCTAAGGAACAAAAATCTAAGAAAAATCTAAGAAAATTTTCTAAGAAAAATCTAAGAAAAATCTAAGAAAAATCTAAGAAAAATCTAAGGTTTAAGAAAAATCAAAATAAGAAAAATTTAAAAATTAAGAAAAATCTAAGAAAAATCTAAGAAAATCTAAGAAAATCTAAGAAAAATCATAAAAATCTAAGAAAAATTCTAAAAAAAATCTAAGAAAATCTAAGAAAAATCTAAGAAAAATCTAAGAAAAATCTAAGAAAAATCTAAGAAAAAAAAATCTAAGAAAAATCTAAGAAAAAGAAAAAATCTAAGAAAAATCTAAGAAAAAAAAGAAAAATCTAAGAAAAATCTAAGAAAAATTAAGAAAAATCTAAGAAAAATCTAAGAAAAAATCTAAGAAAAATCTAAGAAAAAATCTAAGAAAAATCTAAGAAAAAATATAAGAAAAAATCTAAGAAAAAAATATAATAAAAATCTAAGAAAAAATCTAAGAAAAATCTAAGAAAAAATCTAAGAAAAATATAAGAAAAAATCTAAGAAAAATCTAAGAAAAATAAGAAAAATCTAAGAAAAATTAAGAAAAATCTAATAAAAATCAAGAAAAATTAAGAAAAATCTAAGAAAATCTAAAAAAATAGAAAAATATAAGAAAATCTAAGAAAATATAAGAAAAATCTAAGAAAAATCTAAGAAAAAATCTAAGAAAATCTAAAAATCTAAGAAAAATCTAAGAAAAATCTAAGAAAAATCTAAGAAAAATCTAAGAAAAATCTAAGAAAATCTAAGAAATCTAAGAAAATCTAAGAAAAATCCAAGAAAAAATCTAAAAAATAAGAAAATAAGAAAAATCTAAGAAAAATCTAAGAAAAATCTAAGAAAAATCTAAGAAAATCTAAGAAAAATCTAAGAAAAATCTAAGAAAAATCTAAGAAAAATCTAAGAAAAATAAGAAAAATATAAGAAAATAAGAAAAATAAGAAAAAATATAAAAAAAAATCTAATAAAAAAATCTAAGAAAAATCTAAGAAAATCTAAGAAAAATATAAGAAAAATCTAAGAAAAATAGAAAAATAAGAAAATCTAAGAAAAATCTAAGAAAAATCTAAGAAAAATCTAAGAAAAATCTAAGAAAAATCTAAGAAAAATCTAAGAAAAATCTAAGAAAAATCTAAGAAAAATCTAAGAAAAATCTAAGAAAAATCTAATTCTATTGATGAAATTTTATGTAATCAAATCTAAAAACATAGTAAACTAAAAGCTATTTTTCCTTCATTTAAGAAAGCTATTATTGCCGAAGTTCAGGAACAAATATCTCATTTTGCTCCATTGGGTTTAATCATAATGTTTATATTGAAATATTCGAAGTTAATTCATAATTCCTTTCTTGCATAAATCCTCGTTCTAATCTAAGGACACTCAAAACATTCCAATCCTCGTTCCCTTAAAACATTCCATTATTGCGTTTCCCTTTTGTTTTGTCTGTTGGCGTATTATTTTTCGAATATATATATATATATATATATATATATATATATATATATATATATATATATATATATATATATATATATATATAGTTCAACCCATGCAAGTCAGTAAACCAAATGAGGCATAACGGGTTACTGTGTATAGAAGAATTAGAAACTCCTTAAGGATCGAGGACATCAGATAGCGATTGTCACTGTATTTAATGTTTTGAAGATCAAACTTTGCTGGAAAGAATGGAGCCTGAAGGGAGATAGACGTGCGAGAAAAGAAACTGTTAACCGAGAATTTGTTTTTCCTCTAGGCATAACAACTGTAAATTGATGAGACATTGTGGTCAGTGTTAGAACTGCTCTTAATTCGAGCTCATGAGAACAATTACCATGAATGTATTTATAGCAAAGGCACAGGGAGGCAAGATTACGACAGTGGGAAAGTGGCTGATGTCGTATGACTGCCATAAAATATAATAGCCACAAATAGTATTTGTTTATTCTATATATTTCTCACGCATTCCCGTCCTGGGTATGACGATAAACTACGCCCAGCAGCAAGGTCTCTGATCAGGAGTTTTTGAGGAGCGTAGAACCACCTCTTAATTGCTGGTGTTCCCTTCTCCACCTTGACCCGAGGTGGTAGCACCTGTTTGGGTCCCAGCTATGGGCAAATAGTTAACACCGAAACTGGGGTAAAAACACTATGAAAGTGAAAAAATAGGTTTTAATACCAGAAATACTTTGTAAAAATTATTACCAGCAATATTTTTTTAAGAAATATAAACTATTACCAGCAATAAATTTAAAAAAAAAAAATGGTACCAACAATACGTTTTTTGAAATAAAAATTATTACCAGCAATAATTTTTTTAAGAAATAAAAACTATTACCGGCAATATATTTTTAAAAAAAGAACTGTTACCGGCAATATGTTTTTGAAAAAAGAATGGTTACCAGCAATGCATTTTGGAAAAATATTACCGGCTAAACATATAATATTAGTGTAAATTTTGATCTAGTGTGAACAAAATCTTAACGAGTAATTAAAAACTTTTTACGAAAATAAAACCATCCAATATTGTAGATTTCCTAAAAGAAGTTGGACTATATTCTGAAATATGAGTCATTGAAAAATAGTTCAAATATATATGTATACATACACAACTTTTAGAAATCTGGCTATATTAACTTAAATAACTGACCACTAGTATCCGAGGATGCCCGTCTACTAGAGCGGTACCCGTTGTAGACTCGTGTTCAGGCACAGTTTGTTCCACACCCACAGTGTCCGCCCGTGGTTTGTACTGCTGAACAGACCTTGAAGTTTCTGCGAGTAGGGGGGGCGTTATTTAGCGGGACCAACAGTCTGAACGAAACCTGACCAATGACTCCTGAGTTCGTGCTACCTCCCAAATATTTCCGTCTACCCTATTTTACCTACAAGGCTTGAGTTAACCTGTGGTATGGTTTTTCAGGAACCGCACGCTGGGATCGCCTTTCTCAGACGGGAACTTCAACAAATCACCTTTGTGTTAATTCGACTATGATGAGTTTTGAACCTGGTCAGAAAGCGAACGTTCTCACTGCTCGGGCACGTTCCATTCTGGTTATGTACGTTGCTAAAAATACTTGTTCACAAAGTGCAGTGAGTTGGGGAGCAATAGGAAACTTACTGCACAGTATTTAGACACAGATGGGCTGATTTCTCTATGGTACAGTAAACATTGGCTAAGAGGGGTTGGGGAATTTAAAAAAATCTTCGACAAGTGAATCATTAAAAAATTGGAATTTTTTTTTTTTTTCTAAAATAACTTCATAGCTAATGCTGAAGTTATTATGAAGGAGGTGATAATCAAAGGAGGAGTACTTTTATCTCCTCCCACTTTTAGTCTCGTAGACTCCACTGAGGAGTATGGGACCACACTTCTTAACAACGCTTGCTTAGAGATTGATATGCCATAAAAAGAAAGTCCAAACCATTCAGCAACACTTAGTTATTGCTGTGGTCTCCACAGCAGCTAAACTTTTACGGAATGAAATTGCTAGTCCCTTGGCCAACAGTGCCCTGTGTTTCGAAATGCCCCCCCCAACCATTTAAGTACAGAGGAACCTCAATTTAACGGACTAATGGCGGGGGGGGGGGTCGTCCGTTGAAGTACTTTGTTAATTAGAAGCACTTTTTTCATGTCCTAAATACACACAGTATACAGTACAAAATTATTGTAAATATGTAAATACAGTATATATATGTATGTAAATACAGTATATATATGTATGTGCATTTTATTTTTAAGTTACCATATACCTTTAAATAAAGTTTGAAAAGTTTAAAAATTAAACCAGGAGTCTGTTGGTTCCGGGACCGTTAATTCGAGGTTTTACTGTACGGACTTAAATTCAGCAGTCATATGAAAACCAACAACTCGGCGGGATTTGAGTGTAAAATCCATCGTAGAGTAGAGAAAGCAAATTCTTTCGTGTGTTGGGGGAAAAGGGCAGCATGTTCGTAAGTATCCTCTGTAATTCTACGGTGCGCTCGGAGTGGTACGTGAACCCAGCTTTCCGGAAAATGTGTTCTAACTGCCTGAATTAGTTCTTTGGCATCCTGTCAAAGAATTGGGTTATTAATCATGAAGAAGCCTGCAAAGTAAATTATTCCCTGAAGTTGCAAGATTTTGTGAATCCGGTTTTAACCTGAAATTTACTTGGTTATTAAAAAGTACGTGATCTTGCATTATCCTCATAAAATATTCTCCTCTTTTCTATCCGAGTGAATTTGTATTCAACTTGAAATAAAACCTCTCTAACATAATCGACTGATAAGTATTTCTTTTTATTCCTGAATAATGGGTATCAGGAGAATTGCCCCCGACAGCTATCAACATCTCGAGGAAATTAAAAGAAAGCATAACTTGAGGTGGGTTGATAAAGACTAATAAAATGAATAAGGGTCTTATTTAAATGTTTAATCGCTTATCCAATAAGAATTATCTAATAATAAATGCCTAAGAAAAACTATGCAGTAAGAGTTATATTTTGAAATCCCTATAATTATACCAATAAAATTACTATTATTACAGTTACTATGATATAACATTACTTTTCGCTTCAGATTGATGTGGCCATCATAAATAAGCTTTCTTTTGTCACGTTCACTTTGAACAAACACCATGATGGGGTGATATAAAAAAAAAGTATATACTTGGAGAGTTGTAGAGGCAGTGTGATGAGTTCAAACACTAAATTCACATTGTTCGTTGGCTTGTTACTATTCCCTAAACTTGACAGATTGTCAAGTCAGGATAATCCCATTAATTTAGATATTTTTTTTATTATAAATTTATCTTTATTGAAGTATAAACAAAACTTTCAAAAAATGTACCCTTTCCATTTTTCGAGGCCAGTTGACTTATGGGAGCAATTGTCCCATAATAAATTAATGTTAGAATCAAACAAATACGTAAATTTGGATAAATAATAATAAAAACGAAGGCTGATATGGCGAGACAATCAAGTAATTTATTTGAGCGTATTTATTTATTTTTTATTTTTCTCATTCTTTTTTCTCATTCTTTTTTTCTCATTCTTTTTTTTCTCATTCTTTTTTTTCTCATTCTTTTTTTTCTCATTCTTTTTTTTCTCATTCTTTTTTTTCTCATTCTTTTTTTTCTCATTCTTTTTTTCTCATTCTTTTTTTCTCATTCTTTTTTTCTCATTCTTTTTTTCTCATTCTTTTTTTCTCATTCTTTTTTTCTCATTCTTTTTTTCTCATTCTTTTTTTCTCATTCTTTTTTTCTCATTCTTTTTTTTTCTTTTTTTTCATTCTTTTTTTCATTCTTTTTTTTTTTTCATTCTTTTTCTTTTTTTTTTTTTTTTTTTTTTTCATTCTTTTTTTCTTTTTTTTCATTCATTTTTTTCTCATTCTTTTTTTTCTCATTCTTTTTTTTCTCATTCTTTTTTTTCTCATTGTACAAGAGACACTAAAAGTCGATACAGAGTCACACACAGTTTATGGGGATATAAGATAACGATTAACCCACGACTTGGAAAGGTTAAGATTGTAGTGGTAGGGAAATTTTTGAGAGTCGGTGCCACAAAGCAACGATTCGTGGGAAGGAGCTGCCCGTGTGGAACTTAATTCTTACCAATGGAATACAAAGTGAATGAGGGTGGTTCACTACAATGTGCAACGTAGGGTGGGTCATAGACGTGAAGGTTAGAACTGGTAGAAATAATTAATTTACAGGGTGATCCGTAAGACTTGTCCCCTCCCTACATAATATAATTTTCTATTTCAAAGCTCTGTTGGGTATTATCAAGGAGTTTCATATGAACGATACCAGAATACCAATCAGTTGAAGGACGCCGTTCGGAGAGCCTTTGCAACAATCAACAAAGCACAGCTTCGTTAAATATGACACAAAACACAGAGCCACATCATTTTTTTTTAAAGATAATGTTGATCAAACAGACCTTCAGTGAAAGTGAATCCATGACATGTCCTTTAAATCACCGAATTAATCTTCGTTGTGTTGTTCTCATTACTTTTTGGTAGCTAGTTGCAAGACTTTCGGACAGCCTTGTATTTCGTCTGAACCCTTTCTATGGTCTTTCAAGGATGTGGACGATCATGGCTCTCGATAACATACTATCCTACGGAGATGTTAGCAATATTTCACTTTTTACAATACTTCCCTATCTGTGTTATCAATTTACAAAAGCTTATGTAGATAACTCGCTATTCCTTTCTGTCTCCTATTTAATGTGAATGAGGAATTCTCCAGGCATTCTTTCCTGATTATGTGTCCGAAAAATTTCAACTGCATCTGCGTTTTCTTGTAATTGTCTATTTTTGTTTCTAATTAAAGAAAAAATGATTATTTCTTACACATTCCGTAGTATTCACAGCCACCTTTTTGAATGTTATAGTGGAACACACCTATTCTATAGTTATTATACGTGGGAGAGTTTATTAAGTAGGAGTAGTAAGAGTAACGTCGGGCAGGCAGGCAGTCAGTCAGTCGACTGGCTGATCGGTTGAACTCTCTGCTTTTTTGTAACCTGTTTATGCTGTTGTACATAATCAGGTTTTGTCTTTGTAGAAGCTGTTGGGTTTTCTGTTCAGGGTGGTATTGCTTCTGTCTCAACCCACTTAAGTTGTGCATCTTTTTAGTTTTATTTTCTAAATTTATACAATAAAGCAACTATTTCGCTATTGTTCTCTCTGGCCTATCGATCACGCAGTCAGTCTTTACGTTTATACTAATAATGATCTTGATATTTAACTAATTTTCATTCATTCATTACACAAACATTGTGTTTTCACTTGTGACGCGTGCATTCAGGCAAAGTAATTGCTTATATTATATATATATATATATATATATATATATATATAGTGTGTGTGTTATGTAGTGGTTTCACAGTGGAGGCTTGTATTTGTACTCAATCGGTTCTAAAATAGGTTCGACGTATAAAACGTTAGGGACTTGATATAATAGGTAATGACGCAGTAATCTAGTTGTGGTGACTGATACTTTAATATCCGACTAACGGTCGTCCGGCATCGACTGACTGACCAACTCACTGAGCGACTCCTACGTTACTCTTACTACTCCTACTTATTATAGGTGGGAGAGTGTTCTATATATATATATATATATATATATATATATATATATATATATATATATATATATATGAGAGAGAGCGCGTATATTTTGGCAAATGTTTTCATTAGGACATGCCTCATTTAGAGTTTTTTTTTTTTTTTTTTTTTGGTGTGAATATGGGGGTATCCTATAGGAAAAAAACTCGTGTAAATTATTCAAAAGAGATATATTTCTGTGATAGGGTAGCTGAGTTGAGTTCAATACCTGGTTACTGTAGTGTTGAAGCAAAACATGGAAATTTGAGTTAAAACGAGATAAGTGAGACATCCTGAAGAGGCATAGCACGTGGAACTAGAACAATCTGTACCCGTGAACGAAATAAAGGCATTCATTCGAAATTCCAATTTTCAATCAGCATATAACGGCCGAAACGTCGTGAATATGACAAAGTCCGAACAATTATATCTTTATAATGGATCACAGGGCATAATTGTGCTTTACATTGCAGTTTTAAGGTACCGCACGCTGCGATCCCAGACCGATAACTTCTAGAAATCACATGCTGACAAATCGCTCGTGGCGCGATTCGAACCCGGGTCTAAGAAAGCTAACGTTCGTATATATATATATATATATATATATATATATATATATATATATATAAAATCTGTCTTGGGCATATCATTCTCGTCTTAGTTAATTGCGTTCAGAACTCTAAATGAACGTGAGTACTTTCAAGTAATGTTTTGTTATATGAAATAAAACGCCATGTTTTATGCATTATTCAGACAATTGAACATCTTTGTGCTCATGTAGTTATCACAGCATTTCGGTCGATTGATTCTTCAATATCATTAATGTGACGGAAAAAGAAGCTACTTTGAGAGATATATATATATATATATTATTTATTTCAGTTCGAGAAAATATATTATTTACGATAACTTTGTCTTAAATCTCGTGTTTTTAACACTTAAGCTGCTGTGGACATACATCTATACCTTTACAAAACATTACTAGTGATCAATGTCTGTTTATTAGACACTGTGAAATGTCAACCCCTAGCGTTTGTACTATAAACTAGCGCGGTTTTCAAACCAGTATAGATATATTAGTAGTATTCAATGTGACTTGTTTTGTTACGTTTTTATTACGTTATAGAATGGAGGATCGTTTAGCTTATTCTGTCGTGCAGAGTATCCGATACAAACCAAAATGGGGGCATGCATGTGAAATCATTATCAGCATCGTCATTTATTTTTCTAAAATCGAGCCAGCACAGCTAGGCAACAATATAGCAGTGAAAGTGTTAATTCCAGTTGAAATTCTTCAAATAATAGCCAGTTTGATCGAAAAACTTACACGGAAAGAATTTTAATTTTGCTCAGTTCGCTTCAGCTTAGACCTAAATTCCTCAGAAGCAAAAAAAAATAAATTACTAGCAATAAACCATGAAAATTCTTAGGAAATGGTTTTACATTCCAAGCCGATTTCGTATCGTCAGTGAAAAACATCGAAGTGATAACAGGCACTTGAGCTTATCCCTAACACTTCATATGATTCATTTTCCTCTTCCTGTTTCTATGCCGAAGGCTGTTTGTTTAACCTAACAGTTAACAAAAGATTATAGCTCATTTGCTATGTACGGCGATGACTCCGCTAAGCCATGTAAGACTGGGATTTTTAAAATTGACACGTTTTCTCTTAAACATATTGAGAAGCAACTCTATATTTTGAATGTAAACGCTTGTTGTGGAATCCTTTATACACTATTTCGGCATTTTATCGTTGGTATTAAAGCTGGCTAATTTATAAAAAGGGGACCGTAAAAATATTACTTTCTATACGTATAGAACGGAGGCATGGTGAAGTAATGGTTAGCGGCTCGGATTGAGGAATCGGAGAGCCGAGTTCGAATTCCAGTCGAATTCGTTACATTCACTTTCGTGCTAATACGCTTGGGAAACGTACGAATCCTCCTCTTCTTCTCCCCCACCCGGTAACAATAGTATTGGATGGCAACTGGTCTCACGCAGAAAGAAATGGCAACCTACTGCGGGCAAAAATCTGCCTCGTCAGTCATGTATCAAAAGATACATGATAACCTACGCTTGTATCACCCATGGCACATCACTGACTAACACGTATGGAAAGCAATCACTAACATTAAAGAACGAACACATTGTGTTACTATAAGTTCAACGTATAGTATTGTAAGATCTTTGCCCACTGTGTTTTTCTACAAATTTATCTTAAACTGTCTGAATAAGATTTTGAATTATTATACAACAAAAATTCCGAATGAGTTCAAGATAAGAAGGGATACAGAAAGTAAATTTATCTGGGTACGCAGGACAGATGGTTCGACTTCACATCAGAAAATTGATAGTGGTGATGTTCAGTGAGGGCTGAAGACGAATAGATGGCAACCTTTTCGAAGTCAGCGAGAAAAAGAATGTTGATTGATGTGCTTATGTAAGGGACTGAAAGCCTAGTTCAGAACAGCTATTCCTTTATGCAACATCGGCCCGACTACATAGCAGCGAAAACTGGACGATTTCTTCACAGAAGAACTGAACATGTGAGAAACGACTGTTTTAGGGAACAGGAACACAAAAAAAGGCACACATGAAGAAAGAAGGCTTGAAAAATTTGATACTCACAGGGCATAACGAAGGCATGAATGGCAGGATAGAGCAGCGAATAACTTTGTGTAACCCCCATTCATATATCTATTTGCGGGCGGAAAATATGAAACGACACGCGTAGCGAGCTTGTTTAAATGGCTTGGTAAAACAGGGATTACGTTAGAGCGCAAAAGAGATTAGTGTTACTTAGAGCTACAAACAACATGAAGTTGTGGAGAGAGCCATGATGGTCGACAGCTCAAACGGACAGGGCACATAGAAGAATCTCTTGTTGCCGTTAATCGGCTCTGACTTTTTTAGTGGATTTAGCGGTAGAAATAGTTAGAAACAGCTGTCCCGCACAATGAGTAGGGGACCCACTATCAAGCTGTGATTTAAATAGTAAAGATGGTTAGACTGAATCCTTCTTGTCATACAAAGATAATTGTAGTGAAATCTACCAATCGAAATTGGGTATTTTTTTTATATACTAAAACATAACTTATTTAATTGTGCAGTATCCAAAGTTTATTCGTGTATTTTGTAACCTATTTAAATTTTTTTATTTTTCCAGTGCAAGGAAGATTGTTTTTAGATTGTTTTGTGGTTGTAAATACCTCATGGAATGAAATATATAAAAAAAAGGATTGTATCTAAAAACTGAAATGCAATTGAACAGCAAAATATTGGGGTCCAATTTTATTTGGGTATGGATGCACAGAAATATAAACAAAATTTTATATATGCATGTACGCAGGGTGCGATGCGTAAATTATCGCCATTTCATATGTTTAATTGAGCGTATGCGCGTTTCTTTTACAGAAGCGTCAGTTGGGCTCCGCCTGTGAGCAAAAGACCACCATGACGCAATTAACTCCACCAGAAATTTGGAAACGGCATCCTGTATTGCTTGGAATTGTTTTCTTTCCGCTTCCTAAGTGACTCGAGACTTCCTAATCATCTGTAAAATATATATATATAAAAAAAAAACGTAGTGAGCCAGACAAACCTACCCAGGCTTCACCTAAGCGGACACTCGGGGAAAGCTGGCTAAAGAGGCAAAAGAGAAACGGCATATTTATAGGCGATAAACAAAATCATACCATGTGACCAAAGATAAAATAGAAAAACAAGAAAAAAAACAACACTTTTAATGATTTATTCAAACGACTAAAAGGGGAGGGGATATTTAAGAAAACACGAACAATAAAGGTGGAATGACAATACAAACGGGAGATTACCTAATTCAATAACCAAGATTTTCTGTGCCTACATATGTTAAGAATCTCGGTTTTAGAGTTTAATAAATCGTTAGGTTGATTAGATAAAGCTATGGCTAATTTCTCCTCTGTACATAGCTTACAAATGTTTTGATTATTGGCAAATAAAAAATTCGAAGGTTTTTCGAGACACGTATAGTTACCTAATATATATATAAGATATATATAATCATTTCCCTTGAGGAATGTTCCTCGATATTAGATATATCTTGCGGGACTTTTATAGGAACGAAAATGTCATGTTTGACTGGTTGATATTACGAAATCATACAGCAACATTTTTTTTTCACTTTTAAAACGAGTCAATACTGCCATACTTTGTCTTGTAAAAAGCATTTCAACCGCATATGCATTGCAATCTCCTCCATTATAACGTTTAATATTTTATCAGAGATGTTGGCAGTGTTTCATGAATTCTCAAACCATAAACTATATAGACATTTTCTCACCATTTGGCAGTCAAATGTCTTCATCAATACAAGCAAAATGTCTAGTTAATTTTTTTTCTTCTTCCCAAAAGCAGGTTTTTGTCTCCGATGGAGCTATAAGTTTGAATGTCTCATTCGGTATTGTTATCTACAGGGTGTCCCAAAATAATGTATACACTCTTTAAATATTATTAGTTAATAATACATTAGTGAGATGTGAGAACTTATATGGATGAAAATCTGCAAAACAAATGGATTGGAAGAAGAGGGACAATTGAATACCCACCTAGATCACCAGATTTGACACCCTTGGATTTCTTTTTGTGGGGGTTTCTAAAAGACAAAGGTTACAGCAGGAAACCTGAAACAATTTCTGAAATGAGAGTAGCAATTGATGAAGAAAGTGATCACATACCAGAGGAAATGATACCGGACGTTTGTAGGTCTATTTCTTCAAGATATGAAAAGTGTATTGAACAGAACGGCAACCAGTTTGTGCACTTGATGTGAAATCATTATTCTATGAACATTCTGCCATTACCCCAAGTAGCTTTTATCCTATTAAAGTTAATTTTCTTTTTTTTTTCTTTTTTTTTTTTTTGTATATTTTACTCTCAAATTCTTTAAATGTGTATTCTTTCTCTTGTATTAATCTTATTTACAAGTCAAAATACATAAACTGAATAAGTTATAACGATTCAAAAAATGTATAAATTATTTTGAGACACCCTGTATATTATCTTTTGTATAATAAATATATCGCCAATTTTTCGACGATTCCAATATTCAGGATTTTAAGAGCTCGTGTTCGTCTGTCAGTCTTTTAACATGAGGGAATTCTTTTTTTTTTTTTTTTTTTGTTACCGAGTGTAAAATCTGAACTAAAATTCAAAGGCGGTACATATTTTCGTTGGTTCATACGTTTGAATGGTTGTTAAAAAATTATTGATCAGACCAAGCTTTTCGACAAAAAAAAAAAAAAAAATATTTCAAAACCTTGAAAGTTAATAGCCTCTCACATTTTTGCAACAATACCTCTTTCTTTTCACAAATGCGTTGGAAGACACATTGAAATGAAAGGACGGTTTCGAGAGGTTGATAAGTCGAGCTGTTTTCCTTTCGTCTCTAATGAAACAATTGTTTCAGTTTGATTTCCCGTGATTGGGAGGTAGGGTCATGCCGGGTTTCCACTTGGTCTTCGTAATGAATTCACGAAAAACGATAAGCAGGAGTCAAAGGTCGAACTTGTTGTTGCCTATTCTCAATCATTAAATCACTCTGCTTCTGTGAAACAGAAAATGACTAGGTAAATAAATTTACCAAGTTTAGATGGCATTCTGCAAAGTAGTGTCGGTACTTGACATTTTCAGAGATCGAAATGGATCTTTTTTTTCTTTTCTTGCAAACAGATTTGAATTAATCATGAGTGCTTCCCATAAAGTCACCGAGTAAATCAGGTTTAAGAAAAATCGTCCTGTTTCTTTCAGACTCTCAAACCTGACAGAGTAAACAATTAGATCTTCGGCGGCTTCTTAAAGTCCCAAAAGCCTCACAGCTAATTAAATGGAATTGAATGAACTCCTGAAACAAAGGATGTTCTTTGTGTATTTGTTTCCCATAGAGAGGCAATTCTATTGGAAATGTCATCTGCCATCCGGGGCAGTTGTTCTTGACATTCAGCTTTAACCACCGAAATCTGACCAAAACAAGAAAAAGTTCAATGGTAATATTCGGTATTCTGTTATCGTTCTTTCTGTTATTGATGAATTTCTAACCATTTTTTTCTAGAATGGGCCATCAACATCTTCATTGCCATTGTTTATCTTCGAGTTTACTCTATCTATTTGAGTTGTTGTTGTTGCTACATTTATTTGGGATTATGTAGCGCCAGTTCCCAATGTTCACAGACTTCACACGTTCAAAAACATTTTTAACTACTGATCTTAAAAAGTAGTTGTATACGGCTTAGAGTTGAACTACTTTTAACTGCTTTGGCGCCATGGATGATATTCATACGAAAATTTCGATATGATTAGGCTGTTTAGTTTTCTTTTATTTTTTCCCTCGTCAGAGTCTGTACATTTAAGCGAATGATGAAAGGTTATGGACCCGACCAATAAGTCGTCGGACGAATAAAAGAAAAAATAGTTTGGTCAGACAAAATGTATTAAAATAACAGTATGTAGTTTACCTACGTCTGTGTACACACGGAGTGTGAAATTATTTTCACGCCTCCGTTCTGAAACCACAGATTAATCTGCATTGGCTGTTTCTTGGTTAGATAGCTCTCTTTCTTGAAAGAGTTGAAATGAGTTCTGGGTAGATTTTCAAAATTATAATTCTTCTTTATCTGTCTGTGTGTGTGTCTCCCGCACCCTCTTCCCTCGTGTCTCTCTCTTCTCTCTTCCCTCGTCTGTGTCTCTCTCTTCTCTCTTCCCTCGTCTGTGTCTCTCTCTTCTCTTCCCTCGTCTGTGTCTCTCTCTTCTCTCTTCCCTCGTCTGTGTCTCTCTTCTCTCTTCCCTCGTCTGTGTCTCTCTCTTCTCTCTTCCCTCGTCTGTGTCTCTCTCTTCTCTCTTCCCTCGTCTGTGTCTCTCTCTTCTCTCTTCCCTCGTCTGTGTCTCTCTCTTCTCTCTTCCCTCGTCTGTGTCTCTCTCTTCTCTCTTCCCTCGTCTGTGTCTCTCTCCTCTTCTCTCTGTCTCTCAAACATCTGTGTCTCTCTCTTCTCTCTTCCCTCGTCTGTGTCTCTCTCTTCTCTCTTCCCTCGTCTGTGTCTCTCTTTCTCTCTTCCCTCGTCTTTGTCTCTCTCTTCTCTCTTCCCTCTCGTTTGTGTCTCTCTTCTCTCTTCCCTCGTCTGTGTCTCTCTCTTCTCTCTTCCCTCGTCTGTTCTCTCTCTTCTCTTTTTCTCGTCTGTGTCTCTCTATCTCTCTTCCCTCGTCTGTGTCTCTCTCTCTATTCCCTCGTCTGTGTCTCTCTCTTCTCTCTCTCTCTTGTGTCTCTGTCTTCTCATTCCCTCGTCTGTGTCTCTCTCTTCTCTCTTCCCTCGTCTGTGTCTCTCTCTCTATCCCTCGTCTGTCTCTCTCTCTCTCTCTTCCTCGTCTGTGTCTCTCTTCTCTCTCGTGTGTGTCTCTCTCTTCTCTCTTCCCTCGTCTGTGTCTCTCTCTTCTCTCTATCTGTCTGTGTCTCTCTCTTTCTCTCTTCTCTCGTCTGTGTCTCTCTCTTCTCTCTTCCCTGTCTGTCTCTCTCTTCTCTCTTCCTCGTCTGTGTCTCTCTCTTCTCTCTTCCCTCGTCTGTCTCTCTCTCTTTCTCTTCCCTATCTCTGTCTCTCTTTCTCTTCCCTCGTCTGTATCTCTCTCTTCTCTCTTCTCTCGTCTGTGTCTCTCTCTTCTCTCTTCCCTCTCTCGTGTCTTCTCTCTATCTCTCGTGTCTTCTCTCTATCTCTCGTGTCTCTCCTCGTCACTCCGACTTAAAGGATTTACGATGTTGAGAGTAACCACCTCTAACGCAACATTTTCTACATTCAGTTTCTTTATCTCTTGTGTTCAATTTCTAATAACTGATCCATACATACTTATTTGACGTGTTTGGTATTTTTCATGATGGATTCGGTGTGACGTAACTGCTTTCTTTCAAACTTTCCATCATAATTTCTTTTAAGGAAACCTTTATTTTGAATCCTGTTTTATTGAATACTTTTGAGAGAATTTTCTTTTTACAATCATTTTTATCGCAAATATAAATACATTATATCGTCAGGATAGCGACCTCGTCATCAGTAAATTGGTCTCTAAATCAGAATCGCTGTCTTCTCTTAGTAGGATTGGGAAATTCCGATCAAGAACAGTCTGGTTCGTTCCTCAGAAGTAGATCTATCCAAGGACAAATCAAGTGAAGGTGACTGATCACAATCACATGTTCTAGATATGATCTGTGCGCATGTTAGAACATAAGAAGGACCTTAATTTCCAATTCACAGGCAAAAAATATTTTTTCTGTCTAATTTTTTTTTTTTTTATCATCAGTGTCTGCACATTATAAGCGAGTGTTGAAAGGTTATGAACCCGACCAATATGTCATTCAACATATAAGAGTCTTCCGTTCAGACAAATTTTTTCTTGGTCACGTTCTGAAACTACAGTTTAATAAGCATAGCATCTTGCTTGCTTTGTTCTTGGTGAGATAATTACGCTTTCTTCGAAGTATTGAAATAAGTTCTCGTCAGAGCTGCTTAATCATAATTCTTTTTCTCTGTGTGTGTGTGTCTCTCTCTCTCTCTCTCTTTCCATATATATATATATATATATATATACAGTGTGACCCGGATATAAGAGAGATTTTCTCTGGTCCCAAATTAGAGCCTGTGTTAATGTATATAAAATAGACCAAATCCGGATATAAGAGACTACTTCTCCGGTCCCGACAACTCTGTTATATCCGGGTTACAATATATATATATCATTCTCTTTCTCGCTCTCTCTTCGTTTGTGCAGTCCAAGAGCAATTTCATTTTTTTATGTGCCGCGTTCCGATCATGGCACTCCATTTGTTCCTTTGCGTTGTAGCACTCAGTAAATTTTGTCATTTTTTAAAATTTATTTTTCTCAAAGATGCTTAAGCCCGTTCAGTATGTCACGCGTTGCTTTCCATTGATGAGTATCAGATTCTCCAAGATCTCCTTCCACATTACGTGTCCCATAAATTTCAGCTTGCATCCTCTCCAAAAATCATTGTTGCTCTCATATTCGGTCCATGGTATTCTTGGCACCCTTCTGTAGAACCACACCTCTGTTGCCTCTAGTCTCTTCATTCTTGAGGATATTGTTCAACATTCTCTGCCGTAAAGGTGGACAGATGTCACGTAGCAGTTCAGTACGCTTTTTTTTCTTACCAAGGGAATCTTCTTGTCTCGTAATATTCCGCGTAACTTTTCTGAATGCGTCTTTGGCCATCCCAATATATCTTCGGATCTTAGCATCAGACTTGTTCGTCCTCTTTCAGAACACTTCCCAAATATTTAAATCTCTGCACTTACTTGAGTCCCCCACCCCACCACGACCTGTAAATCGCATTTCGGGCTCATCCTTTTCCTGATGACCATGAATTCTGCCTTATAATTTATGCTTAGTCCCTTCTTGTCGCTGTCCTCCGCTAACTTCTGTAGGAGGATTTGTAGTTTCCTTTCCCTGTCTGTTGTCAGTACTGTGTCATCTTGGCCGCCAATGATGAAACCTGGTAAGATTTTCAGGTCCCCTAGAATTGCCTCGCTTTATAAGTTGAAAGTCCGGTGAGAAGACACATCATTGCCTTACGCCCCTTTCAATTTTCAGATTAAGCTTGCAAATGGACCAAAAGAATTAAAGCGTCAGATGATTTTAGAAGTTTACTTCGTGGGGGAGAGAAAATGATCTGTTGGAAGGTAATGGTACAATTTTCAGTTAAAATGATGGCCACCGCTTTTTTTCAGTTCGTTGCCTTGAATATCGACCGCTAGGGCTGATGGGAAAATGGGCAAAACCCTAAGAGTTTGGATTTATAAAAAAAATACATATAACATCATATATGAAATTGGTGCTATGTAAATTCACCCTAGTAATTTTCATTGGAAAATAGGTATTCCTTATAGCAGTGTGAAAAACGCCGAATGAAGACAAAGGGTAAGTTAATAAATATTATTTCCCAGCAATATTTTAAAGAAAAAACATATAGTAATAAAGAATTTAGGATTTGTGTGTGTGTGTGTCATTTTGTATTGCCGCCCCCAGCAAGTAGTATGCTGGCTTAGTTATCGTGACAGAGTACACGCAGAATAGTTGACAGATATGATCTATTATGCCATAGAAATATCTATTATATAGTCAGGCTTTTCATCCTTAAGTATTTCATTGAATTGCCACATTATAATACATTATCCTGACATTGTTCTTGATATATAAAAGACTAGCAGTAGAGCCCAGCGTTGCCGGGGGATGTAACAGTAAGAGATAGATCAAGTATCGACCATCATAAAGACTGAAAAATAAAATTGACAAAGATTATTGTTTAAGGTTGACGGACACGCATGTCTTAATTAGTTTTTTTTTTGTTTTTTGTTTTTTTACGAATTGGTCAAACCCAAACTCAAACAAAAACATTGTTTTCAATCGTTATGAGTCTACCGATTGAATAGAATTTTATTATAAACAATTGTCTTGTAAATGGAATTTTTAAAGCATTCTGAATGTAAAAATAAAGAAAAATGTGTGCAAGACAATAAGAAACACTACCTGCCAAAAAAAAGTGAAGTTTTGTCGAAATCGGTTGGAAAATGTAGGAAATCTGACCTCATATATAAACGACCCCCCACACACACACACAAACAACCTGGGTTTTATAATAAGTATAACTTTATATCAGTTGTCCTCCTTTCATTCTCGCGATGTCTCTTAATCGTGTTTTTCAAATTGATTTCGTGCAAAAACAATTGTTTTCCAATTTTTGGCGCTGTCAGAATCACCGCAAGGTAATTTTACGTTGTCCTGTGAAGTTTTGTTGAAACCGGTTGAAAAATGTAGGAAATACGATCCAATATATAAAGTATGATTACCCTGAAATTGTTTTGATATATGAGTTTTAGATATCGTTACCCCACCCCGCAAACACACATAGATATCGTTACCCCCCACCCCACAGACACATATAGATAAATATCCTTTAAAATTAAAAAAAGTATACACTTCAGTCCCTTTCTTGATACTGAATATTAGAAAAATAATTAACAAAGTGGAAACGGGTTTCGTGTATCAGGTTTCGTCTTTCATCTGACTGAAGTGATGTTTACCTCAATGAAGGTAGAATTTTCTTTTTAAGCATTTCAATCCAAGCAAGGCCTGAGTGCCACTATCACAGAAGAGGTTACAAAGAGTGAAAGCAAGAGAAAAGAGGGGATGTTTGAGAAAAAGCATAAAGAGAAGGACGAGGGTCAAGATCAAGGCATGAGAAGATGTCGATTGACATAACATTTGAATATTATAGTTATCAAGGAAGCAAGTATGAGGAAGGGAATTCCACTGTCGTAAAGTGGAGTAGAAGAGGAGGTTACATTTGACTCTTTCGACAATGAGAGTATGGGACCGAGATGCCAACCAAGTAGCACATTTACATGCTTATGAAGTGGATGCATAAACTGAAATTTTAAACTTTTAAATTTAACTTTTTCTCTTAATGTGTTTGGGTATATCGTCTCCCGAATTTCATTAAAGATTCTTTCTGTTTATATTTTTTTAATCATTTTTTTTTTTGTTCAATATTCCACATTGTTCAACTGTGTCGATGAAATCATCTTGATTTCGATATTGTACATTCAGAAGAACAGCTTTTAGATGTTTCTACGTCTTAGTCCAGTCGCATCCTACACGAAGTGAATGTCAACATATCGGGCTATTATTTATTGCATTCTTAAGAGAAGACCTTTAAAAGGCCTAGCTAACTACGACAAAGAGTCCGAATATTGGTTATGTAATAGATTACTAGCGCCTGAGGTTATAATTCTGAAACCTCGTTTTGGTAACCATTGCGCTGAGGTAAATGACAATTAGATAACATTAACATTAGCTTCCATGTCATTAATCCATATTATGAAACGAATACGCGGATCTGAGTTTCCACTTGGGAAATCATAGCAAAATTGCTTAAAAAGGTAGATTCAAATATATTCGGAGATAATGCATGCTGTTCCACAGGCTGATTTAAACCGGTTTACTAAGCTAGTTTTTTCTTTCGAATCTTTCATAGAATTTCCTATCCATTAAAATCCGGCTACGGGTTGCTTTCATTTTGTACATTTTTCGGCTTTTAAGATGTTGAAAGAACGGAGATAAGTGTGTGTGTCTGTGTACTGCATAAAATTAGCGTTTTGCAAGTTAATTTTTAAAATCGCTAATAGCAAAATACATTTTCGTACATAGATGTATATGCACAAAAATGTAAGTGTACCTCCATCTCTTACTACGATGTCTGATTTTTTTTTTAAATTATCAAAATCATCCCCCCCCAACTTTTGAAGCCACCCGCTTTAACCATCATCGTCTTTATTGATGGAAACATTCACGGAACTCATTTGTGTGGGTAGCCGGCAGTTGCCTCGTCTTATTCTCTTGGATTTCTTCGACGTCTTGAAATCTTGTTCCATTAAAGCGGGATTTGATTTTTGAAGATAATGTTGCAAGGGGCAAGATCAGGTGAACACGATGCCTGTCGGACCTGGGGAATGTTGTCCTTAGACAAAAACTGCTGCACAAACCATTGTTACTGTTAGAAGCTTTGGTGTGGTGTGATGACCACACTCTACACACTTTCCTTCAAAACACTATTATAAACAACGGAAATGAGCGATAACCTTATGACAATGTACGACAGAGTTTCCGGGCAATCAGTACCAAGCCATAGCAACAGTCCCAATACTTGTTGATCAGACTTCGTACATATTAGAATGCCTAATGGAGGCCAGCATATCTTACGATTCCAATAAAATACTACTCTGTTCACGATATCCTAAACAGTACATGGAGCAATAAAAAATGCGCTGGAATATGTCAAAGAAAATCAATTTATCGACATTTTTACAGGGACGAGGATTGGGTAGTTTTTTTTTTTTTTTTTCAGGTCGCGAAAAAAAAAACACATGAGACATGCACCTCATTTCACATTTTTTTTTCCTGATGATTTGACAAGGTCGGACATTGCGTCAATAATAAATGTAACCATGCCTTGAAAAAAGATAGAAAATTGATATCTGTAGAAGAGGGGGTGGTTTTGTTTGACTGTAACCAACGTCTTTCTTGCTATGTCTTCGCTTTTAACGTGTATAAATTGTCGCTATATGAAGTCTAGATATTTTCGTTAAATAATTTAATGTACAGTCCACACATTATTTTTGTTACGCATTCTCATACCTCTCACGAGAAGGTTTGAATGTAATCAGTTCCTTCTGATAATAGGTGTTTTGTTATTTTTTTTTCTTTCATTCGTTAACATGTTTTCAGCTTTAATACTAATAAAATTACAACCGTCAGTATCTAGTTATAATTTATCTTGCATTATTAATGACCCGAGGAACATACCTTTTTTTCTACAAGACTAATTTCTCGGCAAAATTTCTACTCTAGAAATTAATCAGGAATGAATCATTTTTTTTAAATTATTCATTTGATGCTACTAATTGCTTTTAACTAGTGTCACAGAGAAACAAACTTGTGCGGGAAAAACCCGATCTTCTTGTAGCCAACAAAGACTGCGAAGTAGGCATTTAATTGAGTTTGTGTCATATTCGTGTAAGAAATCCTCTGGAGCGAATCTAGTATTATATTTTTACTAATAATCTTCTATATGCCGTGTCCCTTCATGTCGTGGGCGATAATGACTATAAATTCCTGTCCTTTGCAGCTCTTAGTAAATTGTCTTTGCGCTGCTAATTCCTCTTATGCCAACCATTTGTGCAACTTTGATGGGTAGGATATGCGCTGCTTTCCTCCGGCCTTGTATATGTCTTGTTGGTGTCAGATTTTCTAAGCCGTCTTTCCTCTTTACGTGTGTTAGAAATGTCGACCACTTTTTTTATTTATTTTTTTTATTTTTTTTGACGGTAGGTATCAGTGTCCTTTCCATTTTCTCTAAAATTTCGTCGTTGCTCACATGTTCAGAATCTTTATAAAGAACGGCATTTCTATTGCCTCAAGTCTCATAATCTGTGAGGAGATTGTCCAGCATTCAATGCCTTATAAAATAACGATATTACATAACAGTTAAGGCTTTGTTTCTAACGAGATTTTCGTACTTTTGATCTCATACCGAACGTAAAGATGTATTATTTCTTTCAATTAACATTGAATGATTATATCTTTTTTTTTCTTTTTTCTCTTCTTTTCCTTCTCTCTCTTTTCTCTCTCTCTTTTTCTTCTCTCTCTTTTCCTTTCTTTCTCTCTCTCTCTTCTCTCTCTCTCTCTTTCTCTCTTCTCTTCTTTTCTCTTCTCTCTCTCTCTCTCTCTCTTCTCTCTCTCTCTTTTTTTTTCTCTCTTTTCTCTCTTTTTTCTCTGAATCTCTTTTTATCTCTCTCTTTTTCTCTCTCCCATCTCTCTCTTTTATCTCTCTCTCTCTCTTTTTCTCTCTCTCTCTTTCTCTCTCTTTCTCTCTCATCTCTCTTTTTTCTTTTTTTTCTCTTTCTTTTTCTCTCTCTTTTTTTCTCTCTCTCTCTTTTTCTCTTTTCTCTCTTTTTTTCTTTCTTTTTCTCTCTCTCTTTTTTCTCTTTTCTCTTCTCTCTTTCTCTTTTTCTTTCTCTTTTCTTTTCTCTTTCTTTCTCTCTTTTTCTCTTTTCTTTTCTCTCTTTTCTCTTTCTCTTTTTTTTCTTTTTCTCTCTTTTTTCTCTCTCTTTTTTCTTTTTTTTCTCTCTTTCTCTTTCTCTCTTTTTTTCTCTTTTTCTTCTTTTCTTTCTTTCTTTTCTTTTTTCTCTCTTTTTTTTCTCTCTCTCTCTTTTTCTCTCTCTCTTTTTCTCTCTCTTTCTTTTTCTCTCTCTTTCTTTTCTCTCTCTTTTTTTCTCTCTTTTCTCTCTCTTTCTTTCTCTCTTTTTCTCTCTTCTCTTTTTGGCTCTCTCTCTTTTTTCGTTCTCTTTCCTCTATTTTTTTCTCTCTTTCTTTTTCTTTTCATTTCTCTTTTCTTTCTTTTATCTTTCTTTCTCTCTTTTTCCTCTCTAATTTCCTCCTTTTCTCATCTCTCTCCATTATAAGGTTTCTTTTGAGATAAATAGTCTCATACATAATGAAAGGATTTATTTCTCTTTTTTTCTTTTTCTTTTTTCTTTTTAATAATGATTTGAAAATTTGTGACGGAAAAACTGATTTTAGTGCAATACCATTAGATATATCAAAGGCTTTCTACAAAGTGTGGCTTCAGGAGTTACTGCATAAAGTATCCAGCTATGGAATCTCCGAAAGGGCTTTCAGAAGTCCCCGTTAAGAGGCAGGGCCATGAAATTCGTTGTTAACGGCCAGACACGGGAACTCCCTAAGATCAATGCCACCGTTCGTCAAGGTTCTCTTCCCGGCCTTACTCTGTTTATAATCTATATCAGTGATCTACCAGAGAGCTAAATCCGGGTTATTCGTGAACATATTTGCGTTTGATGCAGCAGTTTATGGATAGACCTTCAAAAATGCGAATGACCAATACATAGCGGCTGATCTCGCCACAGAGTTAATACATCAATACGTCCATTCACGGAACAGAATCTGACCTTTCACCTCTCAAAATGAGTGTTCTCTCCTTGAGGCTACTCGTCTTGAACGTCTTTTGGGATTCAATCTCAGCCTGGCCTCGTGAAATTAATATATACTAACTATTGCAAAAGATACTGTAAAAAAAAAAAAAAAATCTTTGTAACACTTCGATAGGTATCTGGTCTCCCCTGCTGTACTGTATATTTACAAGTTTCAATCCTGACCTTTAGAGCTGGGCACCAACATGCAATGCACACAAGAAAATCACTGTTTTACATGATTCATTATTGCCATATTTATCACAACGTTTCGGTCGTTGTACGCTCCGGTTTTCTTCAGGTGGTTGAACTGTCGAACTGAATCTTTTATTTCGCTCACTGGCATAGACTGTTCTAGTTCCACGTGCCATGTCTAATGGATGTCAGTTATATCTTTTTAATTCACCTCTCCAAGTTCTCCACTGCTTTAACCAGGCGTTGAACTCAGAACTCTTTGGATCCTGTCACTGATCCACTGTTGCATATGTCCTTAAGGACATCTGTGTATGGATTTCTGTAACTTATAAACTTCATGTTTTCAGCAGTTTTTTTGACCAGTGCTCATATTGTAATTTTACTGTTATTGCATGTTTTTTTACCAGAGCTCATATTGTAATTTTCGTTGTCATTACTTCTTCTTTCTGGCACTCTTTATTACTGGTCCCTTTCTGTATTCATGTCATTCCAACCACCTGAAGAAGGTCGGAGTGTATAACAGCCGAAACGTTGTGATAAATATGGCAGCAAAGATGAGTAAAATATTCCGAACACTGTAAATAGTGTACATAATACCTCATCTCAGAAATATAGACAGATACTGAAGGATTAATAAATCCCATTCCCTTTGTAAGAAGTAAGTTTCACTCGGATAGCTTTTTTCCGTAATTTCCTTTATTATAGATGTGTGTATGTAAAGTGGGGAGTATTTATCCTGGTCTCACCACTGATACGCTATGTGGCACAAGGTCGGGTTTAATGTGATGGACCCGAGCGCGTATACTCAGACCAGGGATAAAAATCGCCCAGGCCACGCAACCGTCGGTTGGGCCGGTATCGGTATGAGTACGGATCCCCAGTCTCTAGTGCAATGAGTGTTAGGGGTACACCCGCGGGCAGCTATTTCCCAGGACCGACACCTCACAGTAATTTTTCCTCGGCTACATTTCTGTCTGCGGTCAGAGCCACAACCAGAAGACAGAATATGTGTATATAAAATATATTTTGTCGTTTTATTTTTTTTAAGGCTGATATATAGTTTATATATATGTTATTTGTAACCGATGCTAAGATAAGGCCATAATTTGGCTCGAGAACAAATAAAAGCTCCAACCCTTCAGACTATCTGACTTCCTCAACAATACTCTATATTTACAAGAGACCGATATAACCAAAAATGGTGTATTACTTCGTTGGGCATAATTGGATTACGAATTCCTTGACCAGCGTCGACACAGACTTGTGGAACCCCGTTCAAGAATTGTAGAAAATGCCAGGAATATTAGTAAACCTCAAAATTAACTCACTTTTGAGCGAAAAGTGTCTTCAAATTGAATTTCCACATTCGCATAAATTAACCAATTAGCGACTGTATTTTTAAATGCGCTAACACCTTTTGACATTTTCAGACAACTGTTTATCGTCCATTACGAAATTTTTAAGATCACTTCAGAAAATGACCAATAATATTTATGTCAAAATAGATATTTAAAAATTGTGAAAAATATTTATTAACCAATCAACTTCCGAGTTTAGTAAGTTATTCTTCAAGCCTATTTCTTTCTTTATAAATATAAGTGATGTTAAGTTTTTCAGTTTTTCTGTGAACCTTTGACTAGGGTCGGTTGTTCTTTGTGTGGGGGACAAGCTGAATTCTCTCTGAATTTCGCATATTTATTTAAGTATACTTTATTACAAAAGATCAGCGATGTTAAATTAAGTACATAAAACATACTAACTGAGTTATTGTCAACACAGTTGCTAAGTAGAAGGATACAGTTTTCCATCTGCTGATTCCTATACAACGGAATGAAAACGTTTTTGAGAATAATTCAACAGTTTACTGAATGATTGTACTGTGCCATTTATATCTGGTGGTGGTAGCGGAGTTAGTAAGAAAGTTTGTCAATGTTCATTCAGGTCTACTATTAAGCAGGGGACCTACCTGATTGCTAATAATAAACTTCAATAAATCAAATTTTGAAATATCTCAATTACGTCATATATTCCCATTCTTTCTCTACTCATCGTTGAAGAAGGAAATTCGGACATTTCAAATCACATTCTATGAAAACAAAATCACTCGCAATAGCTGATGAAACGAAGCCGTCAATTACCCTAGGATAGCCGTTTTCTGACAGATACAAAACCAAATATATTTACAATATTTGACAAGGCCTCTCCTCAATAGTTCTCCAAAAAATTACAACATAGGCTTGGTAATTCGCTAAATAAGCACAAAGTTAGATGTATGCACTACACCAGAAATATGTGCTCTCAGTGAGGATCAAACTCAATGGTGTGCCATATCCCTTCAGGACGTAAGGGATCATGGCTCTCCACAACTTTCTATCCTTTCTAGCTCTTAATATATTTGGTCTTTTCGCTCTCAATATATTTGGTCTTTTCGCTCTTTTCGAAAGCCTGATATACCATCCATTTACATAAGCTCGTTAGGTAGGTTGTAGACTGTTCTTTTCTCTGTATGTCTTGCCTTCCATATGTCCTGTGAGTGCCAAATTTTCCAGGCCGTCTTTTCCCATTATGTGCCCTAGAAATTTCAATTGTCTATTTCTGATTTTTAGTATAAGGGTCCCTTTTTGTTTAAATTTTCCCTAAAACATCGTCGTTCCTCACCTGTTCAGGTTAATGTATTCTGAACACCCTTCTGTAGAACCACATTTCAGTTGTTTCAAGTCTTTTCTTCAATTGTGACGGGATTATCAATCCTTCACTGCTATATTGAGGGACCGATATTACGTAAGCTAAGTAGTATTTTTATGTTCTTTGTAAGGACATTTTTCTGTTTCTAAATACTTTGTTTATAATTTCTAAGTTATATTTTCTTATCCCAATACGCCTTCGGTGTCACCTTTTTCCGTCCTCTGTTTAAAAAAAAATGTCCCAAATATTTAAATAGTTGTAGTAGCTTGATTTTGCTTTCTCTAATTATTAATTTGCATGATTGTTTGTTTTTTTGAGTGAAAACCATACATACATTTCTTGCAACTTATATTTAATTCATTCCTCTACATTCCTTCAATCCTTGGAGTTTTCATTCTGTGCCTACTATCAGCACGTTATCATCTGCATATCTTAAGTCATTAAGATTGTGGCAGCCAATAATGAATCCTGGTAGGGAGTACTAATTCTCTCAAAATCGTTTCACTCTATCTGTTGAATAAGTCTTATGAGAAGACCTATCACCATGAAAGTAGGTTGCTAAATGATTGCGTAAACGCATACAAAAAAAATAGCCCATTCCTCACACAGTCTGTCACGTTAGTATCTACCTACGCTTCATTAGTGTTATAGTGGAACATACCTATTCTATTGTTAATAGACTCTCCCACCTATAATAAGTAGTAGTAGCAGCAGTAGCAGTCGCTCAGGGAATTGGCCAGTTAGTCGACTGTCTGATCGGTTGAACTCTCTGCCTTCGGGCGGGGAGGAACCCGAAGGAGGCTACGCCGAAGGGCGGATTCTCTTTCGGGGAGGTAAACCGACCCTGAACCCGTTTATACGGGTTCAATGGGCATATTTTTGGCCGAGCTCACGAGCTCGGAGATCCCACCTTAAACCGGCCTTGTGCCACATGATGCCCTCGGAGGGGGTGATGACTAAATATCGTTGGTCAGTCAGTCGATGTCGGACGACCGTTAGTCGGATATTAAAGTATCAGCCACCACAACTAGATTACTGCGTCATTACCTATTATATCAAGTTCCTAACGTTTTGTACGTCGAACCTATTTTAGGACCGACTTAGTACAAATACAAGCCTCCACTGTGAAACCACTCTACAACAATTATGAAGTGTTAGAATATATCAGGTTTCCAGCTATGGGCAGAAAAGGAATCACCAAAACACAAATTAAATCTATGAAAGTATAAAAATATATATTTTATAGTATAAATACGAACAACAATTTTTGTATATAAAAAGTTACGACCAATGCCTGTTATCTGCAGTTGAAGGCATATATTTGTGTAGAAAATATTTCATATTTCTGTATTAAATGACATATAGAGGTTGATAGGCCGCTTAACAAAATCAACCAACCAAAATCCAAATATTTAGATTTTGCCATTAAATAACCCATAGAGGTGTTGATAGGCCGCTAAACAAAATCAGCCAACCAATGCAACATATTTAATGCAATAAGGGAGGTGCTGCTGCACTGTTAAAATCCCAGAGAACAGGCGTCACTAAAAGCTTTTGTGACCTGGCATAATCAGTGCCGAGAATGATAGGCACTTATTTCAATGCACGGTGCCCTATTATCGAACAGGTTGGCTAATTGTCCTTAGATGTGTACAAAAACAAAATAGATCATTTCTTGTAGCGAACCGAAATGCCCTGAAGAATGTTAATGCTGATGAGAATTTCTTCAACTGAAAAATAAATAACCGTGTCTCTTCGATTAAAAAAAAAAGTCCGGCTGATTAGTTTTATACAAAGTTTATGAAAGCAGAGTTTCGGGGTGGGACATTTAATGGCACCGGTACTTGGACGCAAGAATTTCATCTGTCCGTTTGGTTTGGTTCGTTTTAAGGCCTAATAACCTCAATGGGTTACATAATGCCGACAAGATTTTTATTGCTGGTATATTCTTTCAAAAAAATTATTGCTGGTAACGGTTTTTTTCTTCAAAAATGTATTACTGGTAATACTTTTTTTTTCTCAAAAATGTATTACTGGTAATATTTTTTTTTCTTCAAAACATTTATTGCTAATATTAAAACCTATTTTTACACTTGACCTCAGTTTGGGAGAGGGTTACTATTTGCCCATAGTTGGGGCCCTAACGGGTGCTTCCACAGGTCAGGGTGGACTTGTGAACACCATCAATTAAGATTTGGTTCCAAACTCCTCAAAACCTCCTGATGAGAGGGTCTGCTGTTCGACCTAGTTTACCGTCTTACCCAAGACGCCGGATGTAGTTTATAGTCACACCCAGAACGGCCGTCTTTTTGTATATCATGACGGCGCTAATCTATAATCTCCGACAACAGTAATTTCTACAAAAAAAGATGATTATTATCTGTCAATTGGGTCAACTTTCTGTGGTGCATTTTTTTTTCTCTATATATGCAGGAATGCGCCTAACCTCATGAAATTACTTACTTGCTTTGTCTTTCTTTTAATTAACCGAAAATTGAATTTTTTTTAACGATTTTTTTTCTCCATGCAATACAAGAAACGTCAATGTATAGGTTACTGAATGGTATTGGACCATATCAGACCACTACCTCTAGAGTAATCTGTTGATAATGTCTCTCATGACTTAAAACATTGTCATGTTCGTCCACTCTTTGATTTTGTCTGTCCAACTTTAAGGTCGCTGTCTCCGTTTGCGTCCGCCTTCAATGATGCCTTGCATTATGGTCACGCAGAGCTTTGTAAGGTGGCCAAACCATGTCATTTTCAAACACTCAATAGTGGTGAGGAGAGAAGCCTATAGGCCCACGAAACTTTTAACCTTACTCCGTACGTAATCATTAGTTTTTTACTCCCATTTAGAGATGTGGAGATTTCTCAAGCATTTATTCTGGAACGCCTGGATACTTATTTCTGTCTCAATCAGGAGTGTCCCCCTCACACCCGGAGAGGAGGACGTTGAATTCGACCAGTGATTTGTAGAGCTTGTACTCGGTCTGGAAGCTAATAGTTGTCTTCCATATCATTTCCAGTGTGGCCATAACTGGTTTAAGGATCCGTGTGAGGTTTTCTGTGTTGTAGGAATTTGACAGGATTGCTCGCAAGTATTTGAACAGGATACCTGCTCTAGTGGTTTGTCGTCCATTACTTTATATTTATGTGTTGAGTTCCATTCTATATGCACTGGTTCTTTTAAAAAGAAAAGACAAGAGCTTGAAACGTCACACAGTGTAGGCTTAACGTTGAGTCAGTAGAAATCGCTTTCAAGAACGCGTTGTTAGACGAAGTCTCAAATACCAAACCAGCATGTTTAGACTTTGTGATGTGAAGTCGGTAACTCTGGGCGTTGGGTCTGGTTTCAGGTGCCTGAAAAATGACACAAACTAGATTTGATGATGATAATATTTCGAACCAGAAAACCCTAGAAGATGCGAAATAAAGATATTTATACATGGAGTCACGCACTGATATGTGTGAAGAATGGGCATGAGAAAACCCTAGACCGTACATACTTATGTGTGCCACAGTTTTTCTATGTTGTAGGTGATTAATATAGTTTTAGTGTGCGAATTTTGGTACAAGTGACATCGGAGCAAAGACGCAAATGAAAATTAAAACGCAAGCAGGGAAATTCGAGATAAGTATCAGATTCTTAGTCTCTGTCCATGCGACCAGATATTCCTTTGCAAACAGTTTCTTTCTCTCTACAGAAGAAATCAATGGTTAAGGTTTCAATTCGATCTTTAATAGCAACCTGAAATCAGATATTATTGATTAGTAACGAACGTATTCCTACTCTTTAGACAAGGCTGGTATTTTTAGAATGCATTTATCAATGTCTTCAGAATTACGCTTGTCGAAGCTATTAAACAGTAGTAGTGAACGTGTACTTGAGGGGGTTTCTTTTTCCCTTCCATGGTTGAGGCAGTATAGGGTGGGGAAATCGAAAAATCCTGTCCGTTATCCATGCTAATAATGATGCAAAAATTAAATATGTTGATTTCGTGTTTTAAATCAGAAATGGCTTTGAAAGTCAGTTAAAATTGTTTTGGATCAGCACAGCATAATTGTACATTAGTATCCATTTAAATTGGTGTCAAGGGTTCATTAAAAATTGTATCTGGTGTCATGAAATTGAAATTAAGCTGACCTAATCTGAAAACGCGGGAAAAAAAATTATACAGTAATACATCCGCTTGAAGGCTACTGTTAAAATGGCAATTCGTTATGTGATAAAAAATGAAAGTAGTTGGAAGCAAAGATTGAGAATAAGGAGGGTAGATAACGATTGACACTTGATTTTTAGATTAAAACTGTAATGTTCAAGGAAGTATTCACACGGGAGTCTGTTCTACAATGTGGTCGTTTTTGTGCGGGGGAAGCTATGTAAATGGAATCTTTAATTCCTTAAAAGAACAAACTTCTTTGACCCGATTAAGAACTCCCACCATTATTCATTAGAACACCCTCGCAGCCAAGCTTATAGTACCTTGTATTCCCAAGCTGTCATCCATCGATGTACTGCCCAAGCTCGATGTTACTTAACTTGGGTGATTGCTCGGGAACCAGTATTTCAAGGGTATGTCTCCGTTAGTCTTAGCCGGAATGATGATTATTCCGATATCTTTTTTCCTTCTTTTTTGTTTTTCTCTTTTGAAATTCAACGGAAAATTGCATACGTTTACATAGCGCCTGAGAACGGAAGTCGATTGAAAGATGAGTTGGCTCATTACAGAACGATCTGTACGACCTTTTATATAAATATCCAGTAGCAAGATCTCGTCAGGAGATTGATGTACACATTTCGCGAGATTTCAATGCCAAATGGGGCAAAACGGAGAGTTCAAAGAAACGGAAACGCTTAAGTTTAAGGAACACATTTCCTTTCGATGTTTTCCATTTTAATTCGTATTCGTCAACTTGTGTACATCCGTTGCTATATGAAACTGGCAGATTTAATAAACGATCTGTTTAATATTTTCCAGCAAGCTTTTAATTTGCGAAACCTTTGCTATAGCGAAAGCCACTTCAGTTTTCTGTCGTTTGTCCTCCATTTTTTTCTTTACACTTTTTATCTGAAGAAAGTATGCTCTTTTATGTATCGTGTTCTTCAGAACGTTGGTCATGGTTCTCAACGGCTTCCTGTAACATTATCTCTCCTTAACGTTAAACCCTTATCCATTTCTCTTTATCTCACATCTGCAATGCGTTCAATTCTCTCATTAGACAGGTTACTCGGCGTTTGCACATTTTATTATCCCTTATGTGTTAAATTTTTTCAAGTCGTTTTCCCTCACGAGTAACAAATTTCAAAAATGTCTTTTTTTTTTTTTAATTTTAAGTGTAAGTGTCCTTTTATTTTAAGTGTAAGTGTCGTTTTAGTTTCTATTTGCATTAAAACTTCGTATTTCCTCAAAATCGTCCTTTAGGTTTGTAAATATATATATATATATATATATATATATATATATATAATCGCCATTGAAATTGTTTTAAGTATGCAAATTTTTATATATTAAACGATAGAAATTCTTACTTCAGGGTAAATCGATATTTCCATTCAACAAATTTTTCAGGCGTTATCACGTTTCATTTGATTTTAACAGAACGAAAAAAACAGTTGATTGCATTCAGCTATAATTTTACATGTAAAAAGAAATCTATTAATATGGAATATAAGTGTCATCTGCAAACTGCTGTCAATATTTTAGCACTGCTAATATCAGAAATGTTGTTCTACAGGAGCATACTGAGAATATCATGGACGGAAATAGCAACAACGAGGAAGTCTTAACGTTGCTTTACACAACCCAGGACAATTGCTAAAAAGATAACAGGCAAGCGCCGTTAGAATATACTTTAAAACGAAACAGGAACTAAAGAGAGAATTCTTCTGCATAAACATATGCTGTAAATTAATTGTGAAACACTTCAAGGCAAAAATTGATAAAGGGTTTATTTATGAAAATAGCTACAATGTAGGAAGATGTTATATTAACTGAATTCATAATTACAGGACGTCAAGATATATATATTCGAAAATTATATTGACCTTTAATATCACTTGGGAAACACCAGAAGTGTTGAAACAAAATGTCTATTTTTGTAGTGATTTTATAACATATTTGTTATAATTTTCGAATAATTTATATTTGCTCTACTCTGTATCTTTTAAGAATAGTACTCTTTGGTTATTGGAATTTATTCCGTATACACCAAACCTATACTTGTTTGTTTGTGTGTGTATATATATATATATATATATATATATATATATATACACACACACACATACATACATTATATATTGGGTCGAGCACTTTAGAGGGTAAGCGTGAATTTATAAACAGTGCTGATAATGCAAAGCTCTTCTATGAATCGGCCACTCTGAGTCGCTGGCGTGTTTATTAAAAATATATATACGCAAAATTCACCTTCCTCCCGGGAGCTGATACCTCATGGGAAAATACTCCGACTGAGGTCAAATCAGTCGGTTTCGATCTTGGCTTGAGGAAACCAGATGTCTAGCTACACTGATGAACTGTGATACAGCGAAACAGTCTCTCATATATATATATATATATATATATATATATATATAAGTTCATCAGTGTGGCTAGACATCTACTTGCCCCAAGCCAGGATCGAAACAGACTGATTTGGCCTCAGTGTTTTTAATAAACACGCCAGTGACTCGGTGGTCGATTTATAGAAGAGCTTTGCATTATCAGCACTTTTTAGAAATTCGCGCTTACCCTCTAAGGTGCTCGACCGAATATATAATGTATGTATAAAAGTTCATATATATATATATATATATATATATATAGCAGTAAAAGGACAATATGAATAAAGACAAAAGGAAAACTTACCTTAGCCGATGCTTTTTCAAGGCACAGTGCTCAGATTTGCCTTCGTCATGTCCGAAAGTAAAGTATTTAAACGACTTGTAAAATTATCACACAAAATATGTATATATAATGAAAACTCGGCTTCATTACTCAGGTGAGGCGAGAGGATAGGACACACCGAAGAAGGCAAAACGATGTCTACCTCCCGTCACAACTGAGCTAGAACTGCGTCCTACACACCCTCTCTGAGTCGGGATTGTAGTGGGAAGTAACAGAAGGAAAAAAAAAATTGCCAACTAAGTATTACGAATATTTAAATGTTGGTGTAGCAAAACAACCCATGTCACCAACACAAGGCTGAATAAAATATCCACAAAAAAGAATTGACACAGAATCAGAAATAGCATAAATTTATTGGACTCATAATGAGGAAGGACAGTTTGGAAAACCTAACCTATGCAGGACATACTGAGAACAAGACATATTGGGAAAGACGGTGAGTCACCTCCCTGACGAGTTTCTGTGAACGGATGTCCGGTGGGAGGCTTGACAAAGTGACAAACACTGCTATGGGCAACAAGAGACAGGTCGTTTTGGAAAGCCACAAATAAAGAACTAACAACTAACAGAAACCACATCACTTGAGGAATACCAACAGCAGCAACAACTAAAATGGATAGCGCATGTAACTCGAAACGAAAATGACATCAAGATGTTTACATTCCATACTACTTAAAAAAAAAAAAAAAATTTAAAAGGACCCCCCCTCATCAATACTGAAAAGAGCGATAACATCTACTGGACATGAGAAATCGGTTTTGCTTAAAAATTGTTTTAAGAGAACGATTTCATAATCACTCTTTGACAATACTGGCTGCTCGGTCAATGGAAGACAAATGTTTCCTTATTTACACTATTTATATTTGGGCACAATTATATATTATCACACGTTTCAGTCTTATAGGTGTATAACAATCTGGGTAACCTGCAGAGAAATCCCTTTATTTAATCTATGGCAGTAGACTTTTCTCGTCTCGTCTCGTTTCACTGCTCATGTCTCGGGATCTCTCGTCTAGTTCTCAATTTATTTAGTACTGTTCAGTTATTGCTCCTCCGCTTCCTCAAGTACACACTGTTCGACCCAGGACTTGAACTCACAACCACTGTCACCAAATTCAGAGACCAATGCTTGTCTCTACTAGGTCAGTAATAAACTTAGAATATCAAAGATAACTTGTCTACTAATAAGATTGGAACTGCTGTTGCCTATGTTTTGATTGCTGCTGCTGCAGTTGAAGACTTGCTGTCATTTGTATTTCTTTCTTTATTAGCGGCTCACATATTGTGTTCTAGGCCTACTAAGAAGGTTCTCATAGCCTAGCTTATGCGCCGATTCTTTCAGACGTCATACGCACTACTGTTTTTTATTTTATTTTTTTTTGTCCAGTATTTTAACTTAATTTCACAGGGGCTGATGACTACCTCTTTCCCCGAATACATGGTCAGACATGCCCGATTTCATTGTCTCACATCTCATTAAGACTCTAGCGGCTTGTTTCACATTTCATATTCTCTGCCACAACTGCAAGGAATGGCGTACACGCAGTTCTTGATTCTACTCTCCCCGGTGCTGTAGGGAAACGGCTAATATGACCATTACTCTGACCGCCCATGTCCTGAAGGGACGCGGCCTATAGAATAAAAATAATAATAGTAATATCAAATCTACAGGTTAAGAGCACACTACCCGGCCCAGAGATTTAACTCCAAATGAATTTATCATAAACTTAACCAAGCAGTGTTTTAATCCGTTCGCCTGCTGTCCCTGTGGTGAACTTGGAGTCTCTAATCTAGCGAAACTGGCATGTTGAATGTAATTAGAGAGCTTGTACATTAATGTCATGGAGAATTCCAAGTAATAAGATATGAATAGACATTTTTTAGCCGATTTCGGTATAAAACATTACTGACGTGGATAAATATGATTAAAAAGAAATTATGATTGTGTCAATCTGAGAATAATGACCCTCCTTCACGAATAGATGTCTCTTTCTTCTGACGATTGTGTAGATGCGAAGTAATAATCGATATCTTTGTACTTCTCTGTAAACCTCCATAGATATTTTCGGCGGAAATCAGAATAGTTAAGCGATATTTCAAAATAGCTGTGCACTTTTTTCCTTATACATCGCCTGTCAGGAAAAGAGGCTATTGACATCGTCATTAGGACTAATGTATTTTCTAAAATATTTTTCCGAGCAAAATCGACAATAACGTGTACATAAGAAAAGCGAGTACATCTGTATACAATTAAATATTCTCGTTTGTAGAAAGAAATGAAACTGAATTCATATTTTTAGTAAATTTCACTCGATAAAATAACGGAGAGCCTCTGAATGAGCAGTGTGATTTTTTTTTTTTATGTGAGAGGTTGTGGTAGGAAGCGATGATTATGAGGGCATTTGATAAGTGTATGGTAGCGCGCAGTAATTATGAGGGTCATCTTTCCCTAACTTCTAATTTGCTGTCACATGGTACCTTAGTTGTATAGTAGATGATTGTGTGACGTCACCCTAGGTCCTGCTCCCGTGCTGTCCTGTGACGATCTAACCCTTGGCTGATTCGGATGGGAATCTGGTTAGATTCGGCATCAGCTTTGTCGTTCCCAGCTCGCCCCCAACGTGTGGCTACCAAAGTAACTGCTTTGATTTCTAGTCTAACCTACCCACGTTGTGATTTGATCTTAGGTAGACGAAATCAATCAGGCGTCGGGCCGTAGTGCAACGACCGACTCTCAGAGAATGGTTCGACACGCGAGGCAACGAATTCGCTTTGCTCCTGGTAAGTCACTGTCACTCCTATTACGTGGTTCTCTCCCCCTGATCGTATGATCACATAGTGACAGTGAGGGGCTGGTCGTTTCACCCTTGCACTTCTTCGCGGTGGTATAACCATGACTTCCTCCCCGGCTGAATCGTCAGATGTGTCCTGGTCTGAATCATATTCCGGGGATCATTAAGGTTCAAGTCTACTTCTTTCTCGCTTTCAGATGAGGTGTCGCTGCTGCTTGCACTGGAGCTTGGTTCTTGCCATTCATTACTCCCCTGACGTTGTGTCACCGCCATCATCCGTTGGTAACAATGAAGTGAGCCGTGGACGTACATCTCCCACGTGTCGCGGTATCCCGTCGATGACTACAGACTGCAAACTGTTTATTCCCGTGACGCGACCTTTCACAAACTTTGACGTGCAGCGTCCGTGCGGATTTTTTACCCAAACTGCATCTCCTTCTTTATACCGAGTCGAAATCGCCCGGTTAGGCGAGGGCACAATGTCAATTCCTTTTATTCGAATTTTGTACGAATGCAGCAGATTGGCGGGCGCAGAAGAGGCAGACACATCATCCCTGGGTGTAACGTTATACCAATACACGGCCTCCATAATAGAGCAGCTCTTTCGCGCAGCAATCCATTTGATTGTCTGATGACACCTCTCTACAATACCATTTCCAGATGGTTTGTACACACAGCGCGGTCGGAATCGGACGCCCCATTCTTCCGTGAATTGTTTAAATTGCTGACTGCGGAATGCAGTGTCATTATCAGCCAGGATTTCTACCGGGGCACCACGTTCGAAAAACACCGACTCAATTGCCGGATTACGTGTGCAGCGTCTTGCCGAACTAGTGGTCGCCAGATCGAAAACCGTGTGGGGCCGCAATCGATCAGAGTCAAAAAATGGCGACCGTTATAGTGTGTAATGTCCATTCCCAGACGACTCCAAGTTTCACGCACACTGAGCTCTCCCTTCTGCCATCGCACAGAAGCTGGATCTATTGACTGACACTGTTCACAACTTCGAACGACCGATCTTACTGCTGCTTTCGACACGGACGGGTTGATCCTACGTGCGAAATATAGTGTCCGTTTAACTCCAGGGTGCCCGCTGTGTCGATGAATCTCAGTTAACTGAGCAAGGCTCTGGTTTCCTACAGCAGAAGCACATACTGGTTGAACAGGTTCAAATTCCTTCACATTGTTGAACCACTTCTGGGGAACTCTCGTCAACAAGTCAGCTCGGTTCTGGTCGGATCTAACTAGCGCTATGTCAACGGAAAGTTTATACTCTTTCACAAGAGACGTTAGAGTTTCAAGTCGTCGCCTTATGAGCATCTCGCTAGCGGCCTTGGTGTTCAGCCGAGACTTTCCCGTAAGGGCATTAGTCACCCAATGGTACACGCAGAGGGAGTCTGTGTTCACATGTAATACCGTAGCCTGCCATTTTAGCGCGAGGTTGATTCCCTTCAGTACGGCATCCAGTTCAGCCACATTGATATGCTGGGTGTTTTTATCGGCCGTAGCCAGCATGCGTCCTCGATGATAGCTCCCTTAGCCTCGAGCGCTACTCCGACAGCCAGCGAACTCGCGTCCACCCACACGTCTAGCTCCTTCGTATTCACGCACCATTCTCCCTGTGCAGGATCCA
Organism: Acanthosepion pharaonis; assembly: GCA_903632075.3. Lineage (NCBI taxonomy): Eukaryota > Metazoa > Mollusca > Cephalopoda > Sepiida > Sepiidae > Acanthosepion > Acanthosepion pharaonis. The sequence goes on from CAHIKZ030001863.1 coordinate 362,807, forward strand.
GTTGCTGAGCCCGGGCAATGGTGTCCGTTATCATACGTTCAGGGGAGCATCACAAATTTTGTCGTCCCAGTTCTGCGTTACGGCAGTGGCTCGACGTTTGATGACGCCTGTCGCCACTCGCAGCCATCCACACACGGGGAAGTGTCCCACCAGCCGGCCACACATGGAGAAAATACCTCTCCGTGTCATAGTCATAGGGCCGTCTACCATTCTGCTTCCTCGTCGCCATCGCAGTCGACCCTGTTCCTTCCATACTTCTAGCCCCAGCACTCTAGCTCCGTCCTGTAACTTCTCTGGATCCTTGCTCGTCAGTCCGTAGAGCTCGAGATGTTTCCTCACAGATTCCGCCGACGCCACATCCTCGTTGATATATATATCATCAATATATGCAGACGTTGTCTCTATTTATAGTTTCATTCTGTGCTAACACAGCATTAAGCACAGCTCGCATTATCAGGGGCGCCACATTCAGGCCGAACCCCAGCCTGGTCAAACAATATCTCTTCCCTTTAAACACAACTGTTTGATATGGCCACAGGGATTTTTCAACACGAATCTGTAGATATGCTTTCCTGAGGTCCAGAATGGACACGTTCGCACCCATGCTGTCTCCAGTCTCGCAGTTTTTCTGCGCAAACATCCGCGGCACCTGTGAATGTTTCAACGTAGGTATTTAGTTCCCTATAGTCCATCACAGGACGCACCTTATGCTTGTTGGTCTGCAGCACGGCCATCAGTGGTATCAGTCCCTTGGGCGGGCCAAACTCCTTGTTACTGTACGGCACCAACCAACCATTGTCCATCCATGTTTGTAATTCATGCTCGTACTCCTCTCTCATCTCGGTGGATACTGGATATTCAGAGATCCGATTCTGAAGTTTCCCTGGTGCATGACCTGCCGACCACTTCCAGGCTGCGACCCAAACTCCCTGCCGTTCATTGAATTTCGCACTGAAATCGGCTTCGCTGATACGAATCGCTGCACAGACGGACCGTGGTTTTTCAAACTCCACGCTTCCATGCTGCGTGATGCGAACTCCACCGAGTGCCTTAATGGCGTCGATGCCAAGCAACAGGTCGAAATCCAGGGGTTTCCCTCGCATAACCAGCACATCGATTGTAGCAGTATTACCAGTTGCTGTGCAAATTCTGACGGTGCCCTTCCACAGCAAGCCTGCGTGGCTCCGGTTAAGGTAGATACCGCCATACCCTGCTTCGACCAAGACCGACATAAACTCGCGCTCAAGATTGACCATGAGCACCCTGAGTCAAGGAGAGCCGAGCATGGTGTGCCGTCAACACACACAGTAATGATGGGTAGCACCGAGTTTACTTGCTGTTTGGGGAGTGGACCGGCGCTGAAGTCTCGTCCCCGCCTCCGTTTCCCGGACAATTTTTGGCCAGATGACCGGTCTTGTTGCATCGATAGCAACGTGCGTTAGTTGCCCTTCGCCTCTTCATGCAGTCCCTCGCGAAGTGATTGGGCCCATTACATTCATAGCATGTGACAAGTGGGCCCATGTCTGGGGAAGAACAGGGGAATCTGGGAGGGCTGCACCGCAGCGACGACTGGTTCCCTCTCTGCTGTCTCGTCCTTTATGATTGCCCGAGCTCGGGCCAATAGCTCCTCGAGAGACATATCATCCGCCCTGGCCGAGGACCGCAGGAGCCTTTTCACAGGATCAGGAAGCCCCCCGCACGAACACGCATGCCATCGCACTGTCTGGCACTCCTCCAAAAAGGACGGAGAGCTTCCGTAGATCAGCCAAATATACATCTACGGTCTCACCCGGACGTAATATACGTGCCTCGAATTGTTCGTATGCCGTGAATTTATCAGGGGCAAATGCTGTCATCAATGCTCCCTTGATTCGAGCCACGTCCGATTTCTCTTCCGTAGATAGTTGCTGGTAAACCGCGAATGCTCCCCTGGTTAAGCGAAGGGGGATGACACGATCAAGCCGCTTCACTCCCGATAGGTCGCACACCAATTCCAATTTCTCGAGCCATTCAACCACAGATCCAGTCCCGTCAAACTCGGGAATTATTTTTAAATCAAACCGGCCGTCCATGTTCGCCGAAATAGCTTGTCGTATGTCCAGAAGTCGCTTTCTGTCTGCAATCCGTCTAGTCTCGCCGAAGCCTAGAAAAGCAGGATATTTATTCCGTAAAATTTACAGAATTGTGGCACAAGGCCGAAGGGGAGGGGGGTAGAGGCTGGTCTTCACTAACTATCTTATACCTAGCTAATCAGATTCACGACCCATTCATACGTTACAATTAACCCATTCACCACAAGAACTTGTCCATCACCACTCAATCCTTCATGCACCATAATACCAGATTCTCACAAGGGGGACCTACCAAAACGCGCCCCAATCCATAAAAATTTGATGATACATAAAATGCTATACATAAAATTCTAATAATGATAGGATGCAAGGGAAGGGAGATGAACCCAATAATAACTAAAAATAAACACAACATTCAAACTAAACATAACATATGTTAGTAGGGACCGTCCAACCCTCAAAACAGAGAGGCCGCTGTATTCTGCCCAAAGGGCAGAATCAAGAAGCGCTCTCGCTAAGGGAGTGGGAAAGGATAAAATATTATGCCGGAATGGGTAATATAAAACTGACCCAGTCAAGATAAAAAGAGGACCAAAACAAACTGGGGAGGTTGGGAATCTCGACTTGGACCATAACCAAAGAGCAGCCGGGATACAGGCCAGGAACAACACTTACTCACATTAACTAGGTACACTGAAGCTTGTCTAACCTAACCAAGGGGAGGGTTCCACAGGAAGCCACCCCGATGTGCTATAGGTTGACTTAAAAAGAAAATCAAGGCTAGCCCCGGTCACACGAACCAGGCTTGCTACTTTTACCCACTTTCGCTGAAGACTGTCGAATGCAATCGTTTTCTATCAGATCTAATCTTCATCTTGAGCTGATGCTCAAAGAATTGGATTAGATGCTGATAAGAAAGACGGTTGCCCCGCAAGACTTCCTCCATTCGCGTCGTCCAAATCACCATTCGAGCCGTGGCCATCAGCATCAGAAACACCATTCGTTTCTCCCCGGAATACGGGGGCGACACATTGTCACACGCGTATGCGCGATCCATGGACACTAGCTGTTCGGGAGCGAGACGAGCCGTCAGCTCGCCGACATGGTCCCATAAAGGGGCGGACCGGGGGCAATGGTAGAAGGCGTGCGCAGCCGTTTCTTCTAAACCAAGACCACACCGTTCACAGTCTGGCAAATCCGCCAAACCCCATATGAAAGCCTTGTCATTGAGAGGCAGCCGATTCCGAGCCAATCGCCAGGTAAGCGAAAACTCAGGGTTACTGAGGTAATCCGCCGCTGGCGCCCAAGACCAATAGGAGCGATACTCCTCCTCCGACAAGCCGAGCGTATCACGTAGTTTATCCTTCGCGCGACCCTCCACTAAACCACGATAGAAGACCTTCCTAGGCCGTGAAAGGTCACTGGACCGGGGAATGGCCCTCAAGGCCAACCGACACTCGTGGATGAAATCCGACTCATCCCGGAGCCTACAACGGCGCTCGGCCCTCGAGATGGGGGGACTGATAGTAAGGCTAGGGAAGGCGTCCCTAACAATCCCCTCCAGAATCGGATCTCCCCTAGTCAATGCGCGGCGTAGGAAAGCCAACCTAGAGGCACGGATGTGACTCATAAGGTGCGGCATTCCCAGCCCCCCATGACACGGACGTTTGGTGCAGACTCGTCTGTCGACCCTGTTCACGCGTCCCCTCCATAAAATGGAGGATAGCGATCGCTCGAGCACCTTCCTGCGGTCTTTACAGAGAGGAAGTACGGACAACCGATAAAGAATCAGGGGGAAAATGTATGTAACACACACCTCCGCCCTGCCCTTCACGGACAACCGCCGTCGATTCCAAGTCTGACCGGCATAATCGACCTTTGCACGTACTTCAGACCAATTCTTCTCCAGCTGGAGGTCGGGCCCAAACCACACTCCAAGAATGCGGACAGGACCGTCCGTCCAACCGAAGCGGCCCGGAAGATCGACCCCTTCCAGGCACCTAACCGCAAGCCGGACGACTTGTCGCGGTTTATCTTGGCCCCTGTCACCTTCTCGTACCGATCAAGCGCCTTCTGTACCGCCTCAATGTCGCTGCGGGACGACACGAAAGCAGATACGTCATCGGCGTACGCGGAAACCCTGGCTCGAGACCCTCCAGGCACGGCAATTCCACGTAGGGCCGGACTGCCGGTCTCGTCCTTCAGCCGGCGAAGGAGAGGCTCCAACGCCAAAGCATAAAGGAGAGGCGACAGCGGACAACCCTGACGAACCGACCTAGACAGCACGAACGCGTCCGACAACCTTCCGTTCACCTGTACCACAGCACTGGGGGAGCGATACAGGAGGCTAATCCAGCGGCAGAAGTTGGCTTCGAATCCAGCGGCCTGCAGGACAGTAGCAAGGTAGCGATGGTCAACCCTATCAAATGCCTTGGACTGATCCAAATTGATCAGCGCGGCTTCTTCGTCGTCTTTACACCCTCTATGATCGTGCGGATCAGATGCAGGTTGCTCTGAATTGTTTCGCCCCTCACAGAACAAGTCTGCTCAGGTCCCAACAGAGACTCGGCAACTGACTGCAAACGCTCCTGCAGGATCTTGGCCATAATCTTTAACTCTGTGTTTAGCAGAGTTATGGGCCTATAATCATCTAGGTTCCCCCACCACCTTTGCCCTTTTTCAACAGAGTGATCACGCCCCTGGTAATCCGATTGGGGATGGACCCCGACCGAAACCAGTTGTTGAACACTGCTGTCAAAATCGGAACAAAGATGTGCGACAGCCTCAAGTACAATTCATAGGGCAAACCATCCAGACCGGGCGACTTGCCTCTGCCGACCTTCTTCAAAACCACGTAGACTTCGCCCTCCGTAATCTCTCCCTCGCAGCTAGCCGCTTCAGTCGGCGAAAGCCGAGGAAAGTCAGCCAAATAGCTGCGAAACTCCTCCTCACGGAGACCAGGCTCCTTGGTAAACCGGTTCCCGAAATGGCGCCGAAACGCCTCGCACATGTCGTCAGTGGCCCGAAGAGTGTGCCCCTCCGGGGATTTGACTTCACGAATGAAACGATCGCCACCTCGACGGACCTCTTCCCTGCGCAGATCTGCGCCCAAGTTCACAGCTTCGGAAGACATCTTGCTTAACTTATGTCTAATTACCTGGCCCATGTACCGCTCGCTATTCAAACGATCCAGGGCCGCCCTAGCTGAGGCTATCTCTGGGGATCCCCCAGCCACCGCCCGGGTGTAACTAGCTTTAAGTGTCTTCACCTTTTCAGCTCTATCTAGAGCGAGCCGTTTGCTGAAATCAGTGGTGAAAGACCTAATCCTAGACTTAAGGCGTTCCCACCACTTATTCCCGATAACCGCCCCCACTAATTCCCGCTGCACTAATCTAGTTAGCTGCTCCCGGAAGTCCTGCCTGTCCAGTAAAGACAGATTGAACTTCCAGTAGCCAGCCATTCTAGGCCTATGATCTAACGCTACACGGGCACAAACGAGTTTGTGGTCCGTGTAGCCTACCCAGTGGAACGTAGGGCAATCTAACAGATCTATGTCGGCTCTTCTAACTAACATTCTGTCAAGGTAGCTAACCACCTTGTCAGAAGGCCAACTAAAGAGCCCACGTCCACATGTTCCCCGGGATGATCGACCCGGTATCTATCGACGAGACCATAATCGTCGATCAGATCAACCAGGCTACGATCGTCCCTTCTCCCACTAGCACCCCGCCCCTGTCTAAGTCGGGGTCCAGAACGGCATTCCAGTCCCCCATTAAAACTAGGCGCGTTGAATCAACCAGGAACGGCCCCAACCGCCGAAAAAACGAGACCCGCTCCTCCTGGTCATTGGGCGCATAAACCGCAACGACTCGGAACGAACCACTTTTCACGGCAATATCGGCCACGATCAACCGGCCCTCGGCATCGGTATGCACAAGGTCCACCTTCGCATCAAGAGTCCGTCTGACAAGCAAAGAAACTCCTCTGGCAAACCGGTCCCCATATGCTGAATAGACAACAAAGTCATCCTCCAGCACACACGCATCGGCACTGCAAACAAAGTGGGTCTCTTCGATCGCGGCGACATCCACATCCAGGGACAGAAGGTCCCGGAGCAGGCGGGCAGCCTTACCCCGATCCCTTAAGCCCCTCACATTCAGAGTCGCTAACTTGGTTTCCATTTTTTAAGCCTGCAAAAAGAAAAGAAGAATAAGCGCAAAAAACCTATTCACATACAGGACGGAAATCTGCGGGTGAAAGGACCCCGACGGATTGTCCCAGGCTCTCCACTCCTAACTCCGACGTCATTCGTCCTTCTGTGACAATCCCGCCGACGTCCGTGGGATATTTTAGTTTAAGGGCCCTATATAATGAGGGATGGAGAAGTACTGGGGCCCTCCCTGAACAAAATGTTTGCATTTTTTTCAATTCCTTTGTCGCCATCTCCATCATCCTTATCTCGGGGAAGGCCTCTCTGGCCTCAAAGAGATGGGTCCATACTTTTAAGTGATTGCCAGTGTCCCGGATCAGTCCAACAACCCCCGGAGCACGAGGAAAGTTTCTGGGGTCCTCCACTGATTTGCCGTCAACCGTTGACAGCTTAACTAGAGGACCAAGTAGCGCCCTCTTGCGGGAGGAGAGGTTTTCTCCATCTCCCCCTTGTCTACCCTGCAAATATCTTCGACCTTGCCGAAGATCCTTTTCTTCTTCTTCCCCCTATCTGGGGGCAGTGGGGTGGAAGTGGATGAAGGGGTTGGAGTAGAGAGGGAAGGTTGGGGAGTTGGAGGGTCTGATGCAGTAGGAGTAGGCGTGTGCGGAGGCGTGGGGGTGGTAGGAGGGAGTGGAAATCTAGACAGGGAAGGAGGGAGACTCCTATCTGCGGGAATGTTTTCTTTCTTAACAGGTGAAGAGGGGGCAGATGTGCATCTGTTTCTTCCCCTACCCCTCTCTTCACTAATCTGTCCTATTAGCTTGTGAATTTGCTTCACCTGTTCTTCTTCTTCCTCCTCATCTTCCTCGCGGTTCCTTTTCAAGGAAGCGGTCCTTTTGGGAGGCACTTCCTCCACCTCCATGGCAACGTTTTGTTTTTCCGGACTTGTTGCCGGATTTTTTTGCTGTTGTTTTTGTTGCTGTTGTTTTTGTTGCTGTTTTTGTCGCTGTTGTTTCTGTTGTTGTTGTTGCTGCTGTTGCTGCTGCTGTTTTTGTTTCTCTTGCCCCTTTGAAGGCTGTACTTCCTTTTGCCTCTTTTCAGGCTGTTCCTTAGGGGACGATTCTTGCGGAGCTGGAACGGTAGTATTTTTCCGACCCCTATCCACCTCTTTCCAGCCTTCTTCGGGACGTTTTTCTTGTGTTGGTTTCGCACTCACTGCTGCTGTTGTTGCTGAAGGAGGGGGCGTTGGTTTCACATTTTTGCCAGGGCACTCCTTGGACATATGCCCTGACGCACCACACGTCCAACAGCACGGCTTCCTCCCCTCCACCACGACTAACATCCTCCTCTTCCGGCATACCAGGGTGTTTGGGATTTCCCGAAAGTTCTCTCTGTTGACTGTTATTTGGACCTCTATGTCCCCAGTTAAAATTCCATTTTTACTGACGAGGGCCTTTACTTCGTTCACTTCGCCATATTGTACGAAAAAGGCCCCCATTCTATCTTCGTCAATATCTGCTGGGACGCCGTGAATCGTCACCTTGGTCCTGCGGGTTCCCATGTATTCTGTCTGCATTCGTAGGTTCTTTGTTGTGAGCAGACTTCCAGCCAATGCCTTTGCCTGCTCCTCTGTAGCTAGGAGGATATCCCACAGAGCATTCGTCCTTCGTGCCAACATTTTGGGATAAATCTTTAGAGACTTCAACCCCTCCTCCATTACTTCTCTGCCGACACCGGTCAACTTACGGGTCTTAACATCCGAAGTTAGAAGTGAGATTGTTCTAGTGTCGACAGCATCCAAGGCTTCTTGAATCGTGAGGAATTCATTGCCTTTAAAAGATTCTTCATATTTTTCCTTTGCTCGCCGTAAAAGGCAGCATCTTTTTTTGTGGCGGCCTGTTTTTAACCCAGGCCGTTTTTGAGGGTGACACCGTTTGTGAAGGCGGTGTATTGCTTTTCGTCATTATTATTGTCGGCCATGATGGGTTTTTCCGGCCCACCACGCCGAACAATTAAGCTTTTGTTCCTTCCTTTAGGTTATTTTTTTTTTTTTTTTCACATACATCAAAATAATAATCAAAATAAACAAAAACAAACGTACAAACTCAAACGGTAATAAACAATTCAAACAAAAGAAGAAGAATGGACAACAAAAACAAGGAAAATTCACAAAAGGAAAGGCTGAAAGGCTGAAAGAAAAAAAAAGGTAAAATAAAAAGCAAAAATAAAATTCAAACGGAAAATAAAGAAAAAAAATAGACAAATGCAAAAACAGAACGAGAAAAACTGAAAATCAAAAAAAGGATGCAAAAATTTAAACTTAAGAGCTTTTTTAAACACAATGGAAACTCAGGTCAATCGCAAAAGCACAAAAAATACACACGAGGGTCTTTGAATATATATGAGCAGTGAAGCCTAGAAAAGCAGTGGCCTCCCACGTCCACTCGCCGGGGATCTGTCTGAAAGAAATAGTGACAACAGTTAGTGGACTTGAAAAACTATTTCCGTTTTATAAAAATAACTGTTTTATCACAGAATAAATCTTAATTTTCAACCTGCAGGAACGCTTACTTTTCGGTGAATCAATCCTAACTGATTGACTGTTTCTCTTTTCTTTTTTCGTTTACATGTTCTTTGTGTTATTATATTGACACCTACGTACCTTTCTTTCCTTCCTTCATTCTTTCATTCTTTCCTTCCTTCTTTCCTTCCTTCATTCTTTCATTCTTTCCTTCCTTCATTCGTTCATTCTTTCCTTCCTTCATTCTTTCATTCTTTCCTTCCTTCGTTCGTTCTTTCCTTCCTTCCTTCCTTCGTTCATTCTTTCCTTCCTTCCTTCATTCGTTCATTCTTTCCTTCCTTCCTTCCTTCATTCTTTCCTTCCTTCCATAATTCGTTCGTTCTTTCCTTCCTTCCATAATTCGTTCGTTCTTTCCTTCCTTCCATAATTCGTTCATTCTTTCCTTCCTTCCATAATTCGTTCATTCTTTCCTTCCTTCCATAATTCGTTCATTCTTTCCTTCCTTCCATAATTCGTTCATTCTTTCCTTCCTTCCATAATTCGTTCATTCTTTCCTTCCTTCCATAATTCGTTCATTCTTTCCTTCCTTCCATAATTCGTTCATTCTTTCATTCGTTCCTTCATTCGTTCGTTCATTCTTTCCTTCCTTCATTCGTTCGTTCATTCTTTCCTTCCTTCATTCGTTCAGGAAGATTTACCGCGTCCTTTTAAGAAGTGGGCGATCAGAGATCTCTATAACTTGCTATTATTTATGTCTTTTAGTAAGATTTGTTCTCTTCTGATCTCTGTTCTGCCAACTTGTTACGAGGGTTATTAACTGCTTTCCTGTTTAGCTTGCCTTCAACATGTCCTGCGAGTCTCAAAATACTCAAAAACTTTTTCTTCATGGATCCTAGAAATTTCAACTCTCTCTTCACGGTAAGTATAACTCCTTTTTGTTTTAATTTTCTATAAAACTTGGTCGTTGATCACGTGTTTGGTCCAAGGTATTTTAGGCATTCTTCCATAGAATCATATTTCTGTTGCCTGGAATCTCTTCATCTGCGATGAAATTGTCCAGCTTTCCTTACTACATAGGACAACCGATATTGCATAAATGTTTAGTACTCATTTCTTTATTTCTGAAGAAATTGTCATGTTTCTTAATACTTTCTTTAGAATTTGCAAGGCATCTTTTACTGTTTCAATATTCCTGTGGATGTATTGTCGCATTTTCTGTCCTCTGTTAAGATAATTCTTAAATATTTGTATTGGCTTGATTTTGGTGACTCCAATTTGTAGTTCTTACCTTCGGCAGTTCCTTTGACTGACGACTATACATCGCCTTCTTACAATTAATGTTTCGTCCTCGCTTTATTTTACTGTCTTCTGTAGGCTTTTATGTAATTTTCTTTGTTTGCTATCAGTACTCTTTAATCTGCATATCATATGCTAAGATTGGGGTAAGAAATAATGAATCATTGTTCCCTTTGGCCTTCATCAGGTGTATATCGATCAGGGTAACCTCCAGAGAATTCTGAACTGAACACTTTATTTAATCTTCGGGGGTAGACTGTTCTCGTTCAGCCACCCGTCTCTAAAGATATCTCGTCTAGTTCTTAGTTTTAGTATTGCTCAGTTATTGCTTGTCAGTTTCCACTAAGTCCAAGACACACTGACCGACCCAGAAAAACTATCATCAACTTCCCAAACCAACGCTTCTATCGGTTAGGCTAATGTCACTGTGGCGAACTTGGAATCTTAAATGTAATCTGTGTACTGGTTAGTGCTGATTTGTCTGATGTACTTCATTGCTGTTGCTGTCGAAGATTTAATGCTACTTGTCTGTCTTTTCTTATTAATTTACTCTCATATTTTATTTTTACGCTAGGCCTATTAAGGGGATCTTCATAGCCTAGCATATGCGCTGATTCTTTCAGACGTTAAATTCATCAGTGTTCTTCCTTGTCCAGTATTTTCACATAATTTCGCAGAGGCTGATCAGCACCCTTTTCCTGCCATACATGAGCAGCCATGTCAGATTTCATTCTCCCCCTTCACTACGCTTTTTCCTCCAGCCTTAACTTTAGGGGTCGGCTTCTTTCATCTTTATATTCATTGCCACAACTGCAAGGAACGAAGAAGACGTGTTAGCCTTTACTTGCCAGAGATCTCTTCGTAGAGTGGAGTTGGTTGTGAATATTTTTTCGATGTTGGATGGACCGCAATTCTTTTAATATTCTTCCGAAATAAATAAAACTTTCATAGCAGCTCATACAAGTAACTGTTGCGTATTCTTTCTTTCCTCCTCCAAATCTTATCTCAATGGTGTTACATACAAATTAACATTGATATGCCTCACAAAAAACACAGACTGGTCAGATAAATAACAAATTGGACGGTGGAAAGTTTTAAACAGTTTTTTGCCTTAGAAAGAACTTAAGATATTTGTCTTATCCTATAGCCCTGTCCCTTGAGGACGTTGACGATCATGACTCTCCAGAATTTCTTGTCCTTAATAATTCTGTTTTTATTATCTCTCTTGAAGCCTGTTCTGTCATCCATTTGTCATTCAAACTCGATAGATCTTGCGCAGTTTTCCTCTGACCCTTAATATGCCCTGTGAGTATCAAATATTCCAAACTCTCTTTTCTCATGTTGTGCCATAGAAATTTCAAATATCTCTTTTGGATGTTAAGTATCAGTGCTTGTTTTTGTTTGTATTTTCTCTAAAATTTGGTCATTACCCACATGTTCACTCAATGGTATGAGCAGCATCCTTCTGTAGGACCACCTATCTTTTTCTCTGTCTTTTCCGTCTGTGAGGAAACAGTACGGCGAACACTGGCATATAGAAGGACTGATATTACGTAACAATTAATTATTCTTTTATGTTTTTTTTTTGTTTGTTTTTTTTTTTATAGAATCGGTTAGGGAAGGATGGAGGAGAAATACAAATGTCATCCATTTTCTCTTCACACACGTGCGTGTGTAATTATATATATATATATATATATATATATGTATATGTGTGTGTGTGTAAAAATATATAGAAAGAAGGAAATAAATAATAATAAAATAGTTTAAATACCATACAAAAAAAAAGGATAACCCTTTATAAAGTCGTCAAAAAAAAAATGTTACGGCAGTTTTTATATACACAAAACCTTTTCATAAAGAAATAAAATAAATAAATAAATCTCCATAGACACGTAAACCAAACTAGGCAAAAACATCTTCCGTTTTAAATTTAGACACCCCCACCTTACCCTGACTTGACATCTGTGAAAGTAACTGTATACTGATACAAATTATTAACACGCAACACCCCTACGAACTTAAACAATCGCCCTGGCTGTTACCATGGAAATTTTGATTTCAATAATGAATATGCTATTAAAACACGTAAATTTCAGAAATAAGTTATTCCAAAAAAAAATTTCGCTTGAAGGTGGAACAGAGCTTACTTTAATTCAATTTAATTCAAACAATTATATTGAAGTTTTCGGCTCTTGTCTTGAAACATGAGACCTCTTATGTAGCGTTGTTGGAATCGTATTTTTAAATAAATAATTATATATATATATATATATATATATATATATATATATAGCCGAATTACCATTCTGCGTGTAATAAAATGATTGATTTTAAAGAATTGTTATAATTTGTGGACGAAAAGTTTTGCATTTCAATATTAATCTCGCCGTTGTGATCTCCATCATCTGGTATTCTATATTTTGGAATCATTCCCTTGTTCAAGTTTAAATTGAATTTCAATCAAAGGGGAATTTTTTCAGGTGGGAAGGTGTGCACCCCGGGGACCCCCTTTGATCAAAATGGTCTTACCGATGTGACCCCCATCTTCTGTCTTTCTCCTTCTATATTTTGAAGAGGATTCATTAGAAAATCATACGAGGTCAATTGAAATGATGTAATGCTTAGCAACCTTATCTCGCGTGATGTCCATAGCAACAAACGATTTTTCTTGATTTAGACTGAGTTCAAACTTGCTGAATTAAAGAAAGCACTTTACGCGTATTTTTTTTTCCAACATATTTGAATTGCAAGCACTGAGAGTGTTGTTTTCTAGAAGTATGACATAACACCTGATGTAGACTTGGCGTGTTATTAATTTCAGTTCATATTTAATCTAAAATTGTTCTCATTACTTTTTGATACGGTGTGACCAAACTTTCGGACCGCCATGTAGTTTAAAACAAACTGTCCGGGCCGATTTTTCTTTTCAAATCTAAAATACCCGCTCAGTAAATCTGTTGTAAATTCCCTTTCATGCCTTGATTTAGCGTAAAGTGATTAGAAAAATCTTGCCTTCCTTTAAATTTCAAGTACTACTTTTATTTGATTTGAATTATTGATATTCATCCACTAACAGGAGTAGATGGAAATTAATATTAGCTCCATTTTTCTACGGTATTGTTGTTAAACCCACTTTAAACACTGACCTTGTGTCACATTTGGTAGCGCACAGAAAAAATCCATTACTGATATTAATGTCTCTTCAAGTGTAGTGTGTTTTTTTTTTTTTTTTTTTTTTTTTTTTTATTAAATGAAACTCAGTTTCTGTGAAGCATCTATCTCACTGGTAATGTTTTACCTGGGAAGTTCGCCCCCTCATTTTTTTCTGTAGAAATTGACACCTTTGCGCAATAACAATGCCAATATTAGAAAGAAAGTCTTGGAGGAATCCAAGATTCAAGTGTCGTTAGGCGCAACTCAATTCCCCTGATATCTTCTAGCTTTAAACACCGATATACCGAATTTGGAGATTTTTTTTCTATCACCTAATAATTGTACTCGACTTAAGGAGGATTTTCAGAACGCGTTCCCGGTGCTACAATAATTCGATTTGCTCGATTCGCATTTTGTATCTTCGTTCGTAGAGTGGAAATGCTTCTTAGATATTTTCATTCTTATGAGCTCTTATCGAAGAATTTTCTTTTAAATGTTTTGTTTTCGTTTCTGGAACTTTTTTAACGAATTTGGTAAATCCCTATTCGTTCAATAGCTGTTTTTTTTTTTTCATCTTTAAATTCTGGATAATGTAAGATTGAGTGGTTTTATTATATAGTTTGTGGTTTTTGCAGGCCGTTAGAGGCTGAGAAAAATAAAACGACAGGCCAAGTTCGAATTCTAGTCGAGTTTTTGATATTTTGCGTAATTCTCTACAAGTTAAATAATGCGGTAGACTGTAGTTTTTCGTCTTGAGTGGCAACCAACCAAAAAAATTTTAATTAAAATCCTGTGACCGAATCTATGACCAGTCAGACACGGTATTCTTGTCACTGGACTAAGGTAGGTGATGTTCAGAGTGGCTTTCGCTATAACAGCCGATGGGTTAATTGTCGCCATTTTATTTTTTATTTCGTTCTTTTTTTTTTTTTAATTTTATCGAGTGCACTGTATGTTACGGTCAGTGGGGTACCGCCTGTGAGCAAAAAAGTACCCTGATACAATTCACTCCGCCAGATATTTGGAAACGGTATGCTGTACTTTTCGGCATTCGCCCCGGAAGCTCCAATACGAACATTTTTAGAGTGGGTGTCAATCTGAGGACAATGCAGAGGATTTGAACAGAGTTGGGGGAGTCAAATGGTGTTTACGAATGTCTTTGGTGGGATCAGTAGTGATGGCGACGTTATTCCGCCATTCATCTTCCCATAGAGCCTCAGCCGCAAAACAGAGGCCTACATGAAGTGCCTTGAGAAAATAGTGCTACCCTGGGTCAAGAGTGTGGCTGCTAGAAATCCTGTGTCTGACAACAGGACTCTTCACCGTGCCACTGAAACAGGAAAACCCAGTCGTGGCTACCAGCCAGTTTCTGCGACCACATCACGTCTTAGATCGGGCCACCTAACTCCCCAGACTGCAACCTACTTGATCATTATGTATGAAGCTCAGTTGACAGAGACCATTAAAACAAAACAAGGAGACCGTCTACAAGAGATGTAGAAGATTCCGAAATCGTCTGGAGGCCGTGATTGAAGCCAATGGCGATTGTGTTGAATAAATTTTCTCTTTTGTATTTGAAGATATTTTGGTAAATATATGTTAAAATGAAATGCCAGTATTTTAATTTTTGCATAATTTAGACAACTGAGCCATCGTACTTATATATATATATATATATATATATATATATATATATATATATATATATATATATATGACAGTTTTTTCACGAGTGAAGTAATATAGTGTGATAGTGGTCACAAGGTTAAAAAAAAAACACGATCTCTTACCTTTCCCGATTCAAGCTCAAAATTATCAGAGACTAGACCAGTTTCAATAGCGACGGAGAGTGAGAAGAAGGGACTAATCATAAACTACAAGACAGAGTGAATGGTCCTCAGTAAGAGAAAATGCAATCTTAAGGCTAGGAACACTAGAATCAAGCAGACGCGGATGCTTAAATACCTGGAAAGCGTCTTGACAGTCGACGGTAAGTACGACACTGAGATCCGTAGGCGTACTGGGATGGCCAAGGACACATTCCAAAAGCTGGACAGCGTATTGCGAGACAGGAGGATATCTTTGGTCACAAAGAATACTTAACTGTGACGTGACATCTCTCCTTTACAGCAGAGAATGTGGAACGATTTCCTCAAACATGAAGAAGAGAATCGAGGTGACTGAGATGCGGTCCTCCAGAAGGAGGCTAATGCATCATGGACCGAGAGTGTGAGCAACGATGTGATATTGAGGTTGAAAATGTGATAGAGGTTGCAAAGGAGGAGGAGGCTTATACATAATATCAGGAAAAGGCAGCTGAATTTTGGGGGATACATATCGAGGAAGGAGGGCTTGGAGAATCTGATACTCACGGGTCGAATAGAGGGAAAGAGAGACAAGGGAGAACAACGCGTGACATACCTGGTGGACATGCAAGTGGATGACAGAACGTGGTCTGGAGGAAGGAAGCAGAGGGAAGGAACTCGTTGAGAGCTGTAAGGGATAGGAGGATGTGGAGAGCCATAATCGCCTATAAAAGGATATGGCACATAAAAGAAAAGTTAGTGTACATTTGGGAAACTGGATTGAATACATCTTTAAGTGGCGCGGAAAACATTAGAAATGTATACACAGACTTTATTTATATTTAGGCTTTCATATGGGGCACTTACAGATGATCGAACTCTGGATTTAGAAAGACAAGCTTTCAAGCAATCACACCACGACATGTCAACGTTCCTTATGTGTAGTGTGTTTTTACACAAGGTTTTCTTTGCAAGATTTAGATCTTTATCAATGTATATTGATCGAGAGAAAGAAACTAGTCTCCTGTGACAGCTGTCAAGGTTTTCTTTTGTTTCGATGTTTTTTTTTTAATGTCGATTATTTTGTATCACTGAAAGAGCTAAAATAAGTAACACAGAGAAAAGTTATTAGTCTGAGTGTTTGAGTCGAGTGTAACGGCTAAGAACCGGCCGAGTGAGGCACTGCCACTGATTATCGTGAGATTCCTCTTGTTTTCCAGAGTGCATTTACTTCGTTTATTGCTTAACGAGTTTAATTCATGTAGAATAGTTAACAGTCGTTCCGACTGTGTTCTCTCAAATAATCATGATATATTTGCAATAATTTGCTGTATTTTTAACCGTATATTCTCGTTGGAATTTACGTCGTCGTATAGGAAATGACAAATAATTTGAATATGTGAAATGTTTTGTGGGTGGGAATTGTAGAACCCAAATTCTACATTATCTCCAATACCTAAAAAAATAATTTGGTCAAATCTGTGCAAAAAGTGGATCACAGGATACTTGCAACTTCATACATTTTGAAAAAAAAATCTCGAGCACTCAATGGTTAATATATATATATATATATATATATACACACACAAGTAGGCGTGACTATCCACCCACGCTTAACTAATTTTCACAGCTCGTGACTGAAATCCAAGTTCGCGCCAAGTTTCTGTGAAACACCTGAGGCAAATAGAAAAACAAACTCATTCACACGCGCCAGTGAGCATTATGACATCAAACGAATTGCAACTAAATTTCGTCACACAATCTTAACTTTTTCGTTCATACTCACTCACCATTAACTCACCAAATTCCTTACGCAGAAGTTAAACAAATTCCTGCTAACAAATCAACTTTATTTCTCAACATTCTAGAACATTGTATTACACAAAACAATCAAAGGTAGATAACTTTTTTGATCACAAAATTGCATTCAACGTTACAAATATTTACTACTTACATGAACATTAAATTCTTAAAGGTGATTTTTTTTCTCTTGCAATTAATTTACAGAACCTTCAATAACAGATTCTAACAAACATCCTTTCAAATCAGAACTCATTAACAAAATTTAATTTTCCAACAAATTTGAGTTCAACATAAACTAACATGATTTCACCTAAAAAAAAAAAATATACTAAATTTTTGTAAAATATTTTCGTGACGAAAATATTTTGAAAATTACATGTTACCCAAATATTTGTCTTTCGTCTTTTATCACAAATGTTTCTTGTTTTCTCTTGTTTTTGCATTTTGCTTAACATATTCGTAATTAAAAATTGTATGGATTGATTTAGGGCGTCAACACCATTAAATAAATGATAACCACCAAACATTACACCACAGGGTCAATGAAAACGAAAACCCCAAAGTACTGACCGACAGTTGTTAATCGATCGTTGATGGTTTATTGTGAATTTTATGAACCCCTCGATAGCAGAATAGCATGTGTTACGACAAGGCTGAATACAGTTTTGAATTCAGTTTTCCTGGCTGGTAATAATGGCAGGAGTGTCTAATCTCTCCACAAGGACACATGGCCCAGTGAATTTGGTTGGATCCAGTGACTTGAGCCAAATAGTTGTGAGTTCAATACCTAATCAACCTAGATGTTTGGTCAACAAAAACTTGGAGAGTTGAGTTAAAGGGAGATAACTGAGACATCCAGAAGATGCATGGCGCGTGAAACTATAGCAATCTTCCCCAGTGGATGAAATAAAGGGTTCAGTTCGAAACTTTAATCACCTAAAGAAGACCGGGGCGTATAACGTTCGAAACGTCGTGACTATGGCAATAAAATGAGGACAACAGACAGAACAATGTAAATTGTGTAAATAATTCCAGTACCTCATCTCAGAAATATAATAGATATACTTACATAAACTTTTAATCTTAATAGTTAACATACATTGATCCAAATCATGGGTCGACCGCTGACGAGATTATGGTCGTTGTGAATTGTATGGACTTTTTAGCTCTATAGCATGTGTTACAAGGCTAAACACAGTATTGAATTACGTTGTTCTTCTCATGGGTGGATGGAAACCAAGACTAGAGGTCCCTGTATGCTCTCCTGTTTATACAATAACTAGATGAAGAAGAGTTGCTTCATGTCTTTCCTAAGCGTTTGTGTGCGAAAGTTAATGTCACAATCTCGGCTTTTTGATTTCTTGTTCCGAGCCGCAAACTATTACGTTATATTCTTATGAATACATGTATTTGAGTAGACATCCTGATTTTAAACATTGTAAATGACCTCTACCTGCTTGTTGATTCAATGGTCTTAATAAAGGATATGTAAACAAAATGGGGGTGCAGGTTAGTAATGGATAATATCGTTGTTAAAACTCAATTACAGTCCGGGAGATGTAATTCAAACTGCTAAAAAAAATGTATTTTTAGAATTGGGGGTCCACTCAAATACTCATTACATATAATAATAAAACATATACACAAGTAATAGAATTATGGAGATTTAGGCAAATCATTATAGTAATTAATGGAGTCTAGAAGAAGCCTCAACAGAATGCGGATAGCGCTGGACAGCCGTTTCATTCTATTTGGGGACTCATTTGTCTGAGTAGCCGCTCAATTTCAAGTATATTCAGTTTCTTCTTACTCACCGAGACCCATTGATACAGTTGATATAACGCTTGCGTTATATCGAAATGGTTCAGGTTCGAATCTCGGTAGTGGGTGCGCACTGCCGATGAGTCCCCGAAACGGCCGTCCAGAGCATTGTGTTGAGGATTCTTCTACACTGATGATATATATATATATATATATATATATATATATATATATATATATATATATATAGAGAGAGAGCAGTGTCGAGAAAGTATTTACTTTGTCACCCCACTAGGATGAGATGTGACACATGGTCTATTTTTAGGTGGGGACCCGAGCGCGTACATCCGGAACAAGAACAAAAATTCTCCTCACCCGGCGCGGTCTCGGGCAGCTGTTCCCCAGGGCTGTGCGCCAGTTCAGTATTATTTTCTTCAGTTGCTCCTCTGTCCTTTGACAGAGGGGCAACTGAGAGCACCCTACCCAAAGTCAGAGACGCAACTAACAGATGATAATTGGACGTGTAACTACTCAAAAAAAATTAAGGTAAACGCCTGTGACGAGAAATCCTTGTTATTTTCACTTAAATATATTTATTTATTTTGCTTAAAACTGAAATACAGATGCAGAGGAAGTATTTCATAAACAAGCAGAATGAAAAATGCTACTATTTTGTTTTTGATGGCGATGGAAAATAAGCGATTTCCATTTTCGTCATTTGTATGAAGCATTCATACCACCAATATTCTTGGTTATTTTGCATCCACGAACGTATCTATGCAGGGATAGGACTCTTTTTTTTTTTTTTGTATAGTTAATGACGTACGATTCGATTACAAACGTCGTTTCGTAATGGAGTCGTGAAAAACAAAACATCTCTTCCGTGTACAGTGATTTTTAAACAAATTTCATAAACCAGAGTAACTCTTTTTTTATATTTTGTAGTTTATATATTCAGATCTTCACAAGGTGATTGCACTAGCAAGAATTATAATCCATTATATGATGAGATCAAACCAGCACTTACCTTCTTTTTTTTTTTCGTTCTCTTTACTTTGCCATCTTTTACGACTTCATCGTTTCTCGAAATTCCTGCTCTAAGCATTATTTGCATTCGAACAACTGTATTCAACTTTATTATCACAATGTTTCGTTTGTGTGGCCCATGCTTGTCAATCCGGGTAACCTCGAGAGAATTTGGGATTGAAACCCTTCGTTTAATCAACGGAGTAAAGTATTACCGTTATACTAACCATAACTCGTGATATATCGTCTTGTTCTTATTTAGTACTGCTCAGTTATTGCACGCCTTAATTTACGATTGTAGTACCCATTCCAAGGATTTAACTCGGTATTTCACCAAACTCAAGAGTAAAAATTGTCTCGTGGTACAATCACGAGTCTAGAATCTGTTTACTCGTTGCTGCTGGGACAAACATTCACTTTCTGATGTTCGACTTTGAATCTGTATTTGCTCTTTATTTATTAACGGCTCTCATACTTATAGATGTTTCTATGCTATGCCTACTGATAAGGCCCTGGTAGGCTAGAATAACCTTTGATTACTTCAGACGTCTTTTTCTCCAGTGTTGCTATGTTGCGTAATTTTACTATATTCCACAGATGTTAGTGACTACCAGTACTCCTCCATATATATATATATATATATATAATGCCTGAATTGTTTCGCCCATAATTAAGATTTTCTAATATTGCTACAACCCTACTTTCCAGCTTCGTCTGGTTCTACTTTTATATTCCTATCGACAACGGCAATGGATCGGTTTTACCCAGATTTTCCATCTTTTCTCTTTTGTAGTCTGTCTATATTTCTGAGATGAGGTATTATTTACATTATTCGGACTGTTGTCCTCATCTTTGTCGCCATATTTATTACAACGTTTCGGCCGTTGTACGCTCCGGCCTTCTTCAGGTGGTTGGAATTTCGAACTGAACCCTTTATTTCGCTCACTGGGGTAGACTGTTCTAGTTCCACGTGCCATGTTTGATGGATATCAGTTATCTCCTGTTAATTTCCCTCTCAAAGTTCTCCACTGCCTTAACCGGGTATTGTACTCACACTTTTTTTTGTTTGTTTTTTTTTTTTTTTTACAGATTGGCTGTAGCGTGCAGGACCTCACATACATATAAATATAGGGATATATAAAATAGTGGAATGGATATTGGCTCGCAATGAGAAATCGAAGAGCTGAGTTCGAATTCCTATCTAGTTTGTTATATTCACTGACAAACAAATACCCTTGGGTAATATATGAATCCATATCTTCTTCCCCAGCTATGGGTTGAATAACCGGATTGACAAGGCTGTTTAGCCTTAGCTGGCAACCAGTCTACCGCAAAATAAAATGGCAACCTACTCGGGGGGGGGGGAACTCTTCTGCCTACTCAATCCTGAATTGAAAGTCGCATGATCGCCCAAGTGTATATCACGTATGGTACTTGACTGACTGAAAATAAGTCGTCTTGGAATTGTAATAGTGTATAGTTTCTTGTAGGATCCAAGTATAACAGGGTCATATGAGTAATTTATAGGATGACCAATATGCTCACATGGAATGGGGTAATTTGACATGGTGTAATGGTAAGGAAGCTTATCTCGGTAGATCAATTACAACAGAGTAATGAGTTCGATCCTTACTGGATGCCCAAACTTTCGGCTTTGTGCCACATTTAATCTATGCTTAGAAAATCATGGGCACTTCGACGTGGCGTAATGGTTAGTAAGCTTGCGACAGAGTAGTGAGTTCGACGCTCACTGGTTGCCCAAACTGTCGGCCTTGTGCCACATCTAAGCTACGCTTAGAAATTCATTAAGAGGCACTTGTGTAATGGTTAACAAGCTTATCTCGCTAGAACAATTACGAGAAAGCTCGATCTTCACTAGGTGCCCAATAATTTAGGCCTTATGCCACAATTAAGCTACACTTGGAAAATCATTATACTCACATGGAATGTGATCTACTTTTCAATATAGTCCTCATTGCTGTCCATACATTTCTTCTTGGTACCGTCCTTGGATCCTTTTAATAAAGATTTCATCCTGTTGATCAAAAAGTCATCAACAGCACGTATGACATCATCATTGTGATACTGCTTCCTCGTACATTACATTTTTATTGGGGATAGTGATTTTCTAAGCACAGCTTAGATGTGGCACCAGGCCGAATGTATGTCGCACCCAGTGAGGAACGAACTCGCTACTCAGTCGTAATTTATCGAGCAAGACACGCTTTCTAACCATTATACCGCGTCAAGGTGTCCAAAGATTTTCTAAGCACTGCTTAGATGTGGCACATGGCCGAAAGCATGGGTCAGACAGTGAGGATTGAAGTCACTACTCAGCTGTAATGGTTTTAGCGAGACAAGCTTTCTAACCATTATACCCCGTCGAGGTTCCTACTTTTTATTGATGATATTTTTCTTTTATTAAATGCTGTCTCACCAGTCAGTTTTCAAACATTATTAGACTGATTGATACGTTTTCTACGGTTTATCAACCTTTTTCAGGTAATTTAAAGCCAGAATTTTTTTTTTTTTTTTAGATTGTTTTATTTTTATTTTTTTATGATTTAATGAAAAATCCGTAGTAATTAACCCATTTCTGGGTAATAGGTGAAATCATACCTTCATACCTTCCCCAAATATATTTCCGCGAATAAGAAAAATATATATATATATATATATATATATATATATAATCGACTCTCACGTCGCGTTCGACGTATGAGGGTCAGGCCGATAAGTCTCCAGGAAACCGACATCCTGACACCGGCACATGAGATTTGATTATAGTGGTGAAGGCCTCGTGCAGGACCATCCACACTTTTGAGGGACGAATACAGAAACCTGGTGCATCGAATGCCACAAGGTTCCCAAACGACCCTCCGCAGGTTTTGAATTCAGAGTTGTCCTTCTCCTAGACCAGTTGCCATCCAAGGCTATAGAACCCAGTCTGTCCTGCTATTTTACCCATAGCTGGAGGGAGATGAAGAGGATTCATACCTTTCCCAAGGGTATTAGCACGTAAGTGAATGTAATGGATTCGACTGGAATTCGAACTCGGCTCTGCGATTCCTCAATCCAAGCCGCTATCCATTATTTTCTCTCTGACACCCACATTATATATAAAGGACGTAACTGGAATTGTAATTATACTCTCCGATTAACTATTCCGAGCCATTATTCATTACATCACCTGCATATCTAGGCTTACAACACCTGGTATTCCCAAACGGTCCTCCATTTAATTATTGGCCAGCCTCAACGTTTCATAACTTCGGTGTACTGGAATCGATGTTTCAATGTAATGTGGCCGTAACCAGAACATTATTAACAACGAACAGTTTAGATTTAGCTACGCATTCCCCTTTATAAATATGCTCTAGTGTAAGGAGTTTAACATTTGAGTATCGATTCTTGTAAATAACGCGTGTTTGACATACAAAATCAACTGTGAGATGTTTATGATCTGTTCCAGAAAGAAGACAGTCCATGTCCTTGCGTTACTTTCATTGATTCATTCATTCATTCATTGAGTTCTTTCTTTCTATCGAGTTTTCCAACCTAAATGTAGGTGTAGAATTTTTGCCGTAATAATATAAAGTATTTCACAGCAAATGTTTATAATTTTTCTTGTGAATTGTATTTCTCTAATCTTGACGCTCTCCAGCGGAAAACCTGAATCATTGTAATCGAATTTACAGAACTTGAAATTGAATTCGATGAGCAAATTCAATTTATCTAAAACCTGATTTCGATGGATGTGTGCTTGAAAGTTTAAAAAAAAAATTAAAAAAAATAAAATAAGCCGCTCCTCAGGTTCGTTTTGATTCGAAGTTCGAAAATGAGGCAATTGGCTTCTTCGTTTTGTATAAAATCATACAACTCACTCTGAAATGCGGCATTATCTTCATTTTTTTTCTTTTCGGATTAGCTATAGTTTTAATAACCATTATATTGTGATTCTTAAGAGTCTTATGTAAAGACTCCGGCGAATTGTAATTGATGCTAATTTAACGTAGTTTTCAATACAAATCAAACCAAAGATCAACGATAATTATGAGAACGCACGTTTTTTAAACTAAAACAACCAAATATAAACCCAAGCGATCTGACAAAAATCAACGAATTCATAGTGTTCTATTCTTTACGCAATCTGTATCTCTACATTTCGTGTTCGATTCAACCGTTAGCTATCGTAGCCTAAACTGTAGAAACCCGGTCGCGTATTAACAGGTTTCACGATAGAAAATAGATGCGAATTCGAGAATTTATAATTTCCAATTCTCCATAATTACTCATGACTGCTGAAGAAGAGCTCGACTATATTGCAGTAAAAAGCAACATCGATTTGGCATGAAAGAAATATGTAGCAAAAAAGGTAACGGACACTAATTCTTCACAGACACACACACACACATACACACACACACACACAGTTTCATTGGAGACGCTTGACAAGTTATTGCGATTAAGCTTTTCTTATTTTTCTTATTGCATTCGTACAAGTTACTTCCTTTGTGGATATAGTGTAAAAACTCCGTAGGTGATCTGTAGATTCTAGCTTTTTCGGCTAATCTATTCGTTATTTTCAAGGATGTTTAACTGAAGACACAGACAGACAGACAGACATATATATATATATATATATATATATCCGACAGTATGAAGAAAATATACAGAAAAAAAAAAAAATCTTAATATGCAATTATGCTGTATAAATGTTAATATAAAGTCAACGTCGGACGTTTCGGTCTATTTCAGACCATCTTCAGGACATTTTCATTTAAACATAATTAACATTAGAACATATAAAAATTCTTTTGTCCATCGTCTTTTCATGTTGAATTTTTGTATTATATATATATATATATATATATATATATTATATATATATCTCCTAAAGATTAAACGGATAAGCTGGCTAAAGAGTCGTTTCTCTTGAGCCACCTTACCCTGAAAATCCGTTTAGGTGAAACCTAGTTTGGTTGTTCTTGGCTCTTTAGGATTTATTTCATTTATCCCTCCTCTACTTAGCGTATTGAGCACTGTACGTTTTAGCTTTATTACTCCCTTGCGTCTTTTACTTTCGATTTGAAACTTAAGGCACAGGACGTTAGTTGTTTTATCAAACCAAGAAAACCTGCTTAATAAGGGATAATAAAGTAGTCAAAAGAACACTTATGTACAGATCGTTTGCACTGTTTTTACACAAATAAAATCACTTGTAAAAATACAAGAAAAAATTAATACAAAGCTGAATCGGTCATCTTTTAATGAAACTTGTATAAAAGAGGGATTGCTACCCAAATGCACCCTGCATATATATATATATATATATAGTCATCGAAAGATAATTTCGCTGTATCACAGCTCATCAGTGTGGTTACACATTCGCTTGCCTCAAGCTGAGATCGAAACCCGACTGATTTGGCTTTAGTCGGAGATTTTACACCCGAGATATCAGCGCTCTGTATTGAGGAAGACTGATTTTTTACTCATTCTTCGAATAAATACACCAATGACCGAGAGGGGTCAATTGAATTCTTGGATTTTTATTTATCAATCCGACATTTTAATTACTTTATACGTTATTTTACGAGGATACCCACATCTGTTTAGACGCTCCGTTTATTTCTAAATAAACGGAACGTCTACTCAAATATGGGTATCCACTAAAAATTAACGATTAAATTATATATATATATATATAT
Source organism: Acanthosepion pharaonis (assembly GCA_903632075.3). Taxonomy (NCBI): domain Eukaryota; kingdom Metazoa; phylum Mollusca; class Cephalopoda; order Sepiida; family Sepiidae; genus Acanthosepion; species Acanthosepion pharaonis. The sequence continues at coordinate 388,105 of CAHIKZ030001863.1, forward strand.
AGAGAGAGAGAGAGATTGATTTATTATTCAATATGAGAAATCGTAATTTAATAATTTTTTATTCAATAATATCTGTTCAATTTTACAGTAATTGTATTCAACAGGTTTCAAACCTCTCACCCCTGGGTATTGCCAGCAGGTATTAACCTAGAGGAAAAAAGGTTTCTAATTTGCTCAATATTTGTGACCTCAAGATATCACCTACAGATCTAGCAACGGAAAATAATAAAATGAAAGCCGGGCATACGCTTGAATCAGTGTTCACACATTTCTTGACACGTGTGGGGTTGAGATTAACGATTTCAATTAGTTCATTTCGTAAGCCACTTCTGCTGTATCGTGTCGAGTGGGACTTGAGAACCTGTGTACGGTGGTAGTTTAGAAGAATTCGGGACAAGACGTCTGATTTTATCGTATTACAAGATTATGTCTTTTGGACCTGCGTGGTCACTTAGTGGTTGTATTTAAAACGTTCCGGCCATTTTTACCCTCAAGCAGACATCTGGTGACTGTCTTCGTAATCGTTAACCTTGGAAATTGGAAGAGAACCTTTTATTTAACCTCCGGAGGTGGGTTGTTATTCCCTTTACCAGGTTTACAGTTATTTTCTATCAGTTAATACCGAAAGAATTATTTACTTATCACATTCTTTTTATTACACTAAACCACGTGTAGATTTTTGCAGCACTAAAAAAAATAGGGTACTTCGAACTTCCGGACAACTCTAGGCTTTAAACAACGCATTAATCTACATCGTGGTCCGAAAGTCTTGAACTCTTAACCAAAAAAAGTAATAACATTAGAAATATTAAGGAAGTCATATCGCACATTCTCCATGTTTTTACCAGAATGCATAGGATCATTTGTCCATACACTTGCAAGCTGCCTCTCTTTGAAAGTGTAGGAGCTCATGTCAACCATCTGTAATAGAAAATTATATTATGTACGGCTGACTAGACTTTCGGATCAACCTGTGGCATACTGCCTCTTATTTCTTTACGTGAAATATTACAAATGCTCTATTATAGTTGAATCAATCCAGTTGCGTTTCCGTTTTGTTCTAACCAATTGCACTCTAGATATTTTATGCAAATGACACAGCTATTTACTCGTGTCTTCATAGCAAATTCGGCAGTCGTGACAAAGTCAACCTAGCAGCTGCTCTTGAAAAGGACCTCCAATCAATGGCTAAATGGAACAATAAATAGCTTGTCAATTTTAACACCTCTAAAATAAACTTATTTCATTTAATCACCACAGAGAAACATTGCCATCAGAATGACAGATGCTAAATTCTAGAAGACCAACAGCATACGCTTTCTTGGCCTCACGTTTTCCACTGACATGAAGAGGTGCGACTATATCGAATCAATTGCTACGTATTCTGTAAAAAATTTAGCACACAGTGCCGCCCGCCTTGGGTATGACCATAAACTACATCCGCGCCCTGGGTAAGACAATAAACTACATCCGACAGCAAGGCGTTTAATCAGGAGATTTTGAGAACCGTGGAACGCCCTCTTAATTGCTCCCAGACCCACCCTGACACGTGGTGGTAGCACCTGTCAGGGTTCCAGCTATGGGCAAATAGTTAACCTACCGAAAGTGGATCAAAACACTATGAATGTATAAAAACAGGTTTTAATACTATCAATAAAATTTTTGGAAAAATTTCTATTAATATATTCTTGAAAAAATACCAGCAATAATTTTTTGAAATAAAAAGAAATATTTCTAACTATAGAATTTAAAAAAAAGATATTACCAGCAATGAAATTCTTGTCGGCACTAAATAACCTTTTGAGGTTGATATGTCATAAAGAAATAAAAACAAACAAACTAACTAATCACGGTGAAGTGTCAGATTTTTCTCGTCAGAATCCATCTTGTACATTCATAAATCTACAATTCTTCCATACAATGACTAAGGTTGCCACATCTGGTCTGGTGCTTCTACTGTACATCTCGAAATTTTTAGAAAAATTTCAAAGAATGGTCTGTAATTTAATCGATTCCGACGAGGCAATCTCGACTTCAGTTAGATTCTCATGGACGTGATGTGGCTTCCCACTGTCTTTTCTACAAGTCTTGTGATGATATTTTTCTTTTCATCCTAGTACCTCGACTGCATGATTAAAAGCTTGCTTCTAGACTGGTATCTACGTTGCTAGTTTTACTGTTGAACTAGCGAAATGCAACATACACACACACACACTTCTACTCTAATAATTTCTTTTCTCGTTCTTCCCGCCTGTGAAACTCCCTTCCGATTATTTGCTGATAACTACGATCTTCAAAGATTTCAATGCAACGTCAATCGCAATCTTATGTCTTCTTGGACTATGTTCCTTTTTTGTTCTTTCCTCACATATCCTGTGTATTATGATTAACTACATCCGACAGCAAAGCCTCTGATCGGGATATTAGTTTTCCGGAGCATGGAACCACCTCTCAGTTACTTTCTTCCCAGGTCCACCTTGATCCGTGGTGGCAGTACTTGTTAGGGTCTCAGCTCTGGGCAAATAGTGAAGTTTAAAGCCAAAACAAAACACTGTGAAAATATAAAAATATTTCATAGTAAAAATACCCGCAATACATTTTCATATATAAAAAAAACTTCCAACAATACATTTTATCTTTAGTTGAAGCCATAACATTTTTCAAAATATTTAGATTTCGACATTAAATAACCCATAGAGATGTTGATATGTCGCTAAACAAAACCAACAAGCCTGTCTTCAATCCCTCACATTCTCTTTCGCTTGCTTTCAGTAATATAGGAATAAATTGTTGCTGCCGACACTTGAGTTTAAACCTCGATCGCCAGTGATCAAACAAAAGCAATCCCATTATTGAATTAAGTAGACACGTGACCATAGAGGAAATGCATATATGTAGGAAGTAGCTGACGACTAACGATTGTGATTTCTAGTCTATCCTCTTTTGGGATCGCATTTCTACACTATCGTCTATTACTATACTTTTCTTCATTCGGAGCAATATGGTGATTACTATTCGAGCAAGTACTATTAGTGTGAGATTATTCTAAGACATCTGACAGCGGTATTGTTCAACGGCGTACTATAGTTCTATCTGTGATTACAAAAGTCTCTACTACAACGAGCATTACAAGAGTATTCTTTGACATCACAAAAATGGCAACGATTGTTCGTTGACATCACAAAAGTTTCACTTCCTGTAAATCCCTGCGTTCTATTGGCATTGTCACCTTGCTTGGGATGAAACGATTTTTTACCAAAAAAAAGTCCTTCGTTTAAATTTTCAAGTTCAACCCAAACCGATACGATACATCAATAAAGTCAGTCAGTTATGTGCCATGTGTGATACACGCTTAGGCAATCATGTATCTTTCGATACATGACTGACGAGGCAGATTTTTCACGCGGTAGGTTGCCATTTCTTTCTGCGGTAGACCAACTGTAATCCAAGGTTATAGAACCCGGTCTGTCCTGCTTGAAGAGGATTCATACCTTTCCCAAGAGTATTAGCACGTAAGTGGATGTAATGGCTTCGAGTGGAATGCGAATTCGACTCTGCGATTCCTCAATCGGAGCCTCTATCCATTATTTTACCGTGCCTCCTCTCATAAAGATGCTGTTAAATTCTCTGCTCGTTGTATCGCGTCAGAAGGTACCTGACTTTTATTGTGATTTATAGTTACAAGGGTCATATCAGACTGTATATAGATTACTATTACCATATCTAAAGTGGAACTGCCAAATCCTCACATTCTAGCCTTAAAATAGCATAAAAGCACGTACATATGCTTGTTGGAGGTCAGTTAATTTCCATTCTACAACCGTTTTCTCACGGACAAAACTTAACGGGCCTCTTTTAGGATTGCCGCTCTTTTTCATGGTGTATTCCTTGATTTTACCAGTTTAGACTGTCACATCTAAGACCTGCTATATCACGTACACTGGAAACTATTATCTATATTTCTATTCGAACAGTTCTTTCCCTATAACCTCTACTTTGTGAAACTCACTTCCGAGTGGATGTCTTTCCGAACATGGTAATTTTCACACCCTTAAGTCGAGCATTAAACGTTATCTATCCTACATATTCTCATATTATGAACTTGTTTCATTATTAAAGAAATTGAAATATACAAAGAGTTCGCCTCAAAAAATATATACACATTTCAGGAAAGAAAAAAACTTGTCTGAATAAATTTAGAATTACAATATCTATACATAACCAGATTAATGCAAGTTTGGACAAGAGATTCTAAATAAAATGGTGGCCTTCAGCTTCCAGACTTTAGTACGGCGAACTAGTGCTTGAGGCATGTCGCCAATGTGTCCAGTGGGATAACAGCACATGCATTTTCAATTTCTTCAATGTTTAATGTTCGCCAGTGTAGTCAGTCTTCTGCGATGCACGACATCCTTTTATCCCCGCCATTACATAAAAGTTTAAAAACTACGAAAAACATGTTTTTTTTCTTTGAAGTGTGCATACATTTTTGACGGTCTCTGTTCTCTGTATTGTTCTTTTAGATCCACTTTATATTTGAGAAGTTGTATCAGAATTTGTTTTCTCCCGTTTCAGCTTACCACCAATCTTTTTGACTTAAGGGAACGGTGATATCTCCGTCAATATTTGATAGCAATTCTTTTCATTAGTTTTCGCTAACTTTTGAGTGAATTATTGTGCATTGACCGTTTTGCCTGGCTGGTGAACCCTGCACAACCGCTTAGGAAGCGATTGTCACAACACTTTAAAAAGTGGAAAGTCATTTTTTTTTTTTTTTGTTCTTAATTTTATCTTCATATTTTTTTCACTATTGATGATATTAGAGCTCAATCACAAATCAACAAGCCTTATCAGCGAACAAAATGACGATACTTTAGTCACTTTTACCATAATGTTGGGTGATTTTGAGAAGGTAGACAACATTGTTAAAAATGACAATACAATCAGAAACTTAAGCTGGAAATTGTCTGACTTGTCAGCAAGAGAATAAAAGCTTTTTTCAAGGCGACTGAAAAACGTGACACTAGTTTTTTGTTTTTTTTTAGGTTAATGTTTTCGTTTTGTAAGTTTGGACGAAACTTCTGCGAGCACAGCTCAATTGATGTTCAAAACAATATTGATAGGCTTTTGATTATTTATCACAGAGGTGAGCGATGGAGATATTTTTTCATGTCAAAGTGAGCGATGACGCAAAAAGATGGCGGTTCTCGTCTGTTATTCTTTGTCAGCACCATTGAAGGAAGGCTGGTTTAGTGTATAGAAAGTAGGCAAAATATAGAAAAAAATCAGTGAATTTTCTTATAGGGCTACATGAGTTTCTATTAGAAAATTGATCTACTTGATTGAGCGTTTTACATTTTGGCAATTTGTTTAGGCTAGGTTTCTTAGTTATTTCTTTTTTTATTATTATTATTATATTCGGCGGCTGAGGACGTATTTGTTAGGGTTTGTTTTACATTTTTGATTACACCTGACCCGTTGGTTCACTGACAGTTCAAGTTATAAAACATTGGAGTTGACTTCAACATTAAAATATTGTCAGTTTGAAGAAATTTGAAAAAAAAAATACTTACTGTATAAAAAATGCTCGTATCTTTAAATCTTATTCGCTTAAAATATTTTAAATCCCATTAGCGTAAACATATTTTTAATATGCCAAAAAATACTTCAGAATCATAGTCACTTGAAAATATTTTTTAAATATGGCAAAAATATTTTTTAAATAATTAAAATATTTCTGGGTTTTATTTTTGTTTTTTTGTTTTTTTTTGGTTTTTTTTTTTTTAAATAAACGCGCAAGAAATCTCAGATGGGGAAAGAGAGAAGTGGAAAGAAATTGAGGAGAAAAGCGGACATGAATGTAACTATTTATGTCCACAATCCGGATGTTAAATTAGGTCACCATCTGAGATGAACACATACCATTTCCTTCTCTCCCCACTTCCTACACGATAATAAATTTACATCTTTCTTTCCCCCACTCTCTTTATATGAACTTTTTCAAACACACAAGCAACGTTCACAGTTTTATAATAATGATAATGATTTCTTTGCAGTCAGTCATTGTAGAAATATAATTATAGATATTGAATATTATTTAAATAAGGTGCATTTCGGCAGCAAGAATTATTTAAAAGTGGAGTAAATATGGCAGTTTGGTTCGAGGTTGAGTAATTCCGTTTGCGGTTCAGTGAGTCATTTATCCGAATAATGTTTTTCTCGGTTTTTGGTCATTAATTCTCCAATCATTTATTTTATTCGGATTACAAACTCACAAAACTGCCAGTTTGACTTGACTTTTAGTCGTATGTATATATAAACAATAACCTTTATAAACAAAATGTCCTTATAGGATATTTGGACAAATCAACAAAATTAAATGCATCGTAATTTCAAGCTGCACATTTTGTTCTATTTACGATTGACATAATCATGTACAGTGTAACCCGGATATAAGAGTGTTGTCGGGCCCGGAGACGAAGTCTCTTATATCCGGGTTTGGTCTATAATATATACATTAACACAGGCTCTAATTTGGGACCAGAGAAATATCTCTTATATCCGGGTTACACTGTATCTGAAACAGGAAGAAAGTATTATTTTATTCTTTTTATTGTCTACAGGTGTCAACTGAAGCATTTGTATTAACGGAAAAGTGTTTGAAAGTTTCGATTCCGTTTACTCTCTATTCAGGCCTTTTCTGGCAAAGCTAATTTTGATTAACCTCTGTCTGTATGACTTTCACAGCGGTAGTAACAATATCCAAACACTTTAGATGCCTGGTTGTATGGATCAGTTTTAATAATTTTAGTATAGATGACAAGGAAATTAAACATAAATTCTTAAACATAAAATATTGTGCGCTGTTAAAGATTCAATACTGAGAAAATGTTTACCCCCCAGGAAGGTGGTTGTCAAAATAGAAAAACAAATAAAACAAAAATGCAAAAGATGTAGAACAGGAACATTTTCAAGATGAATTGAATACAGGATGACAAAGTTCAGTTTTTTTTTCAAGACATTTTCAACGTATTTGAATTTTACCAAAAAAAAAACTTTATCGTTTTACATTATTTTTTTTACTCATACATTTGCACAGTATCGTTTCTATATTTCCACTGTACTAAAAGGACACATGGCACAGTGGACTCTGTATATTTTAGAATCCGGTGAAGAAACCAAAGTTGGGATTTTCAATACCTGGATTTTGACAGTGGAGAACTTGGGAATTAAGAGATTTTATCTGATTCCGACATCCATTAGAACATGGAACTAAGATATTGTCTATCTAAGTGATATAATCAAAATAAATGATTCAGTTCGACATTCCAACCAACTGAAAAAGGTCGGAGAAAACAAGCCGAAACGTTGGGATAAATATAAAAAAAATAAAGGACAATAGTCCGAATAATAAATAAATAGTGTTTAAAAAATAAAAACACTTTTTTTTAAATTTTGGCAGTTTTAATTTATTTGAATTATTTTTTTTTGTATTCTCTATGAGGGCGGTGATTGGAGAGCAATTTTGTATTTTTTGCCGATGACAAGTACAGTTATGACGACGAAGTTGACTTTCTCATTAAATTAATTTAAACAGTAAATTTTAATGCTAATTTTTTCGAATTTTCTATTTTTTCAAATAAATTTAAATCCAGTTTTCCTCTAAGGAACATCACCCAATTTTTTTTAGGTATTTTTCTGTGATTTAAATTCAATAATAATACAAAAAGCATGTTCATTTCAGTAAGATGTATAAGAAAACTAGATGAAAAAAAATCTTATAACTAAAATGTCATTAATTTTGATGGGTCGGACCATTCAATTGAGAAATTTAGAAATACAACTTATTTTTTTACCCTCCAAAAACGTTTTCTTATCAATTCAAATGACTTCGTTCTTGATTCCATTTTGCCGACTCCGTTCTTGCTGTCCATTAAATAAACTTCGTTCTTGCTGTCCATTCGGCCGACTTCGTTCTTGCTGTCCATTCGGCCGACTTCGTTCTTGCTGTCCAAGACTTAAATTTTTCCTTCCATTAAGTTGACTCCATTCAGGGTCCAATGACGATGGAAATCTGTCCTTTATACCTTCGATATATTACGGAGTTTGAGAGTTCTTTTCCTCATTTAAATGCGTAAAATTAAAAATGGTTAAAGGTATAAACATACTTACATGCGGTTTCCTCTGATTTTCTTTAAGTTTTTGGACAAGCAGTAAAAAAAAAAAAAGACCTTTTCGCAATTTTTGATGGTTTTTTCAAAACGAACAATATACTGACAGAACATTCGCATGAAAGGTTGTCGTTTTTCCTCCTGTAAAGATGAATTAGGTTCTTAACCACGAAATTCACTTGTTTTCTTCCGAGAATCATGTAGCCTACAGGATAAACCATTTTGAAAATATTGTCTTTAAACTATCCAAATGACCACAGCGTTGTCGGTTCTATTTGAAGCAGGTTATTGGTGAATTCTGTGAGGCCTTAAAAGGTTCAGAAGAAACCGTTCCGTAACCTCTATCATCTGCTTAAAAAGATATCTGATCTGGAAACATCTTTTCGTGGGAGAGATATTTCTTAAATAAAAATTTAGATTATGGCTTTAAAAATGGACTTTATAAAAGTAAATATTCACATATATAAAAATGTATTCAAAAAAGTGGAAGGAGGCGCAAGAATAAAAAAAAACATTATCTTAAACGCCGCTCTGTCGAGTAGCATTTAAGCTAGCTCCTTGGGGGGGGGGCTTTTGATTGGGCCTTATTGAACACATAAAAAAGTAGTACAAACTGATAGGCAAATGTTAAACTACAAGAAGAACTCAAATTTGTTTTTTCTTGCATTTAAATTAAATTATTGCATTAATATAGGTACCTCCACGAAATCGCTAAAAAAAGAGCATAGCTTGATGAAAAAGACGCCAACCTTGCCGAAAACAAAATTTTATTGTCTAAATGCTTATGTTATTATTTAGAGGAAAGACCAAAGTTTTTTTAATTATTTTTAAAAAATTTTCCTTCTTTTTAGAAAATTCTAAATTTTGATTAAAAAAAAACCTTGTTTCTATTTGTATCAGCGGAACTAGTAAATAACATAGACAATTTTTAGCACGTTTTTTTTGGTATGACACATTAATTTGAAAAATCGTGCAAAAATAGAAATAATTATCGGATGTTAATGAAACTTTCAGGAACTATTCACAGATGATCGAAATTATTATAAATATTTTTTTTTTTTGAAAGTCATGGTAGAAATATTTTTAAAAATATTTATTACCCCCCCATAACTAATTTTATGAAAACGCTAGAAATTCGATCGCATCGGTTTTAGTGATTACAATAATTAAAAGCACAGGGCTTTGAGGAATGCAAATCATGTTTTTTTTTTTTGTTTTTAATTGGGACCCAGTACCTGAAAATCAGCTCTGAATTGTAACATACAAAACTCAATAAAACAAAGATATTATTTAATTTCAAATGCTTTTATTTGCTTTTAGTTGTTTTTATGAATATGGACAATATTTTCTGAAAGCAAAAAAATTTTTTCGATGAAAAATGAATTTTTTAATACAATTATTTGTTATTTCATTAATTATAATAGATTTTACATTTAAGTTGTTAAAATATTATAAAATTAGTTAAAAAAAGCCGCACAGGCTTTCATAAGTGTCCTTATGAGATAGATCTTTTTTAGCGCGTTGTAAATTGTATCATTTTGACTAATCAGAAGATCCCCAGTAATTAAGAAATGTAATTTTGTGCTTATAATCGAGCTGTAATTATAAAATACGGAAGACCAACCAGAATATAATTAAGTTGCGTTATTTGAGTTAAGCATTGTTCTCCGCTGTTAAGGCCTTTACTTTTGCGAAACACGTGTGGAGAAGTTAATTTGATTTTCAATTTCAACTGAGAAGGTTACCTACAAGTATCAGTATCATCTTATGAAATTTATATGATCTTATTTTTATATTAATCTCAGTTACGACATTTTTCCATAAATGAAATATCAAAATTAATAATAAAATGAATGCAAATACAAATAACAGTAGAATGTAATAAATGTACATAAAATTATAGTATTTTATGTACAATTCTGATAAAATTTCATAAGAAAGGTACCTATAAATTAATTAGATACCTTTCTTAAGAAATATGAAATTTAATGTCACTCTTAACAGTTTTATTTTAATTTCTTTAGAATATATTTCCCATAAAGCATCATAAACGTAAAGGTGAAAGCTAAGTACAAAAAAAAAAAAAAAAAAATTAGACCGCTGAAAGTTTTCGTTAAAAATAACGGGGTAAATAATTTGTTCACGTAAATGTAAATTATTTCACTTTTCTCCTTCCGTAGAACAAATTAGCCTCATGGAATTCGTAAATATATCATTCATCACATGTCAAGAGACGCGAAAGTTTATGACCTGCTTTGTTTTATTTTCAAATTACATCTTTTTTGGCAAAAAAGCTAAGTTAAGTTTGGTTCAAAATATTTTAAATAAACATTATAATTTCTGATTTTCTTAAAATAAGTTTTGAAAAAATGATAATTGATATTTAAAAAAATTTCAAAGTCAGATTTCCAGTTTTTTTTTTAAAATGGAAAAAAATGGTCAATTTTGCTGACTCAAAAAAAACTAGATTTTTAACGAAAATTTCGGACGTGCTAGGAACGATTAAAAAATGGGAAAAAATACCCCAAAAATACTTTGACCTTTCCTCTTAATGAATAACAAACATTTAGACGATAAAATTTTGTTTTCGTCAAGTTTGGCGTCTTTTTCATCATGCTATGCTCTTTTTTAGCGATCTCGTGGAGGTACCTACATTAATATTTAAAATTACCTTTTAAAAGTTCAACGATAATTCTTCTGTCACCACTTAATTTAAAGACAATTTTTTGTACTTTCGTTATTAATTTCCGTATAAACAATTATTTTTATTTCATAGTTGACTTTCTATGGATTTCGCAATTAATTTCGGTATTTCCAAGTTATAAAAAATGTTATCGTACCAAAAGAATTCGTCACAAAAAATCACCAAAAACAATCGCAGGAACGAAAGCTTGAGAATATAAAATTTCAGGATTGCGAGTCGGAATTCAGCTCGGAATGTTTTTAATTTGTTCGCGGAGTCGGCCTGATTCGAAAATGGTACATTCGCATTCATTATACAGATATAATACTCAACAAAGTTGTTAATAAAAATTTTATATAGATATATATAATCTAGGCATTTATCTCTCCTCGCTCTTCAGACATCAATCGAGGACAAAAGTGGAATTTTTCCTCGATTAAAAATAAAATATAATGACAAGAGTTCTCTTTATGGAATCGACGTTCTGATTAAAATGATAAATAAGGTTAGACTTAATTCAATAAAAAATAAATAATGACTTAAATAGGGCAATTGGTTAAAAAATGAATTTGAATAAAGAAGTATTAAAAATAACAGATTGACCTAAGAAATTTCTACCCAGATTTGTTGGGAAATTTTTTAAGGAATTTTCAGCTCCTTTAATGACTTTACCAAACAGAACTCATTGGACCGATGAAACAAAATGGTTTTAAAGTTTTTTCATTTTTTAAAAAAAAACATGTACGGATTGATTGTTGGTGTCTATCCATCTCGTGAGACAATGGCCACAATGATCTTAAGAATGCGTCTTGGATTTGTAAATTATATCATAATCTTCTTCAAAGCAGGAAGCTGGAGCCCACTGGTAAACCAAGGAATTGTTGTTTTTTCAGATAAAAAAAGTTTCTGGAAAAATGCAAATGTTGGATTCAGTTTTGTTTTTTTTCCATTCTGAATTACTATAGGATTTTCCTCCCGAACCACTTCTACGAACACAGAGAATATACAAATATATACAGGACGTGATGGATAAATTGTCGTCTAAATTCCGCAAAAATGAAAATAACATTGACATCTCATTTTAACAGATGTATTTACCAAAGGTATACAAAAATATCTCGAAATACTAAGGAGTAAATTTCTTAAATAAAATGAAACCATTGGTAAATTGGCATGATAAAGATGACAAGACTTAAAATCTTCTGCAACTCTTCTGGATTGTCTCCTTGTTTAAGTTGGTGAATGCTGACATAATGCTTGCCTTCTATTCATCTTTGTTACAAAGAGTTGGTATTTAATCTCTCGAAAGGTTTTTCTTGAGGAAAACAATAATAATCAAGTGAATTGAAATCATGGGTATTTGGGTGGTAGGTATAAAAGGTGATGCGGTCGCAAAATTTTGAAAAACCATGATACTTTAAAATGTTTTAATGGTTGTAGTATCCTGTTACCAGGCATAGGTTCTTCCAGGGAGAACCCTCTTGAAGAATAAAAAGGTATTTTTCCAAAGGAACTTGATAAGGAAAAACCAGTGTTATTTATCTGAAGCTCATTGGGAAGATTAAAAGCAAGGAATAACGTCACCATCGGTTTTAATGGATATTTTGTTTTCATTAAAAGGTACATCTTTTTACTTGGACAAAACAAGGGAATGGAAAAAATTGCGTTCAAATATTGACAGAAATGTTTCTTGTCTTAAAAAAACATGTTCGGTTGCAGGGGTTGTTTGACTTTGTTCAAAAACTTCGTAATGTGGTCTTTCCTTTTCTCCTTTATGGCTTCGGATGAAAATAGTCCTTTTCTCATATATCTTCATGCACTAACCGCCTGATAAAAAAAAAAAACTAACACACTCCTGTGTCCCTGCAAATATAAATTTGATTGAAAATAAGGGATGGAATTGTCAATTTTTGAATCCAACCAACAAATTCCATATACTTTTAAAAAAGAACGATCTGAAGGAGATGGGATGCCGTGGAATAGTAATCATCATTAGATACGTTCAACTCTTTCTGAATACTGTAAATTGTTACTGTCCTCATGGATTTGAAATAAAATACTTTGAAATGTTCGTATTGGAGCTTCCGTTACTAATGCCAAGTTGTACAGAATGTTGTATTCTATTTTTTGGTAGAATGAATTGCGTCATTCTGCTTTTTATCTCGCAGAAGGTACCCAACTGACCTTATTATACTGTGTAGTCGACAAAATAAAAAACAACGCTCATGGGCGAAATTAAAAATATAAAATGGAGACAATTTACCGATTGCACCCTGTATTTTGACGGCAATTCCTCTTTAGATTGTTTTGTTAAACATGACTCGCAAGGTATATCTGATTATTTTTTTAACATCTGTTCATGTTACAAGAAATCTTGGGTAGTGGTTAAACAAATTTGCTCATACTGAGGATGGCTTTGAGCTAAGGTTCAATACTGAGGATGGCTTTGAGCTAAGGTTCAATACTGAGGATGGCTTTGAGCTAAGGTTCAATACTGAGGATGGCTTTGAGCTAAGGTTCAATACTGAGGATGGCTTTGAGCTAAGGTTCAATACTGAGGATGGCAAAATGAAAAAGGTTCAATACTGAGGATGGCTTTGAGCTAAGGTTCAAAACTGAGGCACAAACAAAATTAAGGTTCAATACTGAGGATGGCTTTGAGCTAAGGTTCAATACTGAGGATGGCTTTGAGCTAAGGTTCATAAGGCCAACTACAAGACTAGTAGTCAGTTCGTAGAGTCGTTTTAATCTGTGCAATATCAACAGAAAATAAGACCCTGTCATTCAGCAAAGCGAATTGTATTAACTCAGAAATAAGGTCTTACAGTGGACGGAAAAACCTTTTTCAACAGTCGGGATTAAATGTTGGCTAAACAACTCTACGCAGAATCATTCTCGTTTTAGTGAACAGATACATTGTCAGCTTTAATTTCCGATTTATAAACAGATAGCGTCGGGCTAAGAGATTTCAAGCAATTTGCTCGTTTGAAGTAAAAAAAAAAAAAATGGAGTTTTTCAAGGGCATCTTTAATTAATGCTTTCAACTGATTTGACAAGTAGATTTTAGACTGCAACAATTATTTTTGCTTTCAGCTCCTAGCCACTTAACGTTGAAACAGCAGTTCCCATACGATCACCGATGTGAAGCAACATCGAGCCTGGTCAGTACCTAGATGGGTGACCACCTTTGGAAGGCCATGTGCTGTAAGCTTGAATGTGCGAGTGGTGTAATGGATAACGGCTCTGAATTGTTAATAGGAGAGCCGAGTTCGAATTCCAGTTGGGTTCGTTACATTCATTTACAAGATGATATCCTTAGGCAAAACTGTATGAATCAACCTCTTCTCAACCCCACACACAGAGCTATGGGTTATTTAGTAAGACTAAATCATTGATATTCCCTACAAACAATTATTTCTATCTAAAAATATTTTCTGGCTTTTCTGGAATTTTATAACGAAACTAACCTCCAATTTTCTTTATTTAAGAACAGGAAGTAAAAAAATAATACTAATATAAATAACCTGAAAATGGTTGATAATCTATAAAAATGAATCCGTAAAGAACCCTTAGTATTATTTTTTAATTCCTGTTCTTAAATGAAGAAAATTGGAGGTTAAATAGTTCCGTTATAAAATTCTTTGTTTAATTGACACTACTGTTTTTAATAAAAATTTTACTGCACTGATGATGAAAATTAAAATATCACAATATCGATGAGTTTACCATTTTTTTTAAATTTAACATTGTAATCGAGTTTGTAAATCGGATTTATTTTGATCTTAAATAAAATGCCTTCCTCCTGTTTTGACGAAAAGAAAGCTTTTAAAATTCTTATGGAGATCCGCTTATTTGAAATGGATGTTCGTTTGATGTGATCTGCAGATGACTACTGCAATGTAATTAGGCAAAAATCCGGTTGCATTAGGAAGAAGTGTGGAAAAAGTGATTGCATGTGGTAGAAGGGCTAAGGTGTGCATGTAGTTGGTCGGGGTGAAAATAAAGTATTAACATCCGACGGAATATTTTAGTCGGCCATAGCCTGACTGTTACGAATTAGTTTGATTTAAAATTGATAGTTTAATTCTCGAGACCCTGTTTAATGAAAAGGCATTGGATTAACTGCAAAGACAAGATGGTTGAAGATAAAAAAAAAATAAATGTTGTTCAATACAAATGCTTTCGTTTTTCTTCTTCCATAGTTCCGCTGGGATAGCTGTCCGATCTTCTTGTCGGCCCGAGTTTTACTATGTAATGGAAAACTTGAAATTTTTATGAGGCAATTCCGAAAGGACTATAAACTAAAAGCAAGGATGAATATTTAATAAGCTTAGCTTAGTTTCAGGACAGTCACAATAAGCGGTGAGGTTTAAAATTCATGAATTCCTGAAGGTTTTTAAAATCAATTTACCGATTTTCACATCGTGTCAATGGGCTCGAATAAATTCATATATAATATGCATATATGTAAAAACCTAATCTCGACTTGTTTATGTGGGTATGTTTGTGTGTGTGTGTGTGTGTGTAAGAGTGTGACCCCAAAACGGACACAGAAGAGGATTTCCACCCCCCTCCACCAAACAGTCAAACACAAAAAAAATAAATAAATAGATTCAATTTTGTAAAAAAATAAACCAGTTTGTCTGATTGCAAAAGCGTGAAACCCGTGTCACAAACTCATATCCATACAAATGAAAAGAAATATATATATATATATATATATATATATATATATATATATATAGTGTGAGAGAGTATTTATATTTACGAATTAAACTATTTATGCTCATTTTTCGAAAAAACTGTTCATATATGTTGAAAACTATAACACAGAATATATTTTCATTTTAAAGAAATCTATAATTGATACTAGACAGTTATAAAAAACCTCACGACGGATTTTATTTCCAGTCACTCTATAATTGCTATTGAGTTTTTCTGTGAATCTGATTAAAACATTCTTTTTAGTAATGTATAATAAATTCTGGATTTTACGGTGGTTTAGGGCGCATTAATGAGATGTTGGTTGTTATTCATATGTGTAGCAGTTTCGCTGCTATCAGTGTTCCGTGGAAATACTGACAAAGTGCTCAAAAATTTTTACAGACATTTTCATTTAATTTCTTTTACGCATTTCTTCACGTTTTGAAATTTTGTTGCCCATGTCACTTGTTTCTGCGTTTGAAACTAAAAGAATTAATTCCAAATCCGCTGGAAAAACCACTCTAGAAAATCCGACGAAACTGCGGAATAAAAGCAATCAATAGATTCGAGTTGGAATAAAAGTTACGCATGTTTGAATCTAAATCTAAAGTTTTAATTACAAAGAATCTAAAATTGTTTTTCTTACACTGGATAATGAGCTACCTTTCTAATAAATATTTTTTTCTCTTGTTTTCTTTTTCATATACGAAATTGTCATCCATGGTTCTCTATTAAAGGTATGTATTTTTTTTTTAAATCATTCATTTTATTGCAACCATTGAACATTTTGTTGACGAGGCAATCTGAAAAGAGTTGTTAGCAAAAATGATTACAGAACAATAAACAGTGATGCATAAATATTCGTGACTCGAGCTAAAAAAGAAAGTCGGTAAATTGATATTTTTTTCAAGTCTATAGAAATTTTCTGCTAGATCTGTCGGTGTGTCATGGTTATTTTTTTAATTATAAAAATAAGTTCCCTGTCTGCATTACAACTGCTAAGAAAAATGAAATAACTCTTTTTACAGATTATTTTTTTTTTTTTTTCTGTATCATAGTTGTAGGCGATTTCCTTATTTGATGTTGATTCTGTAGGTATGAATTTATTTTTATACTTTGTCCACCCAATGTTAATCGACAATGTAATGGTCATTAACGTGAAAATGAGAATCGGCATGCTGAGTTCAATTCCGGTGTAATCTGTCCCTGTCTAAGGAGAAATTTAATCTCTTCTTCCGACCAGCTATAGGTTGCACGGGTACTCTAGCCTTGGGTGGTAACAAGTCTGAGAGGGCAACGGTAAAATACACTATTTTTGCGCATGAGACGTTAAGGCAACTCAGAAATAATGAAAAGGAAGTGGAGGTACGACCAGAATAGGTCAAGTTAAGCGTCATACTTGAAACACGCATGCTTGGGCGATTTTGTTCGATTCATAACTGACGAGGCAGATTTGCTAGAGCAGACAAGCAGATTTTTGGGGTTATTTTTTGTTTTTTGTTTTTTTTTGTTTTTGTTTTTTTTTTTTGTTTTTGTTTTTTTTGTTTTTATTATTTTTGTTTTTTGTTTCTTGATTTTTTGTTTCTTGATTTTTTGTATCTTTGTTTGTTTTTGTTTGTTTTTTGGTGTCTGTGTTTTTTATTGCGTTTTTAGTTTTTTTGGTTTTCTGTTTTTTGTTTTGTTTTTTTGTTTTTATTTTTTGTCTTTGTTTTTTTTTTGTCTTTGTCTTGTTTTTTTTTGTTTTTTGTTTTTTGTCTTTGTCTTGTTTTTTGTCTTGTTTTTTGTCTTTGTCTTCTTTTTGTTTTTTTTGTTGTTTTTGTGTTTTTTTTGTTGTTTTTGTGTTTTTTTTGTTGTTTTTGTGTGTTTTTTTTGTTGTTTTTGTGTGTTTTTTTTTGTTGTTTTTGTGTTTTTTTTTGTTTGTGTTTTTTTTTTGTTTTTGGGGGTGTTGTCTGTGGTAGACTGGTTGGCAAACTAGGTTATAGGACTTAGTCTGTCTTGCTATTCAACCTAGAGCCATCGGGGTAGTGGAGAGAAGAGAAAGATTCATAACTTTTATCAATGGTATTTTCGCGTAACGATCTCAACGAATTCAAACTCGGCTCTTCGATTTCTCATTCCGACTCGTTATCTATCACCCATCTCGCGACCTTAATAGATATGGTAATAAAAAAGCAAAGATTATGACATTTGATTCAATGCTATTCATCTCAAGCGAATATTTCCATTATATACAATTATAACCAGTTTTTAGACATGTGAATTGGATAGATGTCAATTGCTGAGATAAGTGTTTTCTAAATTTAGATATAAAGCTTTCATTATCCTTTTAGTTTGCATGAATTTGTAGTTGAATATTTTTCGCAGAAGAGTCCAAGTATGGGTCAATCAATTAAAGGTCGAACTGTCTCCTCGCGGTGTGTGGGTCGAACTACGAACTAGGTCATCTAATCAAACTTTGTTTTCTTGATTAGTCAATGCTGAATCGCTTACTGATTAATAACGCAGTAAAAGTTGTGAGGACTTACGGTCCAAGTTAAGCAGTGTTGAACCTGGCCAGTATTTAGACGAATAAACGCTTCGGAACAACCGGGTACTATAACTTAAAATCGGTTGGGTATGAGGATAATAAATTCATCCCGTAAAACCTTATTTTTTTATGGAAAGTACAGCGGATAGCCCCATACTACCCAACAGAATGTAATGGAATAAAAGAGGTGGAGATGTTAGTTGAATGTGCGATTATGGTAAAGGTTGTCCGCGCCGTAAGTGGAATCGGCAAGCAGATAAAATTTCCGACTAGTCTGTTCCGTACAATTTCATCTTGTGTAAGGCATGAAACCAGTTATCCAACAAATACGAATTAAATAACCGGTTTAATTTAAAATATGGAAAAAAATTATGGACTTGTTCTTCATAGTAATTAGTATAGACTGTTCGTTTTTTATGACTCATGAACCTTTTGTAGGTTATTCAAAGCCAGAAAATATGTTTAGAGTGTAATAAATTTTGGAGATAATGATTTACTGATAATTAGATGTGAAGAGCATTGGATTCATACCTTTACCAAGGTTATTTGAGCGTAAGTGAATGTAACAAACCTGACCGGAATTAGAACTCGGTTCTCCTATCTCTAATTTTGAGCCGTTACCCATTACACCACCTGCACATCTAAACTTACAGAACATGGTATTCCGTAGCAATCACCTATCTCGGTATGGTACGTCGTTACTTAATTTAGGTTATAGTACGAGAACCAGTGTTTCAACGTGGTCTACCCGTAAGCCCAATTAATATAGAAAGGCTAACATAAAAATGCCTTCTAAAAGCCAAGCAAAGCATTAAGGAAATCAGAAATTGAATAATTTGGCATTCCCAAAATAATTTGTCTGTTTAACGACATATCAACTACTTATGGGTCATTTATGCCGAAATTTATTTTTCTTTGAAGTAATAAAGATGTTATTCTGCTTTCACAATTGAATACATGGTAGATGATACTTCGCTTTTTTGTATATACATGTTTGTATGGACGTAATTACTAGAGACGGTAGTATGTGTTTTATGTTGTGGTTTTGCTGAAGTTATATCTGTCTATATCTCTGAGACGATGTATTATGATTACTTAGATTATTGGAGCTGTTATCCTCATCTTCATTGCCAGATTAACAACGTTATATTTTAGTATACAACTGGATTTGACAAATTGGAGGATGTTATGAAGCTTAATGTCATAAAAGTTCTTTTATGTTGATTACTTGGTAGTATTTTAAACGGATTTAGGTGAAACCGATTTCCCAATTAGCTCAAGCCAGAGACGAACCCCAAAGACACAAATGATCAAATTTGGTTCAATGAAGTCTTCTGTTCCATGCTTAAACAAATTAATACGTTCAGTTGGTTCTAAAAGGTTAACTAGCTGTTCCAATTGGGTGTACGAAAATACGTTCGTTTTTTTTTCTGTTAATCCATCCCAAAATATTTACTAAAATTCTCACAGAACGATGCCCTCTCGTTGCCCTTTGCAATCCGCACCAAATGTGGGCCAGTCGGGTGCTTCATTTCTAAGTGTGGGGGTTCTCGTTCGCGCTCACCTCGATAAACAAGCCAAAATGTTTTTGTTTTTTTTTTTAAATTGTAAAAAATTCCTTGTAAGTACCTCGAATATCGTCCACACTTATAAAATGTGAGTAAATCCCTGATTTTTGACAATTTTTATTCTGAGGATTGGAGTTCTTGCGAGAGTCAAGCTAAACACACTATTGTAATTGACGGCGTATAAGGCGCATATATTTTTTTCTAAAAATATCTTTTAAAATTCCCCTGAATCTTATTACTAATTTTTTCTTGATTTGTCCTGCTGAAATTGGAGTGCGCCTTATACATCGTCAAATACAGTAGTTCAAAATTTATAATTTCAAAAGTGTGGCAAAATTTAATACAAAAAAAAAACGTTGATTTTAAAATCTATAATTTCTTAGTGTGAATTAATATTTGCGATAAGTAACTTTATATTATCTATAGTGAATTACCAGAAATATCCTAATTTGATTTCTCAGTTAGCTCAAGCCACAGGCGAACCGCCAAATACACACTTGATCAAGTTTGTTTCAGTAAAGTCCTCAGTTCTACGCTTAAACAAATTAATACGTTCTGTTGTTGCTAAAAGGTTAATTTATTAACCCGCTGTTCCAATTGAGTGTTCGAAAATTCATCCCGTAAGGTAGCAACATAGGGAAAATAGATTAAATGGATATTTGAGGAAAGTAAAATTGTTTACGCTCTCGGAGATGTAAATATACGCTCAGTAAACGCAAATATACAGGGTGTTTCAAAAAGAATACGCCAAAACCATCACGTGGTATGTCAAAAACGAAAAAAATTACAAACCTCTAGCATGAACACATGTGTTATGTATACATCCAAGTTTCATTTCATGTTTTATAAGTGCACAATGTGGCCACCACCGGCAGCGCGGACAACATGAAGCCGATATGAGAATTCCTCCCAAACGCGCCTCAGCATGTCACGGTCCACCGTGTTGATTGCAGCTGTTATTCGATTTTTCAAGTCATCGATACTTGCTGGAAGTGCTAGAACATAAACTTGGTCTTTAACATACCCCCACAAGAAAAAGTCACACCCAGTGAGATCCGGGGATCTGGCAGGCCAAGCACTGAGAGCAAGGTCTTTAGCACCTCTCCTCACAATCCATCGCTGAGGCACGTTTTCATTCAGATAAGCTCTAACCCCGAGATGCCAATGGGGTGGTGCTCCATCTTGCTGAAAAATGAAGTCATTCGAATCTGCTTGCAGTAAAGTGAATAGCCATTTTTGGATCATTTCGAGATAGGTTTGTCCTGTTTGTAGCTGCACCGGAAGTTATACTAACGACAGCGGTGAAACTGACACCCAATCAAACTTTGATAACTACTCTGTCAAAAAACCACTGATTCAGTGTAATGATTTAGGCGTATTCTTTTTTAAATATCCTGTATTATAGCTTTCTAACAGTTGTCTTGGATAAAGACATGAAATCTTACCTTTCGTTATCAAAAGTATTTATGCAAAAGTGAGAGACGTTGAGCTGATTCTTCGTTCTGGCACGTTTTCTTGTTGTCTTTCCATGGCGGATTTTTTTACGATATTCTTGAAAAAATACGCGCCGGTCAATATCTGAAAGAATGGTGGTTCGCGTCAGGGTTGACGACTTTTCATGGTTCATGACCATATCGCGTTGAAACACTGGTTCTCTTCCGATCACCGACGTTTTCCACCTTCGATACCGGTTAAAACCTGAATGGGTGACGGCTTGGAAATACCAGGTGTTGTAAGCTTTGATGCGCGGCTCGTATAATGGATAACGGCTGGCAGTTGAAAATCGAAGAGCAGATGTTCAGTAACAGTCGGCTTTTTGATATTCACTAACTCTTGAGAGAGGTATGAATACACCTCTTCTATGGGTTAAATAGTACGACTTGCGTCAGTAAATCATTATTTCCAAAATATTCTTACAATCTTAATTTCTTTTTCTTAGCTTTAAATAACCTATCAGTTACGGTAAATGGGGTATTCGCTGTTAGGAATTATTGGGTTGATTTTAACAGACATCCTGACTTCAGCAGTAAATGCAGACTAGAAAAGATGATGCATTCTTTGGAGAAATGCGCCATAAACTTGTCTTATGAAACAAGTCGTTAATTTTAAATGTTTAATGTCACGCTTTTATTTAGGCAAATTTCTATTGGTCAAACTTTTGCTTTCGAGCAAGTGTTGGTTTATTATTTGTGTTGTCACTAACAAAAATAGTTTCTTATAAACTGTAAATTTGTTTAAATTTTTCAGCTTGATTTAGAAATCCTATCCAAATATGCATTTTTCATAACATTTTGTGCTAAATGTGATGTATTTTCAATAATGTAATAAGGCACGCATCTTTGCTCACAAATTTTCTTGTAGAGCAGGTCTTGAAATGGTTGAAATATCTTGAATCGTCTTAGTTGGGACTTTGATCGACTGTCTTTTGCTATATCGCCGAAAAGATACCGTGAAAAGTACTGTCGTAAACAGCGAAATTGGGATTTAAGTGCTTTAATTTCATATAGAAACTTAGATATATTTCATAATATCGCAACGATGTTCACCTATATTTGTTGTGATTTTAAACTGACCAAATCAAGTTATTTTTTTTTGTTTTTGTTTTTTTTTTTTTTACATTTTATCTTTTTACTTTTTTGTCTTTTTTACTTTTTTGTCTTTTTTACTTTTTTTTGTCTTTTTTACTTTTTTTGTCTTTACTTTTTTTTGTCTGTCTTGGTTTTTACTTTTTTACGTTTTTTAAGTTTGTAAAAAAATTATTTAAGCTTGAAATATAATTTCTTTTATATTTCTTAGATGATATATTATGTACACTATTTACATTATTCGGACTATTGTCCTCTTCTTTGTCGCCATATTTATCACAACGTTTCGGTCGACCCTGCATAGAAATGAATACAATATGCGAAGCAGTAATAAGGAGTGCCAAAGAAAAGCGATAACAACACAAATTGCAATATGAGCACTGGTAAAAAAAAAAAAATGGCTGCTGATGACATTAGGTTAATAATACCCAGAAATTCATACAACGATGTCCTTAAGGAGACATGACACAGTGGTTAAAGGCGTTGGTTAGATCCAATGAGTTCAATACCCGGTTAAGGCAGTGGAGATGGGAATTAACAGGAAATAACTGCTGACATTAAACATGGCACTTAGAACTCGAACAGTCTACCCAACCACCTGAAGAAGGCCGAAACGTTGTGATAAATATGGCGACAAAGATGAGGACAATAGTCCGGTTAATGTAAATTGTGTAAATAATCTTTGCTTTAAAAGTGTAGCTTTTCTCAACACTTTTGTATATTAATCTGATGAACAAAACCGTTTTCAGACTGTTCAAAATCGGGTTTTAAAAGTCGATAAAAACAAGAACATTAAGAAATGAAAAGTAATTCGTATATAAGCTGCTAAAAAAAATCTGTATTAGCTTTTATTTGATTTTTGCTGGAAAATACAGATTTTTCTATTTTTTTTTTTATATTGACAATGTCACAAGATATTTTTGTCACTTAGATTTAACATAAAACAATCAATTTTGTCAGATATTGTTCTTGATTCAAAGGAGTATTATATCGAAATTTCTTCTATTTACTCCTCGAACAAGAAGCTAATGAAGCAGTTTTAAGGACGTGCATTTCGTCATTCGTTTATTTATCGTTCCAGATTAGGTAATAACTAATTCAACAGTCAAGTATTGAACAGATGTTAAACGAACACATGTTCGTTGGTATGGAAAAAAATCGGTCAGCTCCCATCGACAACTGTTATTATTAGTAATTTTCATTATTTACGTTCTTAATCGACTTCTCCAAGCTAGAATCGTTACTCAAGAAGCGAGACAGATTGTTAATATAGCCCATATCTATATTTAAATTAACTAACCGACTACTCGTCCTTCGGACATAAAATAAAGTTGATTCCATATAAATTTTCTCCAGATTTTTATTAATTATACAAATTAATTGAACAAACTATATTTACGCGCTAAAATAATCTTGTAATTTTTGTTAAGTTCACCCCATGCAAGGTAGTAAAGCCACTAAGACGCAAGGGGTTACATAGTGTTGGGCAATTGGAAAACGGAAACATTTTCTATAGAGTCAGAACAGAAGAGTAATCAAGAAGAAAATAGATAACTACTGACATTGCATTTAAATTTTCTAAGATTATAGTTGGCTGTAAAGCATGGAGACGAATGAGTTCCACAAGCGAGAAGTGTGAGAGAAGAAACTGTTAGCATAGAACTTACGGTTACATCTTACCAACTCTAATCTATATCGATGAAACCTCGTCGCCAGTCTTGTACTGCGCTTAATTAAAAAACGCCAGGTACCATAGCAAAGAGCGTTATTTATTCTGTTTGAAATACAGAAATGTAGCACAACCCCAAAAAAGGAAATGAGGAAAAGAACGGACGTGTTCTGTCTAAATATAAAATTTAGCTTGCCATAAGTACTGACCCAGACATACCACAATATTCCTAACTCCAAAACATCGCATTCTTACTTACCATTCCTACAACATCAACCATAATACCTTAATGTCTCTATGAAATCCTAACTAGTCTCCATATATTACAATTCATTGTCTGTCGGAGGGGAATAAAACAACTTAAAATCTAAACACCAATGTGTATCTCTATCTATAAAAGGCCGCAATTTTCGACGGATTTGCACCAAAATTTACATGCACATGCTCCATGTTAGTGGAAAGGCTAAGACCGACTTTGCATTTCCTAACTCTCATCGGCAGTAGAAATAATCGATTTTTTCATGCTTCTACAGCAGTTTTCATGTAGTTTGCGGCCATTTTGTACTGGCCAGAGTGAGAGCCTATAGCTGGCTGCCACGAATAGGCAGGAAGATTCTATTGGCCATCGTGAGCCAACAGCTGACTGACACGAATGTTAACTAGCATGCAAAAAAAATCGATAGCTGCATTCGTCACAAGTCGGAAAAATTTAAATCTGCATGGCACTTTACTCCAATTGGCCCATTCGCTTGCTTAAACTCAACGTTAGTTCTGATTCCGCAGAACTGGGTTGGGTGTGAAAAAGTATTTGTTGTTAACGTTCTTTTTTCATTCGGTTTTTCCAGTTACGAGTCCTTTTTTAAAGCTGACCGTTTTGTGTTCATTTTGTTTAGTTCTTTTTTCGTAACAGATTTAATGTTTAGTATAGAGCTTAGAAAAAAATTCGCAGTGTGAGATAGGCAGAAATAAGGCATGTAGCAACCATCAGCACGGCAAAGGGCACTCCTTTAAAGGCAAGGAAGGGCAAAAATATTTTAAGTCAAGTGATAGCAATTGCTGTATGAGACGTAAGATCTTTGAATCAAGCACGGGCAACGCTGCTAGTTTACAAAATAACATAATCTATGTACAAGAAATTAAATAAAAATAGTGTTGGCAATTTTCCCCCACAATCATTAAATGTGGTAGAAACATTAGTTAACTGGACGAAATCAATGTGGCACGTTGGTGATATAAAACATTCATTCGCCCACTCACTCAAACACACTCATTTAAAGACAACAAAAATACGAAATTCAAACACAAAAACACGAAACGCATCCCGCATTCACCAGAGAAATGACTTGTCTGGCCACCTAACGGGGTAGGTTAGGGAAGGGGAGGGTGAATTAAAATTGTAAAAAGTGGGCGGGGTAGGAATAAAAGGGGCCTATGAACATACGACCCCTAACTAAGTTAATTTAAAGGAAGAAACAGCCTTTAACTAACCTAATTTCGGCCGGGGTTGCTAATGTTCAATCCAGTGAGAAAAATATCCCAATTCCTAACAGACATCAAAGTGCCACTATAAGTCGGCCTCTCTTACTCGACACAAACGCGCAAGACACACCAACCTTTTGTCAAATTCTGATGGAGTGCTATAGCGAAGAGCTCACCCGAACAATTACCATGAAATTATTTTTAAAAATGGTACAAAGTTATTTTCTTTCACTTAAACCTTTTTCAGTTACATTCAATTACAATGAAATTAACACTCGGTATATCTTAAATCATTCGCTAATGATTTAATAATTAAAAACAAAGCTTATATTAATAAGTATTAATTAATCACACTTGGAATGTTCCAATTTTTATGTCGGTGTAAATTCTATGCAAACAGTTTCTTCTATTGATTTTCAAAAATTCAAATGCAACGTCAATCGTACCTGCTGCCCTCCAGATTAGATTTCTATTTTACCATAGTTCTAGATTGGCAGCTAGCTCTCATCATTTTACAGTTGAAAAGGCTTGATGTAAGCGTAAGTTCTATGTAAACAGTATCTTCTATCGCTTTTCTCATTTGTGGATCTGTCTTCGGGCTTCTTCACATCGCTCGCTCACTTTCTGGTGCGACTGTTCGGTTCAACTCTCTTCCTACGGGCGGGAGGAACCCGAAGGAGGCTACGCCGAAGGGCGGAGTATCCTTCGGGCAGGTAAAACCGGCCCTGAACCCGTTTATACGGGTTCAAATGGGCTATTTTTTGGCCGAGCCTAATGGCTCGGGATTGCCCACGTTAAAAAGGCCTTGTGCCACATGACACCCTCATGGGGGGGTGACTAAATATCGTCTTCGGGCTTCTTCCCTTCCAGTCACCTTTGGTCTTTAAAACTTTAAATGCAGGGTCAATCTTGTTATCTTAATTTTTGTTTCATTGTTCTCTCTCCTTAATAGTATTTTTATCTAATTTTATAACGCTCAGTAACCCTCTTTGCGTCTTAGTGTCTTTATTGCCTTTCTTGAGAAATGATTAAACAAAAAAAAATGGTACAATTTTGAGACCTCATGAAACTGAACCTTTTGGTTTTGACATAATTCCAGATTTTTGTTTTCGGCTGTGCTCGAAGAATTTGTCTTGATATAAAAGTACGACTGCTGCAGGAAATAAAATCGTACTAATTTACATTACCTGGTCTAAAATTAGAGAATAATTTCAAAAGTAATTGCACTGATATTTTTTCTATCAGACGTTTTAATTTTAACACGGTAGATTTTTTTCTTATGCAAACACGATGAATTATAAAATATCCACTATCACATTGCTTATAGAGGGTGCGACAGAAACAGCCCCAACATAAGATATTATCGTCAAAGGTTTCTTCATCTGTCTTACCATTATGTGGGAGCTATTTCTGCCGCACCCAAAGATAACTGACATCCATTAAACATGGCACATCGAACTAGAACAGTCTCCTCCAGTGAGCGAAATAAAGGGTAGAGTTCGACATTCCAACCACCTGAAGAAGGCCGGAGCGTACAACGGCCGAAACATTGTAACAAATATGGCGAAAAAGATGAGGTCAATAGTCCAAATATTGTAAATAGTATATATATATATATATATATATATATATATATATATATATATATAATAGAAAGTTGAAAGAAAATTCATTATGTGACAATAAGGGGTATATACTGTAAAGAGAAAACATTGATTTTACCCATACGAATTTTTTTAAAAAAAAATATATGGAGCCTACAAAGTTTCCTGTGTTTTATCATTGAATCAATTTGTCTCCTTCCTTATAATCTCCTTGTATACAATTTTGAGATTTGTTTGTCTTTAAATCGCTTAAACTAATAAAATGGTTTCAAGTAAAAGAGCACAGATGTTGAAATGGTTTTGAGAAACTCCCAAGTCTGATGGCGGGATACGTGTCCAGACTGTAAAAACAGGTAATGTTGTCAAGATAAAGAGGCCGTTCCAAGTGCTCTTTCGAACAATACGTCTTCGCAGTAATGAGGCAATAGAGCTCATTAAGAAATATTTTTTTTACAAAGCCAATGAGACCGAAAATACCAGAACCTTTTGTCAGTAATGCTTTCCGACCTGATATACAATTCGCCTCCGACATATTAGCGCCGAAGTGATTACTGTTTTGTGTCTTGCGGATATTGAATCCCGGGGAAGAATTCACAGGAAGAAAAAGCTTCTTTCTTTAATAAAAAGGCTAACTATCGTATTCTCACTTTTTTTAAGGTTAATATGTCAATCAATCTCAGTAAAGGAATATGCAGAACTATTGGTAAATTAATGAGTTTTGCATAAATATCGTAAAATAGAACAAAAACATTAAATTTTTCTACAGAGCAGTCGCAAATTCTTGTCACCCTGTACCTAATATAATTTTCTATTTCAACGCTCTGTGGGCTATAAACAAGGAGAGTTTCACATGAACGATACCAGAGTACCCATTAGTTGCCGGGCGCCACCAGAAAACCTTTGCAACAATCAACAAAGCACATCTTTGTAAAATATCACACAGTACATGGCGTCGCATCATTTTATGACACGAAAATGACTGTCTGTAGAGGACCATGGGGTGATTATGTAGAACACATGTAGGTAGAATTTCCTGCTAGCCGGTCCAACTACATGAGAAAGTTGGACTTGAATTAAGTCCAAAGAAAAAAAAAACAAGACCGATAACTATATACAAAGAAATATATGTATTAACAAGAAGTTACAAGCACATGGACAGTTACATTGAGTGCGTGTTGTTGTGAGTGTTCGTCCGTACGTGTACTGTTCTTAGCGTGTTCCCAGGATTTGGGAAACGCTGTATCTGTGAGAGCTCACATCTGCGAGATGGTATAAGGCCCAAGTCCTAAGGAAAAACGAGATCGAGGTGAAGGGTCAGCCAGTATTTATAGCCAGGGGAGAGAGACCCCTGGTGAAGGGTTAAGGAGCTGAGGAGAAGCTAACTCCGACATGTGTTCATACAGACCTTCTCGACGTGTGACAGCGTCAATAAAAGGGGATAATCTGAATCCAGTCCATGTTTTGTATTACTTGTCCTCCTATTGAGCTAATTACTTTTGGGGGGGGGTGACAGATCTTTCGGAGCAGCCTGTATAATTGGGTCAAAATCAACCTGGACGATTATGGTATGTCAGCTGAGGTAGCTGACCTCGAGTTGTCTAATTCGGTAACATTTTTTGAGCAGGTGTTTGGAAAGAGGACACGTTGAGATCACCTGTTTACGTGTCAATATACGAGAATGGGCTGAAACATTCATAGGCTGACTAAGGATCAGTGACGCACGAGGTGTTAAATCATACATGCATTAACTTCAACTATTCTTATCAATAGCTCCTTTTTTTTCTCCTGGTAAACTGAGATCTGACTGTTGAAAGGTTGTCCATTCTGTTGGTCAAATGTCATCAACAGCGGATACGTTATAATTACTACGATACTGATTTCTAGCCAAGTAATTTTCCTTTTGGGTAACAGATAATAGTCAAATCAAGAGAATAGCTAGGATTAGCAAACAGTTCAAAGCTACGGTCACGCACGGCAATGAAATCAAGTATTTGCTGGCTGAAGCAAAATCATGAAACAAGAAACCTTCGCGAGTTTTCCTGAATTTTTTTTATCTTTATAGGCATTCGTAACTGTTGGTATAGTACACTTTATTGATGGTGTGGCCTCTTTTGAATGTAAACACAAAGCTTTTACATCCCTCGAATCTGAGGCCATCACGTTCCCTAGCAGACGAAACGACCTTGGCCTTCTTCGGCACAGGTTATGAATGATGTTTGCACTGCATAAATTGTTTCTTTTGTCTCTGGTGCAAAGTGATTAATCCAACACTGCTCTTGGCCTAAGAAATATTCCAGGAAACAAGTTGAATCTACCTTGGACAAAGTCAGATTTTACCTTGATGTGATCAGCTGATACGTTCTTGATTATCGGTCAGATGGGGAACGCATCAAGCAGAATCCCTCGTCATGCCAACTTCATTGTGCATAATATTCTTAACTCTCTCATGGAATATGCTAATAGCATTGGCTATTTATTTTATAGTCAATAGCTTATCATCCCTCACCATGTGGTGAACACATTGTTTTCTTTGGTCGTGTCACTGCAGAACCTCCAGACATTGGGTCATCTTCAAGATTCTCCCTTTCCCACATAAATTCAACTGCCTACACTAGAGCGTCATCCTTTAATGTAGCAACTATATCAGCAAGAATGTCTTTGGGAGTTTGCCAAATTTTGTCCATTTTCAAGACATGTCGCTTTTCGTTACCTTTTAAGCCTTTTCTGTGAACAGGCAGGTGTTAGTTTACCTGGAAATAGAAAATACATTTATTAATAAGAGTTGAAATTAATGCCTGAAATATTTCACAGCTCTAGAACAACTCCATCACACCCAAGTCAATTAGGTTTTCAACCCACGCTCCTACAACCGTGTTCTTCTCTATACTATGTTAGTATACCTGAAGACAACGTGAATAGTGGAAATCTCAGATGTCAGTACCGTTGTGGATCAAAAATACATGGATTTAGTCAAAAAGTATTTTTACGCTTCTCGCCAATGAAATTATTGACGGTAGTTAAAAAAATTTGCTACAATGGGTTCATTAATACCAAAGATGTCACTCGCAAAAGCAATTTGTGACATTTTTCCTAGCCAGCATGATTTTTTTCCTATGGCTTTATTGCTGTACACGTAATGTAAAATACTAGAATACAACATAACATTGAATGTTCTCTCTCTCCCTCCCTCTCTCTGTCTCTCTCCCTCCCTCTCTCTGTCTCTCTCCCTCCCTCTCTCTGTCTCTCTCTCCCTGTCTCTCTCTGTCTCCCTCTCCCTGTCTCTCTCTCCCTCCCTCTCTCTGTCTCTCTCTCCCTCCCTCTCTCTGTCTCTCTCTCCCTCCCTCTCTCTGTCTCTCTCTCCCTTCCTCTCTGACTGTGTGTCTCTCTGTCTGTGTGTCTCTCTGTCTGTGTGTCTGTCTGTCTCTGTCTGTCTGTCTGTCTCTTTCTCTGATGATGATATGTACACTTTTTCTTTTTGAGAATTTATAAATGAACCTCTTTATCACAAAATAATCTCAATACCAGTTTGTTTGTTTTTTTAATTTTCTAATTCATTTAGAATGATTCATTGGTTTAAATATTAAAACCTCATAAATTTAACTGACAAAGTACAGATAATAAAAGAATCAGTCATAAAAAAAGCAACGCTGTTGGTGTGTCGAGACGGGCGGTGGGCACGGATATACCTCAGTGCCTCCGGTCAAAATGTCCTGCGCAACGATCGATGGTTACTGCTTTGCAGACAGCCAAAGGCTAACACAAACATCTGCTGCATTTGTTTCTAAGCATGTTTCCTTCAGGTTTTTCTTGAATCAAAATCATTTTTCTTTTTTTCAAAGCAACTACAGTTTGATGTTATCTTTTATTATTTTATGAGAAGTTGGCGTTAAAACTCCTTTCGTTCGCCCGACGGAGAAAAATTCTTTCAGTAATCCACCGAGAAAATGTATCTAACTGGAAACGAGATATTCAAAAATTATAAACCCTTCCCTTTTGTTTGTTTTTTTTGGGGGTGGAGGCGGGGGTTGTTTTGGTTTTTTGTTGGTTTTTGTTTTTTTGTTGGTTTTTTGTTGGTTTTGGTTTTTTGTTTTGTTTTGGGGGGGTTTTTTTGTTTTGTTTTTGAGGGGTTTTTTTGTTTTGTTTTTTGGTGTTTTTTTGTTTTTTGGTGTTTTTTTGTTTTTTGGGTTTTTTTTGTTTTTTGGGTTTTTTGTTTTTTGTTTTTTTTTGTTTTTTGGGGTTTTTGTTTGTTTTTTGTTTGTTTTTTTGTTTTTTTGTTTGTTTTTTGTTTTTTTTCTAGAAAATCAGTTATTAACTAACTCGTACCAGTAATTATCAAATTCAAGTTTATATTTTCGCGTATTTGAAAGATTATAGAAAAACTACAAACTTACAAAACATTAACACAGGATAGCCAGGCGCTCACGAAATACTTGTTTAAAGTTTTGCAATAATACTTTTTGAAGTGTTCTTCTTGTACAAGGCCCGGGTGCCACTCGAGGTACTGAATTTCAGAGGTTAACCGTAGAGGTGAGCAGACTAAGATTGGGATGATCGTGGAAGCAACCACTTGAGAGTCGGTTCCACAAGGCAGTCGTTCTTGGGAAGAAGCTGCGCGAGTGGAACTTACACCTCACCAATGGAATAATGAAGGTGGTTTGCTAAAAAAGGCGTAGCATGGCGGGTTTTAGCCTTGAGGTTAGACCAGGTGGAACGAGTGAGTGTAGTTCGTCTGAACACTCTCCATGTAAATACTGATAAAGGAGTGAGAGGCTTACGACGAGGACGCAGAGACGCTTTTGGATTCTACTAAGACTGGAAAGTGATAATTTGGCAGCTGGTCTGGCTCTTGTAAATGTAAAGGATAGGAGGTGCGATGTACTTGTCTTTTCTACAAATACTTTCATGGTAATTGCTCCGATGAGCTGCTTTCAATGGTCCCCAGACTCCATAAATTCAAGCGCCCTACGAGGCTGGCATCCCGCCCTCACCCTTACACTGTAGAAACGTTTAAATGCAGCCGTCTCTTCTACTCCAATAGCTTCATACCTCGCACCTCTCGCCTATGGAACACCCTTCCCAATTACTGTTTCCCTGATAGCTATAATCTCCAACTATTCAAATGTAATGATAATTGACATCTCCAGTTACCTTGATCTACCCACTATCCTTCTCATCCTTTCTTCTATCACTCCTACCTGCTCTTGCTCTAAATTTTCTGCAATCCTCTGCATCCTAGTGGCTTCACGCCTTGCTCGGGGCGTAATGCTTAAAAAAAATCTTTAGGAAATGGATTGTATGTACAAGTTCCACTCGAAACCTTCATTAAGCTCAAGGAACAGGGCTACTTCAAGGGAGTATCCGTTCATTATGACTGGTGAAAATTCTGATCTGGTCGGGAAGGGTGAAAGTTCACTAGTTTAGATTTTGAGGCATTGAATGTGACTTACCAGTTTTTTTTCCCGCATTGAGCTAATCGAGATAGGTCAGACGAGAGATTGGCTGCCAAGCTCTGGTCAAAAGTATGGCTAACCATGAAGAACTTTTTTCTTTATTCATCTAAGCTCAAGATAATAAACTTGATTGAAGTATTTCAAATTTCTTTCATACATACGAACTAATATTAATCATATTTCAGTTGTGTCCACGTCCCATTATAGGGAACAAATTTAAACATTAATTAACGAACTGGTAACAATTGTTTTTTCAATCTTTCAGTTAATTTATCTTTCACAACAAAAAATGCTATGCGTCTTGGGTAAGACGATAAACTACATCAGCAAGGCCTTTGATCAGGATCGTGTAAACACCTTTTAATTGCTGATGTTCCCAGGGTCTTAGCCCCAGTTACTGTCCCAACCATGTTCAAATCGTGTGAAAATAGATTTTGATACCAGCAATCAGTAATGTGTCATGCGATAATGTATCTTTCGATACATGACTGACGAAGCAATTTTTTCCACGTAGTCTGTTGCCATTTCTTTTTGCGATAGACCAGTTGCCATCCAAGGCTATAGAACCCGGTCTGCCCTGCTATTTACCCATAGCCGAGGGGTGAAGAAGAGGCTTCATACGTTTCCCAAGGGTATGAGCACATAAGTGAAAGTAATGGATTCGACTGGAATTCGAACTCTGCTCTCAGATTCCTCAATCCGAGTCGCTATCTATAACTCCACCGTGCCCCCTAATACCAGTAATATTAAAAAAAAATTATTAACAGCAATGAATTTAAGAAAAAAAATACCAGCAATACACTTTTTTCAAAAATCTTACCAAAAGAAAAAAAAATACCAGCAATACATTTTTAAAAAAAAAAATCTTACCAGCAATAAGAATCTTGCCGGCATTAAATGACCCACAGAGGTTGATATACAGTAAAACAAACCAAACCAATCAAATGATTACGGAAAACTATTAACAGCAATACATTATTACTAGAAATACTTTTCGAAAAAATATTACCAGCAATAAAAATCTTGTCGGCACTAAATAACCCACGGTTACTGTTGGTATACTGTAAACCAAACCATGCCATATTATGTAAGATATAAATATATATTTTAAAATGTTTATTAAAGCAAAGACAAATGTAGCTTGAACGCTTTCTTCCCCGGGTATATTTTCTATATCAAGAAGTGTTTTAATTTCTCCAAGAATATAAAACTATGAAAATGTAAATATTTTTATTAAATTCTAGCAGGAAATTGGATATGGTTAATAAATTTCTTGACAATTTTTTTTCTAAAAAAAATCGAAAGTTTGAAATGATAATACACCGAACGTGGGTAGATTTTTAAAATCTAGTTTAAGTTTGCCCACAAATAACCCTATTTCTAATAGTAAGCAGTGTCTAGTATATGTAAATATACATTTTAAAGACAAATTTCTCAAAATCTCTTCATTCAATGGATTAATTTCGTTAGACTTTTCTCCAAATTCTAATCCTTCAGTTGACCAAGGAATAATTAAAGATTAAGAAATTACGAGTTTATATGTTGCCAATCGTTTTAATCTTTCCAAATTGCATGGCAGTCGGTAACCACTATTTCGCTTTTCATATTTAGGTCCGAAGGTGGATATGATTTAGTGAAAATATTTTACCCTCTGTGGTTCCTATATTGACTGAGATTGTGGTCGTGACACCATGTCGGTGATATCGCTTGTCAGCTGACCCCAAGAGATGGAACATTCTTTTTTTCTAGATTCCTCCAAATTTTGATTTTAAAAAAAATTGTATTTAGGAAACTGTTTCTCTTCGGGGAAATTATTTTAAATAGTTATGTGTAAAGACTGCTCCATATGCTTTGCTTATGGCCACATCACATAGAAGCACCCGCTCTCGTACGATAACTGATGTTAAGCCAAGTTGAACCTGGTCAGTATCTAGATGCGTGACCGCTTGGAAATAGCTGGTGCTATAAGCTTGGGTGTGTGGGTGGTTTAATGGATATTGGTTCGGAATTGTTAATCGGAGAGCCGAGTTCCAATTGCTGTT
Source organism: Acanthosepion pharaonis (assembly GCA_903632075.3). Classification (NCBI taxonomy): domain Eukaryota; kingdom Metazoa; phylum Mollusca; class Cephalopoda; order Sepiida; family Sepiidae; genus Acanthosepion; species Acanthosepion pharaonis. Next base: position 422,587 of record CAHIKZ030001863.1, read on the forward strand.
GAGTTCCTTATATTCACTTACGCGCAAATATCCTTGGGAAAGATGTGCATCTACCTTTTATTTTATTTTCTGGATTGACTGAAAAATAAGAAATGATTGGGAGAAATCGTCGTCCCTTTACATTGCTTCAGAAAGTACCAGATTATACCTGCTATGTCGTAACTTTACAAGAATCAAATCAGCCCAAAATGTAATATTTCTGTCATATCTGAGCTGGACTTATCTAATCCTCTCTTTCCAACTAGTTCAAAAGCTTTTATGCGGCTTGCGGGTGATGGAATCTTACAACCTCTTACACAGAGACAAAACATCGCAAGCCTTTTTCTATTCCTAAGAAAAATGTTCTGACGGCTACACTACTTCAAAGCTAAAACCCGTCATTGTGCAGGTCATGGGTTAACCTCTTCATGTGTAAAGTCAGCCATTATCTATTTTAATTATCCCCATCAGATGCATTTCCTATCCTATCCTCTGTGGTCCATAAAATCTTAAACAGCAACCCTCTATATTGAATGTCTCTTCGGCCTTGAATTGAGGAAACTATAAGGTAAAAAGTTAAATCCATTATTTTTGTCTCGATGATATATTCACAATTGAAAGCTTAATGTCAGTAGTTAGTTTGTCACCATGAAAGGAATTTCCCGCTCATATAAAACGTCATATCATCTCCACTTCAGAAATCATTTATATGTCCTTTGGCGAAATCTGTTTTGGTTTTCCTCAGAAATTCACCTCTATTCATCATTATGGTCAATTTCCTTAATTAAACTGAGCAAATACTCAGCCTAATTACGTTGGTTACATGATGTTTCCTCTGGCGTCTCTTATTTTCAAGATGCCCTGTTAGTATCTAGTTCTCCAAGTTTTCTTTCCTCATATGTTTGAAATATTTTCACTGTCTCGTTTTATCGCTAAAACGTACTCGTGTCTCAGATGCACTGCCTATGGCATTATCAGCATTTTCCAGTACTGTTTACTATAAGACTAATTTCTTAATGGGAAATTTAGATAATATCAGACGTGTGCTGAAGCAGTCAGACATTGAAATTGTACTTAAATTTTGAAAGACATTATCTGACGCAAGTTGGTTGAACAAATGTACAAAGTGGTCTGGAATACTTATCACGCATATATAATTTCCTATTTCAACGTTCTGTTGGGTGGGTATTATCAAGTAGAGTTTCACATGAACGATACCAGAATACCCATCAGTTGAAGGACGCCGTTTGGAGAGCGTTTGTAACAATCAACAAAGCACAGCTTCGTAAAATATCGCACAGGACATGGCGCCGCATCATTTTGTGCTACGAAAATGATGGTGTACATTCTGACCTTTTCCATGTGTGACAGCGTCAATGAAAGTAAATAAAACTGAATCCGGTACATGGGAATTGTATTAATGTATTGTTCTATCGTTCTCATTACTTTCTGGTGGTGGGTGCAAGTTTTTGGACCATCTCTCTCTCTCTCATTCTATTTATCAAACCCACCTTTTTTGATTGAATATGGCACAAGGCCGGTTTAATGTAGGTATCTTTGAGCGTATCCGTAGGCTAAATGCAAAATATAGCTTTTTTGAACCCGCCTAGACGGGTTCAGGCTTTTTATCGTAAACGAAAATCCCCTTCGAACGTCCAAACCAGATGTTAAAAATTACGTTTTGAAATTCAAGAACCTCTCGTTCTTTTGTCCTCTTCTCGTTTTAGATTCTCTTCTTTTTAAGATTTCTCAGAGAGTCTTTCATTAGATCGTCTGATCTCTATTAGAAATTTGCTCTTTTATGTCTTTCAAAATTACCATCTTTCTCAAATTTTTCTCTTTCTTTTCTTTTGATTTTCTTTCTTTCTGGATCTCTTTCTCCACTAATTTTTTTCAGTCTTTCTCTTTCTCTTTCCTTTTCTTTCTCTTTCTTTCCTTTCTTTTCTTTTTTCTTTTTTTTTTTCTCTCTCTCACCCTTTCTTTTCTCTTCTATATATATCCCTTCTCTTTCTCTCTCTTTTCCCTATCTTTCTTCTCTCTTTCCCTCTCTTTCTCTCTCTTTACTTTCCCTCTTTTTCTTTCAAGGTTCTTTCTTTCTCCCAATCTTTCCCTCTTTTTCTCTCTCTCTTTCTCTTTTCTCTCTCTTTCTCTTTCTTTCTCTTTGAAGACATCTCTTTCTTTGAGCCCTCTCTTTCTCTTTCAGAGAGTTCCCTATTCTCTCTCTGGTATGTTCTTATTTCTCTTTCTCTTTCCCTCTCTTTCTCTTTCCCTCTCTCTTAAAGCTGGATCTTTCCCTCTCTCTCTTTCCCTTAGTTTCACATTTCCTCTCTTTCTCATCTCTCTTTCTTGACTAGACATCCTTTCTCTTTCCCTGGATTTCTCTCTCTCTTTCGATTTGGAATTCTCTTTATTCTATCTCTCTCTCTTTATCTTTCTTTCTATTTCTTTCTCTCTTTACTCCCTCTCTTTCCTTTCTCTTTCTTTTTCTCTTCTCTCTCTTTCTCTCTCTCTTTCTCTTCCCTCTAAGATTCTCTCTCTTTCTCTTTCCCTATCTCTATATAATATATATATATATATATATATATATATATATATATATATATTTCGATTATAGGTGCTGTTTAACTTATAATTACATGAATCATTTATACAAAAACAAATATAGATATGATTTAAATGGCGAGAATACATCTTTGCAAACAATTTCAATAAGTTACACTAACCCCGAACCTGTATATGAATGATATGATCCCTGTTTATAAATTCCAGTTTCATAAGGTCTTTTTTAGTTTTTACAAGCTTTTGTCTGTTACTACAGACATCCTCAGGTATGGAAATAGATTTGTTCTTGTTTTTTTACTTCTCGATAATAAGAGGACAACGAAAAAAATGCTGAGAAATATGTTATTATTTTGGAACGTGCCGTCGCAACGCTGACTTTGAATTTTAAATTTTAAGGTTGTGCGTTTTTGTACAAATATAGTAATAAGAGAATTCTTTTGTACTGGTAAGTTTTCCGTCAATGCGGCTTGTAAAAACTAATATATATATATATATGATATATATATATGTGTGTGTATGTAACTATGCATTCTTTTTTCAATTTTCACATTTTTAGAAGGCGTGCTTAATGTTAAGTGAAAGTTGAACAAAAAAAAGTGGGGACTTGAAAGCATCTATTAATTTCTCGACTGGAACTTTCGTTTAAAAAAAATTCCTAAGCAGATGACTAGTACTGCTTTGAATGCATCATTTCCGTCTCGAGCGTCCATTTGTGTCTCGCCTGACAGCACACAAGGAGAAATATTCGAATTAATTTTACTAAATTGTCGGTAATGATCTTCGACCGAAATGAATTTAATAATATGATGTATTTTTGAATGAATCATTGATGATTAAAAAGACTATTTTCTAGAGACCGATTCCTATCCACCGAGCCAATGACTAGAACAGGCCAAGTTAAGTGTTTCCTTTTGTAGAACAAACTTATTACATTAACCGGTTCCCGGCTTAGACGTATATATACATTTTGTTTTTTTGTTTTTTTTTGTTTACCGAAAATATGTCGATCTTGATTCTTTTTTTTTACACTATTCTGAGCTTGAAACGAGTATAATTATCAACTCATACGTCTGGTAGATGTGTTAGCCAACGCTTCGGTACTTGATTGTGCCTCAGTTTCTTACTCTTCCCAAACAAATAAAAAAAAATCTTCTGAAAATGAAAGGTTTTTCCAAAAACATTTGGCGGATGCTTTAGCATGATTATCACTCTCCGAGTACCGACCCTAGTTCGGCTATTGCCATCAACGCCCAAGAAATCTGCGGAGAGTTTCATAAAGACTTTTTGGATGGAACCATGAGGTCGGTCATAGGACAATTGTTCCATTTCCAACGCAGCAAACCATTTTATCAGACCCAGACGTCGTTATTGGCTTTTGACTGCAATTCATCCATTTGGTGATAAATTCATTGATCTTCACTCTTGAATGAATTGGAGTGTGGCTTGTTTTTTGTTTTTTTTAATTCCAGGACATAGACATGTTTCGTTCAGTTGAAAAATTACTGAGTGTGTTAGATACGTTGTATGAAATTCCTAAGGTAGGTAGCAGGGATTTCATGTCATTAGTAGGACAAACTATTTAATATTTTACCTGATTCTGAGCTAAATGTAGTGCGTTATAATTGCTGTAAATAAGTCTCCGTCAACTTGCAGGAATATTTGTCCATGTAGATACATAATTGATAGGCCACATCATTGTAATTTTCAGAATAAATATTGGCAAATCCTCGATGTTCTTTCTCTATACAAATAAGTGTTAATAAGCTTTCAATTTAGCCGCATGAGTGATCTATTTTACCGCTAGATTTTATGTTTATTTTGTAAATTTTGTGTGGTGTTTAATCTCGTGGTGTTTAATCTCGTGGTGTTTAATCTCGTGGTGTTTAATCTCGTGGTGTTTAATCTCGTGGTGTTTAATCTCGTGGTGTTTAATCTCGTGGTGTTTAATATGTTCTCTATAACCATGTTTTTCTTTTGTTTCTGTTGTTTTTGTGCGTACGTTTGCAACCTTTGTAAGGATTTCAGGCCAAAAGTAATGCCGAATAAACACTTAATATTCTGTTAAATAATGCACAATAGTCAAAGTACAAACTGATGGAAAAGTAATAGCAAATAGTTTTTTTGGTTGGACAATAATCCTGACTGATCTGCAGCCAAGTTATCTTGAACCTGGATAAGAAAAGCATTGGAATTGGATCAAAAGAGCTAAGGATAGAATAAGTAAGAAGTTGAAGATAGACGATGTAAATACTTCATCGAGCATCTTTTGATACGCATGGCCAAAGACGTCTGCAGAGTCTATTCGCGGAAATTTTCTTCATCGTCTAAAACTCACCGTCTATGTCGAATATGCAAAGCTTTTTGGTTCTGCGACTTGCTGTTCAGTTTGTTCTTTTTAAAATCTGAAGTCATGTATTTTTCATACTAGAAAACAGTTTTGATATTTTTCCGTGTTTTCGTTGTCCTGAGTTAGAAAATGACTGCAGTCATTTTCTGTCCTCACAGGACGGTTGGCTGACTAGTTTGACGGCGTTGTTCGGTAATAATTACATGGCGTATTTGTCTTTCGCGGGGGGGGGTTCTTTTTTTTGTTCTTTTTGTTTTTTTTTCTTGTTTTTTGTGGTTTTTTGGGGGTTTTTTGTTTTTGTTTTTTTTTGTATTTTATTTGTTTTTTTGTTTTTTTTATTTGTTTATTTTCAATCTCTTGGATAGTGGATGAGTCTTCGACGTTGGCAAATCTTTTATATATCCAATATCCCGTCTAAACTCACACGCTCGTGAATTATCACAATGCAACTTACTCATCACCTATGATTTCAGGCTTCATTTATCAACTGTCACCTCCAAGAAGAAAACATTGTTCGATTATATAATGTTCGAAAGTATTGACTACGAATATGCCAAAGATAATCTATAATGTGGTTCTTTTGAATTGGAAATTTCGAATGTCTGGACCTGATAAAAAAAATGAATATGCTTTAGTTGTTAAATCTACAATAAAAACGATTTTTCTGTCAATCATGAAACTTTTATTATCGTCTATTTACTGTAAGATTGAGCAATACGGTATAGAATAAATTGAATGTCAGCTGCTATTGGTTTTTCGTTCCTCCAACAAAATAAATTTAAATAAGCTCTAGGTGTATGTCGTACCTGTAAATTCCTCAATGTTAATGTCAATTCTAGGAAAGAAAAGTATGAAAAGTTTAACATGGTATGTTTTTCAATTCCTGTATTACTGTTGCGTTTCAGAAATAAGCTTGCATCTTAGACACTTATTTTTTTTTTTCACACTAGTTCTAGACTAACACTTCATCCCCATATTTAGATATACTATTCTACTAATGACGAGTATGACAATATAAATGAATAAATTATGATTACAAATCAAAATTCTTAAATAAAATTTTGAAAAAAATAAGAATCCTTAATCAATCGAATCTTCATGGTCTAGAGTCTTCTGGTATGGCGGTAATTTTTATTTGAACATTTTTAATAAAATGTAATTATTTGTGTGAATATTGGTACTGAAAATGAAACGACGAGCGGGGTTCAAATTCTGGCTTTACTTCCGCATAGCTACTTTTGTGAAAGGCATGAAATTAAATTGCAGGTTATCGCACTATTTAGAAGTACAGTGACATCACGTTGAAACACTGGTTCCTGTACAGCCATTGAAGTTAAGCAACATCAAGCTTGTTAAGTACCTGGATGGAAGATGCTGCAAGCTTAGACGTCTAATAGATAATGGCTGGGAATTGTTAATCAGAGATCTAGGTCCCAATTCTCGTTGGGTTTGTTATATTCACTTATGGGTAAATACCCTGGAATCTATCTCTTATAACCCAGACATGGGTTAATTAGTAAGATTTCTATCGCTCGACTATTATTATCTCTAAAAACAATTGTTAAATTCTAAATAATATTTCCTGGCTTTAAATAACCTGAAAAGTGTTGATAAGCCGTAGAAAACGAATCGATTAATAAAACAGTCAAGCAAGAGAAAGGAAAAACGAGAACCGTGGAGAACGGAACAAGAATCTAATCCACTTCCTTTGGCGAGAATTTAATGCATGTCATAGTTAATAAAGAAAATGTGGAGAGTCATTGACGCCTACGTCGATAATGGTATAAAGGGAAATGACATCAATATATATTGTGACATCGGAACATACGATACAAAATCTGTCGGAGATTTGATGCCTAAAAGAAAACGTTTAGTTGCTGATAGCATTCCTTCGTCTGCAAGCTATGAAAACGGCGATAATAGTTTGGCGCCTGAAGTGTGAACGCGTCTTCGTCAGCAAATAATTAGCTTAAGGCTAGCATGTTAGAGAACTCTCACGTTGATTTGAGAAGCCATACTTGTCACTACGCCTGACAGCTTCCCTCGTAAAAGCCCAGGGACTCATGCGGGGGCATTCAGTGGTGAAATGCTCGCGTTAATGAAGTTCATTTTCATGAGCGAGCAAACATTAATAGTTCCGTGGTTGTCAGACGATACCTCATACCTAAACCAAATCCCACCAAATGAGAAAGAACAAAACCTCTGTATAGACAATTAGAATTATCGACATGCTTGGTGTTGTATGATACATATCTTCATAAACACTCTCGTAAATTAATGTAGACATGTGTGAATACATAGTAATATAGATCGCTAAATATGTTCGCTTGATTGATTTAACCACGTCAACCCTTGCTGCATTAGGTAATGTCGAATAATGTAAGGGATACCTAGTTAGGATCGAACTCGCTTGTCAGTTATAATAGTCAACAAGACTAGCCTCGCTAGCTTCTATCCAACCTCAAGGTATTTCTGAATGCGTGTCCAACCTCGAGGTATTTCTGAATGCGTGTCCAACCGCGAGGTATTTCTAAATAATAGTTGTGCCGATTTAATTCCCAGAATTACCGTGAAATAAATGTTTACTTACCTGGTTACTGTTTCTTGCAATCAACTAAAAACAAAAAAAATGTTATTGCGAAGCTATGCACTATGAGATGATTGTGCCATAGCTGTAAAAATTCTCGAAACACATTTTCTAGACTACCTTCTACTAATGTAACTAGGTGTTGCTGTTTGTCAGCAAATCTTCGTACGTTCGACGCATTTTTAAATTTTAACCAGTCTGGTGAGTAAGCGCGCGTTTTTACTGAATTTCTCACAAACTGCTAACACACCCTGTTAAAATATAACTACGCTTTCCCCTATTAATTTTTCAGTTGTTCTATAAGTTGCACACCAAGGTTCACATTCCGTCCGCATTTGCATCTCTCCTTTGTTCTTTTGCGTCACCATGCACATCCCTCAACCTTCCGTTGAACGGTCTCGTTCTGGGTATGACGACAAACTTCATTCGACAACAAGGCATCTAGTCGGGAGATTGGAGGTTTTCAGGATCGTATGAGCACCTCTTAATTGTTGTTGTTCCCAGGTCCCCTCTGACGCGTAGTGGTAGCACCTGTTAGGGTCCCAGATATGGGGAAAATAGTAAACCCTTCCAAAGAAAAACGAAGCGCCATGAAAATATAAAAGTACATTTTTATATTTAAAAAAATTACCCGCAGTATATTGTAATATTAAAAAATACCAACAATGCTAATTTATAACAAAATTACCAACAATAACTCAATCAATATGAAAGAAATATTTCATAACATTAATCCATAAAATATCCTAGAATTTCTTTTAAACTGTTTTCCAAAATATGACTTCAACATAAAACACATATCACCGCCTCTAGTAACCATGTTCACACAAACATGTATATGCATAAAAGCTAAGTATTATCTACCATGTATTCGGTTGTGAAAGTAGAATAACATATATCGTATTTTTATTACTTCAAAGCTCAAGAAAAAGTTGGATTTTGGCACTAAATGACCCATAAGGAGTTGATATGCCGTTAAACAATCAAATCAAATCTTGAACATTCTGTGCTAAGAAAAAAAAAAGGTGAGTGACAGTCACAAGCCTTGTTCGCGCGAACGGTGCCAGCCTTGGTATCATATTTATTCTCCTTTTGGAGAATAAATAGGTGCTTTCCTGACGAACCCCATCTCCTGGGTAAGCTAGATTTCTTTTGTTCACCTAATATGAATAATTGATGTTTTCTTTCTTTTCATTTTCTCTCCCTCCCCCCCCTCTCTCCCTATCATGTGATAATTTTTCTCAACGTAGCTTAGAATTGGCACAAATTTTTTTTTGCGGGGGTGGGGGTATTAGATTTTTTTTTTTTTTTTTTTTTTTTTTTTTTCGGGTATGAAGGGCCATGTTTTACATTTTTTTTTAAGACGTAGAATAACTGAAAGAGCTCGACAATATCTTTTTTTTCTTTTTTTTTTTTTCATCGATTTCAAAAAGGTAGCAGTTACCTTAAAATGAAACAGCCTAGGCTTACTGTTGCAAAAGATATTTTGTTCGTCTTCTCAGATTCCGACTGAGATGAGTTATTATTTACATTCAGACGATGACTCAAGACTTTGCTGTTTTAGTCCCAACGTTTTTTGGTCATTGTATCCTCCCGGCTTCATCAGGTGTTTGTCGATCTTTTTGACCTTCAAGGAATTTCTAATCGAGAACTTTATTTAATCGACGTGTGTCGATTGCTTTCGTTCCGCTATCCCGATCTCGTATGGTTCTTAGTGAGTACTACTCACGGTCAGCCTGCACTATGTGGCCTTGTGATTGAACTCACAACTATTCTCACCAAATTTACGAACCAGGGTTTCTCATGCACGAATCCGAATAGATTTTTTTTTTGAAAGAAACATATGTAAAGTAGCTTACATTGTGATCTTTCACCTGCTCCGATTTTATCTATCGTTCGTTCTTGCTTTCAAATATCAGTTAAAATATAAACGTTATTCTCACTCGCGACAGCACATTTGACGAGAGTTTTTTTTTGCGACAGATTTTGTAGCTCATGTGCCTTAAGAACTTCAGGCTCTGTGCGTTTTTGTTTTTTTTTTTTTGTTTTTTTTGTTTGTTTTTTTTACAAGACCTCTCTAAGAGTTGCCAAATCTGTTGGGTGTGTTAATTTAGTCCCCATCGAGTCGCCAACCCCGGGATTTTTGCGAAAGTTTCTCCATCTATAGACTGACTGTAAACCAACAGCTCCTACCTGTCGATTTGTTCCAGCAGTTTCGTCTCTGCCAAATTTCAATTCAGGCACTGTCCCCACATTGTCGTACGCTGATGTTAGCTCTCCAGGACCATATTATCAACGAGGGAACTTGATCGAAAGTGGAAAGGTTTGAAACCTTGTTCTCAAGGCTGTAAATCTAACGCCCATATCGTTTTGGTTAGCATTAAAACAGGGTTAATGCTTGACACGTTGTCACGGCTGAGCAAACGCCTCACTATAGTTCTGTATTCTAAATCGACAAAGAAATCTCATCACATGAGCTCGGCACCCAGTCTCTTGAAAATGGCAACTCAGTCTTGGCAGCATGGCAGTAGGCGATTAGATTAGTAGAACAGATGGTTGTCAGTTTAATTCCGCTTTAACTTAATTATCTACCAACATTTATAGTTCCCCGTCACTCCTGAGTAGCTCCGTGATAGAAACTTGGTGATCCAATGAGCGTAGGGTTATATAGATGACACAGGTGCTCATAGTTGTGATAAGAATGCTCTGAAACAACAACAAAAATCAACATTTTCTACCAAGTATTCCAAGAAACAGCATACAAAATATCAACATCCTCTTGACCCCTTTGCAATCTTAGGGGAATCCGAATGCAGAAGCTACACTAACTATTACGAGATATATATATATATATATATATATAGTATATTGAAGCTAAGCGTAAGATATATTTTTTTACGTTTAGCTTCAATATACCCGTAAAGATCGTAGTCACTTCACTAGCATATTTGGCTAGTTGACTAACCATGATTCTATACTAGGTGTTATATATATATATATATATATATATATATATATATACTTTGGAAGTAAATCCTAATGATTCGCAGTCCTTTAAAAGGGTGTGGTAAAATAATTTATTACATGGAACCTTAAAGTGGTCTGTTTTTATTTAGATTATTTGCTCTGGATTTTTTCCTCCTTGGGTCTACCCATACGGATTACCTAGTTTTTCATAAACATATATATATATATATATATATATATATATATATATATATATTAAAACATGATTTTCTCTCCAGCATGTCGGCAATTATGACTCCCCATCGATTCCTTTTCTTTACTATCTGTTAATCTTCATGAATTCAAGTATTTTGACTGTAGAGTAGGTTGACCTTTCAGTATTTTAAATTCTGCGTTGACTTTATCTTAGACAGACTACTACATGCTACAGAATGAATAAGCTTACCCATAATAGCAAACTACCGGTCAGAACTGTGAAGATTATAACAGTCGGGATGGTTTGAACAATGTTGGAGTGGGATTCGAATGGTGATCAAATGTTTTTTTTGTTGTTTTTTTTGTTTAAATATTGATATTAGACAAACGTACAAAGTCAGTAAGACGGTTGCAAGAATAAGGGGTAAGATGCCTTGCCGCATAGATTCCTTAGTCGGTCAAGCTATCAGCAATTCTGGTATAGTCATACCTGTCCATTGTTTGACATTGTCCAACCAGTTTTTACGTTGGCATCCTCTCCTACGTTTACCTTCAACGATGCCTTGCAAGGGGTGCCATATGCCTTGTAATGTGTACAAGCCACGCCATTCAAAATAACCAATTCCCAAAACAGAAACTATGACCTGAAATTGGAATAAAAGCAGTGATGGCACATACTCTGAATGCATCGTAACAAAAAATCAGGATGCGGAATTAGTAAATCCTGAATACAAAGACGTCGGCTTATGGATCAGTTACAACATACGTAATATAGGAGATAAGGAAGAAGTTTCGTCCAATACCGCATTTAGTTCAAGGCATGCATTTATGATCATCCAGTATGCAATTAAATCACTACTTAGCGTTTTAGATTTTGGCATTGAATAACGTATAGAGTTGTTGATATGCTGTAAAACAAGATCATCCAAACCAATCATCGCTTTCATGTCCGAAGAAGTTATTTTTTACCCGTGACAATTGACGCTCAGCAATACTTAATATCAAGTTTCTTGAGATAGTTAATAAACCTTTAACTGCTTTGCAACTTACCTAAGCCGCTTTAGAAAGAGAAAATAATGTTCGCATTCAATTTACAAGACCAAAGAATTAACCTGAAAACCAGTAACATCTTAACTAGCCACGTCAGATTGAGGCTAACCGATATGGGTGTCATGCATAGCGTCAAACCTGTTCAGACAAATTTAAAGTGTCAGGTGTATACAACCGTTTCCTTACTTCGATGGTTAAAAATGGGTTTGAGCGAGTGAAGTCTGTGGATCTGAGGAGGGCCTTTCTTCTAAGAACATTATATGAACTGGTGCAACAGAATCAAAAGAAAGAACTGTACTACATAAAAGAAATCACATCACTTGATACATTGCGGCAGCTAAAACTGATATCACCTGTAATTCGGAGAGAAAAAAAAACGACATAGTCAAAATGTTGACATTCCAAAGTATATCAAATAAAAAGGTAGGAATTAAGCCACTGTCGAGGCTGGAAAGAGCGAAAACAGTTGTTGACCTTGAGAAACCTATTTTCCTGAAAGTTGTTTTAAACAAAAATGTTTTTTTTTTTTTTTTTTTTTTTTTAAATTTCAACCAACAGCAGCACTGATCGATTGATTAATGAATGTTTCCTTATAAGGAAACGGCTAATACTATCATTATTTGCATTATCCCCGCCCAATATTTGTAGTGTGCAAGAAAGGATTAAAGGCGACATTGACTTGATGTTGGAAATACGTCCCCGAAAAATAACAGGTGACAGGAACTGTTTTTGACATACGTGAGAAAATTTTAAATATTTTTTTTTTTTTTTTTTTTTTAGTCTAGCCACCCTCCTCACCAGTTGAGTCACCGTTGATATTACCATGGGGCAGGTCGTACTAGATTATATGTTACAGGTAGTACTCGTAGAGTCACTTGGCATAATACATAAAATTACTAACAAGAAATTCTACAGGTGAAAATGAATGACCTTTTCTTTTCTTTTTTTCTTCTTTTTTTTAAGTTGAGGACAGCGAACTGATGTTTTCACCTCAATGATCAGTTACTAATTTTCGAAAACTGCGTGTGTAATCGTTGTCACGATGTGGCATTCACATTTCCGGTTCCAAAGGCTGAACCGACAAACGTGTCGGTTGAACGCGTGCGACAAGGAATTTAATAAAAACCAAAAAGTACCATCTTGAAATCAATTACTCTTTTGGATTTAAAGAGATAGCAGGACATTTCTAGAAATCATTCTTTCATTAATCCCTATAATCGAAACGGATGATGATTTTTTTTTTCTTCTAAATGATATTTTTAGTGTTGAAACTTCATTTAAAATTATTACGTTTAAGATAGCCACATCGATGCGTAGGATGTGCGTTGCATTGTAATGAATATGAGTTCGGAATGAGATAACGGAGAACAGTTCGAATTCCAGTTGGGTTCATTACATTCACTTACGAGCAAATACCTTTGAGAAAGGTATGTTTACATCGCTTCTCCAGTTTTGGTTTGAATAGCACGACAAACTGCGTTTCTATAGCCTTGGTTGGCAACTAGTCTACCGCAGAAAGAAATATCAAACTACTGCGGTAAAACCTTCTGTCTAGAGCCATGACCCTATCGGGCATTGAATTTAACTGACTGACAATGTCTTCAATCGAGAAAACTAGTTTTTTGTCTATATTTCTGAGATGAGGTATTATGTACATTATTTACATAATTCGGACTGTTGTCCTCATCTTTGTCGCCATATTTATCACAACGTTTCGGCCGTTGTACGCTCCGGCCTTCTTCAGGCCTCCTCAAGGACACATGGCACAGTGGATAAAGGCGTTGGTTAGATCCAGTGACAGGACCCAAAGAGTGTGAGTTCAATACCCGGTTAAGGCAGTGGAGAACTTTCAGAGGGAAATTAGCAGGAGATAACTGATAACTGACATCCATCAAACATGGCACGTGGAACTAGAACAGTCTATCTCGGTGAGCGAAATAAAGGGTTCAGTTCGACATTCCAACCACCTGAAGAAGACCGGAGCGTACAACGGCCGAAACATTGAGATAAATATGGCGACAGAGATGAGAATAATAGTCCGAATAATGTAAATAATGAACTATTTTTTTGTTTTGCTTTATTGGGGGGGGGGGGGCTGGTTGAAGCATGATTTGTCTTCTGCGGTATTTCATATATTTATGCATTTAGTTCAAGGCTTGCATTTAGGATCATCCAGTGTGCAATTAAATCACTACTTAGTGTTTTTTTTTTTTTTTTGTGTTTTTTGTTTTTAGATTTTGGCATTAAATAACGTATAGTGTTGTTGATAAGCTGTAAAACAAGATCATCCAAACCAATCATCGCTTTCATGTCTGAAGATGTTATTTTTTACCCGTGACAATTGACGCTCAGCAATACTTAATATCAAGTTTCTTGAGATAGTTAATAAACCTGTAATTGCTTTACAACATACCTAAGCTGCTTCAGAAAGAGAGAAAAAAAAATGTTCACTTTAAATTTACTTGTATTGAATTTGGCAAGGGTGTAACCTTTTCTCATTCAAACGAGACATTTTGTGCCGGGCGAAACGAAATTCCGGAGAATCTAGATGGTTCCAATTACGTAACCAAAATTCTCCAGTATTCGGTTCCATTTTCTTGTAACGGTTTATAAAATAACTGGAAATAATTAATTTTTTAGATCCTTTGCTTGATAGAATTCTCTAAACGTTAAATAGGTTAATGTACGTTCAAAAATCGTTTTGCGATATTTAGGCATAATTGTAACGTTTGACAATGCATATAAGGGATTTTTTTTTTTTTACCTAATTTAGCAATAAAAAAACTGTTTAGAATTGGGTAAGTTTTATTTTTGAAGTCGTGCTTAAAAAATATTTTCGTTAATCTGGAACAGAAGGCAGCCTGGATAATTGATTCCATTTTTATTGAAAAGGAATAACTTTGCAATGTCATTCACTCAGATGTCTTGGCATTGTTCGGAAATGAAATACATTTGCGATAGTTGTCAGCAGAATTATATGAAGTAAAGCTGAAACGTTAACATCTCTTTTTAGAGTTAGACAATGCAATGTCTTGCTTTTTTTCCATTATTAGGCTTCTTCTCTCGGATTGATAGAAATAACATTTGTGTGACCGTTTTCTTTATAAACGTATTCCCACATTTTTTTTTCCTAAGAATTTGTGTGGACGAAACAATGGCAACAGAATCGCAAGAATCTGGACATTGTTATTGAAACCATTTACATTCTTTGAAAGAAATCTATTTTCGAAGCGTCATTTAATGATTTAATAAAGTAGCATAAAAAAAACACAACATGGGATGCGATTTATGTTACGAATTATATTGAAAAATGAAATTAATTTTCTGGATAAAAAAAAAAAAACGGGTCGAAATCTTTGATTGTCTATGACTGCTTGAGAAGTGTTTACGCTCGACGTGACCTACATGTGACGAAAAGGAAAATAATCTTAGAAATTTTAAATTAGCACACGAATAATAAAGAAAAAAAAATCTATTGATTGTGGATTATTTGTAACTGGTGAAATAAAAGAACTCCGAAATAAAATTGATTTCGGTTGTTGCTAATTATAGATTTACCGTTATTCGTTCATGAAATATTAATCATAAATCTGATCTCTAGCGGGGAAGTTACTCTTTATTATCAGCGATGGCATGATATTCTTTGAGATATATACACAGATAGAGATAGATAGGGATAGAGAGCCTCTGTCAAATTGGGCTGTGTCGCAAGATTTGATGGAAACTATTCAGCTAACGGCATGTCGATAATTTGTTTTTTTTTTTTATTAATCCGTATTTGTCGAAGAAATCAGGTCTCAATCTAGAAAAGGTTCTTTTTTTTTATTATTTTAGTTTTACTTTTGTTTTGCTCATGATTTTTTTTCTGACATATTGCTTGTGTGAAAATTTGCTTTCAGCCAAGATCCAAATGATGGAAAATGTCGTTCAATCATTGATTGGCTCCCTTCCGTTTGCTGTGAGAGACTCACCTGAGGAAGGAAAAGCATTTCTATGATTTGTCGAGATTTGTAAGTTTTTGATAGATGATGATAGATTTATAAATTCAAATGGCAGCTCGTACGGACATATCTTATAATGAGCAAAGTTTCGAGATACATAAAAAATGTTTCCTTTTCAGTTTATGGTTTTCTCTAACTTGGTGGAGTTTAGCAATACAAAATTCGAGCAGAAATAATAATTTTGGTTTTGTTTCTGTTTTTTACGACACTGATATCCGAAGACGAATTTGGTTAGTCAAAGATGCATTCCAAAAGCTAAGCAGAGTATTAAGGGACAAAAAAATCGTTACAAAAACAAGTACTGAATTCTTACGTGATGTCTCTCCTACTGTATGGCAATGAATGCTGAACAATCTTGTCAAAAAACTGCAAGAAGATATAATGCACCGTTATTAGCAAAATGCAAATTAGAAATTGGAGATACCAAAATCAAACAAGCACAAAAATTAAGTATCTGAGAAGTGTTCTAACAGGGTAAGGTAAATGCGACACTGAGATCCAAAGGCGCATTAGGATTGCCAAAAATGTATTCCAAAAGCGAAGCAGTGTATTAAGCAACAAAAAACTTCGTTAAAAACAAAGAAAAGATCACTGAACCATGAACGTGATATCTATCCTCCTGCATCACAGTGAGTGTTGGACAATCTCATCAAGGGTTAAGAAGAGACTTGAAACAGAAATGTGGTTTTCCATAAAGATGCTGAGTATGGCATGGACCGACGAAGTCTTGGAGAAAATGGAAACAAAAAGAAACATTATACTTAACATCAGGTAGAAACAGTTGAAATGTCTTGGGAATGTAATGAGGAAGGAGGGCGTGGAAAACCTGATACCCACAGGACATTGGATGGGAGGGGGAAAGGACAGAGAAATGTCCTTGAGTAAATGGGTGATAGAAATAGGTTTGGGATAAATAACAGGGATATGGGCTACAAAAGACAAGATGTGGAGGACCATGACCGCCTACGTCCTGAGGGGTCAAGGCACACAAGAGTAGTCATGTTCTATTCTGCCAATTTACAAAATGCTAGTTAGGTTGGTCATTCGGAGGTTCCCCTCTTGGTTTCAATATGTCCTGTGAGTGCCAAATTCTCTTAGCCCTCTTTCTACGTTATGTGCACTAGAAATATCGACTCTTTCTTTATGATTCGAAATTGAAGTGTCTTTTTTGTTTCCCTTAAATTTTCGATGTTAATCGAATGCTCAGCTCATGATAGTCTCAGTATGCAATGACGTTTACTGTCGCCAGCCGTAGAGTCGCTTCTCTTTCCCCACACATAAAAGCGGATCATATCTATTTATCTTAGACATTTTTTAGTTCTCAAAAGATTATTGTAACGTACTTCACACCCTTGTGTAAATTCGACGGTCGAGTTAATGATGAAAAAGATGTACAATTTTTTACAATGTTTATTTCAGTTAGTCATAAAGTAAAAGCTGTCCAGCCCTAAATGGGTCTCATCGTATTTAATTCTCGTATTGGTAACGATACTATTATTTGATGTTGTTGGTAATCCTACTCTAATTTCATGCTACAACTGGTAATACTACAACATAGCAATACTACTATTATTTGATGCTATTATTAGAATTCTTTATGTGTCGTGTCCCTTCAGGGCGTAGGCAATCATGGCTATCCACTTCCCACCCTCACTTGTAGCTCTCAATATGTTTTGTCCTTTTGCTACTTCTCCCAGACCTTGTCTGCTATCCACTTGCTTAAGGTCACAAAGTATGTCTCGCGTTGCTTTCCCTTGCCTCTCTTTCCCTCCATCTGCCCTGTGATTATCAGATTCTCCAAGCATTCCTTTCTCATTACGTTTCTCAGAAATTTCAGCTGCTTCTTCTTGGTGTTAATTATGTTTCCTCTTTGTTTGCATCCTCTCCAAAACCTCATCGTTGCTTACATGTTCGGCCCATTGTATTCTTAGCATTAGAATTAGTTATAACTTTACTTCTTCTTGGAATAAGGATGTTTACCTTGTTTAAAACAATACAATAATTATAAATATGCATGCAAAAATAGACACTTGCTCACAGCGTAGGATATTAAATAGAATCAATGAAGTAAACATTGGGTTTATCCGACATATTATATGGTACTCAGTGAAAGAAAATAACGTATATAAAACAGTGCGATTCGGTTGTTTTTCAACGGTGAAGTCTTTTTTTATGTGTAGATCTTAGCAAACCCCTAAACATTTTTGGTCCTGATCTGCTATCTCGATTTCAGTCACATTCCCATCGCCATACCTTTGCTGTACCTTTTATTTATTTATTTATTTATTTATTTATTTATATATAAGTAATATACTCCTAAGGTATGCTATATTTATGTGATAACGAGCTCAATATCATAGACCGTATGTAAATATAAAAATGAGCATTGAAGTCAACACTTCGAGGCGACAGGCTGTTTCATTTGTAGGTCTGATGAATTGGATCGTATTTACGATTCCAATGGAATAAATTATGACCATGGAATATTAGTGTTTAAGCGTTTTTATTATATCCTTACTCTGTCCTAGACATTGAGTTCTACCTGGATTCTATCCTCTTGGAACTTTTTATTCAAAAAATATACATGTATGTGTATGCAACTATGTGTGTGTCTGTGTATATATATATATATATATATATCTTTTGCATATGTATGTATATATTTACCACTAATATTATCAATATATATATATATATATATATATATATATATATAATTTTTATACATATGTATGTATATATTTACCACTAATGATCAATTTATATATATATATATATATATATATATATATCTTTTGCATATGTATGTATATATTTACCACTAAATTTAAATATATATATATATATATATATATATATATATATATATATATACTATTTATTATTATATATATATATATATATATATATGGTACAGGGAAGCTACACTACGGCGTGTGACAATAAGTTTGACTGCTTCAACTGGAACGCAAGATCTGTTTATTGTCTCCGGCTGTTAATAGTCTCGTATTTCATCTGGTGGTTTTCGTTCAAGAAAACTGCAAATTGACTGAAGAATGTGTAAGATAAGTGACTTAACATGCCACAGAAACAGTTGACTGTGATATGAAATATATGGACATCGGCCTTTCCAATTTCTTCTATAGTTTAAATGTTTGTACATGATTCTTTACTTGTGAAGAGATGCGTTGTCATTATTACTGAGTTATCTCTCCTTTTCTTTTTTTCTTTCTCTCCCCATCTTCCTTTTCCTTTTCTCTCTCCCTCTTCCTTTCTCTCTCTCTCTTTCAAAATATCAGCAGATCAGCGATCCCAAATTCACATTACTATTTTTCATTTGATTGAATTTGCCGTCTATTTCGTATATTTGATTGTGCATTGATGCAAAATGATGGATGAAGTCAAGTGAAAACGTAAATGTCAATTTGTTCGATAGATTAATACCCACTTTTTATTTACCGTCAATACGATTTAGTGGGGGTGGTTCAACGCTATAATTCTCTGGATTCAATTGTTTTGTTTTTGTTTTGGTTTTTTGTTTGTTTGGTTTTTTGTTTGTTTGGTTTTTTGTTTGTTTGGTTTTTTGTTTGTTTGGTTTTTTGTTTGTTTGGTTTTTTTGTGGGTTGGGTGGATCTTGTTTTTGTTTTAGCCCTATTGCCACAGGGGATTTGCTTCTGGCTTGTAATCGGCAGCTGGTAACCTTGATTGACCAACTCCTTCTCTGACACTTATTTCTTTTTATTCACGCATGCATTCTTCAGTTAAGATATTAAGAATTCATTTCGTGTCCTGTTTATTGTATTATTTCCATTGTTTCCGCTAAACGGGCCTTTATCGAGTATTTGTACCGATCAGTTGCTTTTCTCATATTTCAGTTCCTTGTCGATTTATTAGTCTACATTTTGCCTGTTTTTATTCACTATCGTACCAACATAGCGTATCTGGTATTATTTTAATAAGTGATGTCTTATGTTTCACACTAGCATACAATTCGTCAAAACAGGGTCACTGTTATTTACGCAAGGATAAATTGGTGTAATATACAGTAGAGTTCGCATAGAGCTTATTTTTTCGTATTTCATAATACAAAAAAAAAGTTCTGGACTTTCCTTTGCAGAATTTAACCCCGTACGTATATTGCAGTTATAGTTGAAGGCCTCAAATACGTCAATAAATACAAACGTGTAGGTGAAAAATTATAGAAATATGTATATAGGTGCTATATACATTATTTACAACGAGGTTTCTAACCATTTTGAGAATCAATCTTTACCGTCCAAAAAGAAGACTAAAAAGAATTCATTTTTATATTGCAACATAAGATAAAGAACAAATAGGATTATCAATATAGAATGTTTTCACTTTCATTATTGCTTCATCAGCGAATGAGATATTTTCTCCATGACTCATTCTCTGAAGAAGCGTTTTTCTATGTTTTTTTTATCTTATGATTCTTTCGAATCCCGAACTCTATTTGATTTTTTCACTCTGAGCATGATTCTTCTCATGATACAAGATAATTGTATTCTTAGTTTGCAAATAAGCTGAGATGTCTATTCAAACACGGACAGAAGAATTTTCGATCTTTTTCTTTATTTTTTAATCAAAATTTTTTTTTTTTTCCACCATTTTATTTTTCTCTCGCTTATTTTTCGTCAAGCACTATTTTTCTTTTCTTTCTTTTTTTTTTTTAATTTTTAATAAATAATTTTTTTTCTATCTCGTAAAATCCTATTTTTTTTCAGCATTATTTTTTTTTTTCTTCAAGATACGACTGCTCTCTCCTTCTCTCGATATTTTCTTTATTCATCTCTCTCTCACTACTTTTTGAATCATCATTCTACTTAAATATTTCTTTCTCTCTTCTTCACACACATACACACACAAAACAAGAGACAGAAGACTCTATAGACTTTTGTTTCAAGTTTTTTTTTTTTTTTTTTTTTTGCATTGTGAAATTTCTGAGATCTCTCAATCTATTTTCTCGAATTCTTATTTATTATAGGCTTACGGACATGTTAAAACACTGATTCACGTCCGATCGCCAATGTTAAACAACGTCAATCCTGAACAATATCTCAGGGAGATGGACAACAATTACTATATCACCAAATTCACGAACCAAGCATTTAATCCAGTCGGCTATTATCCTGTGACATAGTAATTATGAGTTCAATCCCTGTGCCTACCAGTGTGTACAAAATAACGCATGAAACGTTTCCAAAACCAATCTCTTTCAGAAGGATGATTATCCTGGGCAGCAATGCGCAGTCATATCCGACCAAGAAAACTAATGTACATCTGAATAGAAATAGATTCGAAAAAGACACAGGTTTGATTAAATGGACGGTTTCATTGTCCGGCCATAACGCGATTAAAAACGTGTGAAGCCTTCTAACGGTGAACGGTTGATTTGTATTTCACCGGCTAATTTGAATTTTGAACTGCAATTCTTAATGTACTGTACATATATATGAACACAATAGCTTAATGAATATATGAACGATTTCTTAAATTCATTTCAGATCCTAAAGGTTGCATTTCATATTATCTTTGTAACATATTCTTTCACTTAGTTTGTGAATTTTGTTCAGATTTGCGTCATAATTTATAACATAGTTTCTTGTATTTTTCGGTATAATGAAACATTGTTGCCAAATTTTTATTGATAGGTTGTCTTCTATACAGACATAAAATAACCAAACACACGTCTAGTGCAAAACCTTCTTTGAATCCCTCCATTATTTCTACGGAAATAGTAAGTGGCTATTATCAAACGTAGTATATTTGGTTTTAAAATAAATAAATTTTTTTTTGACGCATTTTAATATTTGTGTATTGATGTAATAAAAAAAAAGATTAGGTACCTCCACGAGATCGCTAAAAAAGCGCAGAGCATGATGAAAAAGACGCCAAACTTGACGAAAACAAAATTTTATCGTCTAAATGTCTGTTATTATTAAGAGGAAAGATCAAAGTATTTTGGGGTATTTTTTTTTTTTACATTTTGTAATCGCTCCTAGCATGTCCAAAATTTTCGTTAAAAATCTTATTTTTTTTGAGTCATCAAAATTGACCATTTTTTTCCCTTTTATAAAAAAAATGGAAATCTCACTTTGAAATTCTTTTCAATATCAATTATCATTTTTTCAAAACTTATTTTAAGAAAATCAGAAATTATAATGTTTATTTAAAATATTTTGAACCAAGCTTAACTTAGCTTCTGCGCTGAAAAAAATGTAATTTGAAAATAAAACAAAGCAGGTCATAAACTTTCGCGTCACTTGACAGGTGATGAATGACATATTGACGGATTCCGTGAGGATAATTTGTTCTACGGAAGGAGAAAAGTTAAATAATTTACATTTTAGTCAACAAATTATTTACCTCGTTATTTTTAAGGAAAACTTTCAGCGCTCTAATGTTGTTTTTTGTTTGTTTGTTTTTTTTTTTGTTTTGTACTTAGCTTTCACCTTTTACGTTTACGATGCTTTATGGAAATAATGAAGAAATGAAAATAAGACTGTTAAGAGTGAGATTAAATTTCATAAGAAAAGGTATCTAATTAATTTATAGGTACCTTTCTTATGAAATTTTATCAGAAGTGTACATAAAATACTATAATTTTATGTACATTTATTACATTTTACTGTGTTATTTGTATTTCCATTCATTTTATTATTAATTTTGATATTTCATTTATGGAAAAATGTCATAACTGAGATTAATATAAAAATAAGATCATATAAATTTCATAAGATGATACTGATACTTGTAGGTACCCTTCTCAGTTGAAATTGAAAAATCAAATTAACTTCTCCACACGTGTTTCGCAAAAGTAAAGGCCTTAACAGCGGAGAACAATGCTTAACTCAAATAACGCAACTTAATTGTATTCTGGTTGGTCTTCCGTACTTTATAATTACAGCCCGATTATAAACACAAAATTACATTTCTTAATTACTGCGGATCTTCTGATTAGTCAAAATGATACAATTTACAACGCGCTAAAAAAAGATCTATCTCATAAGGACACTTAGAAAACCTGATGCGGCTTTTAACTAATGTTATAATATTTTAACAACTTAAATGTAAAAATCTATTATAATTAAAGAAATGACAAATAATTGTATTAAAAATTCATTTTTCATCGAAAATTTTTTTGCTTTCAGAAAATATTGTCCATATTCATAAAAACAACTAAAAACAAATAAAAGCATTTGAAATTAAATAATATCTTTGTTTTATTGAGTTTTGTATGTTACAATTCAGAGCTGATTTTCAGGTAGGGGGATCCAATTAAAAAAAAAAAAAACATGATTTGCATTTCTCAAAGCCTTGTGCTTTTGTTTTAACTATTGTAATCACTAAACCCGATGCGATCGAATTTCTAGCGTTTTCATAAAATTAGTTATGGTGGGGGGTAATAAATATATAAAAAAAATTTCTGCCATGACTTTAATAAAAAAAGACATGCTACAAAAAAAAAAGAAATATTTATAATAATTTCGATCATCTGTGAATAGTTTCTGAAAGTTTCATTAACATCCGACAATTATTTTTATTTTTGCAAGATTTTCCAAATCTTTGTGTCATAAAAAAAAAACAGTGCTAAAAATTGTCTATGTTATTTTACTAGAAATGGTGATACAAAGAAAAAAAGGTTTTTTTAATCAAAATTTAGAATGTTCTAAAAGAAGGAAAATTTTTTAAAAAATTAAAAAAAAACTTTGGTCTTTCCTCTTAGATAATAACATAAGCATTTAGACGATAAAATTTTGTTTTTTATTAAATTTGGCGTCTTTTTCATCAGATTATGCTCTTTTTTAGCGATTTTTTGAAGGTACCTCTGAACCAGAAGTGAAATAAGTTTGTAAATAATATTTTTATTCCCCTTCCCTTATTACATTCCCATTTACGATTTTTCATTTCCAGTGTTTTGTATATTTTTACATCATTTGCAGTTGCCTGAAGAAACCTTTTTTTTCAAGAAACCAGGATTTCTATGTAGGCAGGCAGTTTAGCAAAAACATATTGATTTGGCCACTGTATTCGAGGAGACCCATTTACTAGGAAATATTAGATAATCCTGTTAATTCATTCAAAATGCTTTAAACACATTTTTCAAAAACCCAAAGAGCCAAATTTCAAAAAAATATTGCAAATTCGAGTCAGGATTTTCAGTTACAGTTATGTTGAAATAAGAAATTTGTTATGTAGCGTGATCAAGAATATGAACAAGGCCAGCACACTTGAACTAAGTGATGGAATGATGAAATATGACTTAAAAAGAGCAACAAAACAGGTAAGAATTGTTTTTTCTATAACAATTTTCATTCAAAATTTGGTTTGATTAAAAAAAAAAATGGCTTTTAATAATTATTTTTTTAAAGCACGCATTTTATATATATATATATATATATAGGTAATTTTTCAAAATATATAATCCACAAAATCCAAAGGAACACAATTTAAAATATTAAATATTTGATTCAACATAGAGCTAAATTTTTTATATAAATAAAAAGTAATATATTTAATAATTTTAAAAAATTAAATACCGTTATGTAAATTGATCACTAAAATTTTTTAAAATTAAATTTAGAGATTTTTAAAAAATAAATGGAGAGGATTTTAAAAAAATTCATAAAATGACTTTAGGAAAAAAATAGAAAATTTTTTTTTTCAAGGTTGAAATGATATTTTATTAAAAAAAATTAAAAATTCCGATTAAAAAAATTGACTTTTGAAAATTGAAATGTTGAAAGGGTTTATATTATTGTTTCATGCTTCAAAAGAAAAGAAAAAAGATAAAAAAATAATAATTATATGATTTCATGTTTACATCCGATAATATCTTTGATATTCAGCCCTTTTCCCCATGAATATAGAATATTTTAATGGAATATTTTTTAACAACACACACAACACACACAGTTTTAACATGTTAAAATATATATTTTTTTTTATATATATATATATATATATATATATAAATAAATTTCCGACAAAATAGACTACCCCAAAAATGCACCACTGACCTTAAATATAATAATTAAAAAAAGAAAATACTTATGTTAAAATCACGATTGGTGTTGGAAAGTTGGATTATTTTTTCATTTTCTAAGTCAAAATCAAATTTAATTTTATTAAAAAAATTCTGCTTTAAATTTTTTTTTGGAGGAATTATGAAGGGCAAAGCTTTTCGATAGGGGAGAAAAAACAGAATAAAAAATTTTTATGCCAAAATTCTTAGATTTTTTTTTAATCAATTTAAAATTTGTAAAACCCACGTTCAAATCGGAATTGTGACAAGAACATTCCTCGTCAAAATTTTTGATAAAAAAAAATAAAAGCCTGACAATTAAATCTAGAATTGAAACAACCTGTCGCATCTAAGTGTTGACTTAATAGTTTTTTTTATATTTACATCTATCTCTGATATTAAGCACTTTATCACATAAAATACGACCAAACCTTAAACTATATATTTTTATATACACACCTTTACTACATTAAATATGTTGCTTAAAAATAAATGAGAGAAATTTCCTAGTTTTCTATTACTTAGCAATTTTTTAACAAAAAATCACTTTGAAAAATTATTCAACGTTCATGCTGTTTTCATCCATTTTTTTTTTATTCACGAGACCATTTTGTATTCATCGGAAGAACGCGTGAAACCACGTATTTCTTCCTATCTTGTCTTCCGTGTTGGCATAATCCCAGAATGCTTTTCACTCGAGATATCGGTTTTTGTCTTTAACGATGCTCTTACTGTGACTAATGATGAAAATTTTTTTGTTTTGTTGAGCAGAACGCAAAAAAATTGACGTCCATTATTTTTTTGAAATAAAAAAAAAAAATAATTCCTGAGTTGCTGTGGTTAATTGGCTTTGCACATAACGTTAATAGCGGAAACGGCTAATCAAATGATTCTATGACTGTCACATCGAGGACAAATGTACAAAGGGAAAACAATTAAAATATTTTAATTTTCCTTTTTAACATTAGTAAAAAAAGGAATAGCGACATTTTTTTAATACTTCTAATTGAATGATGTTCGCTAAAAAGAAAAAAAAGGAAATATTTAAAAATGCCATCAGATTTGAATAATACCAATAACCCATTTCAATAAAAACAAATTAAATAATAGTTGAAATGGCTGGCATTGGCGTTTTTTTTCCTTTTTCTTTAAATATATTAATTCCATGGTAATTGAAAATTATGATTTTCGTCAGAAAAATGTTTAGACTTTAAATTTAAACATAGATCTATACTATCATTTTCGATAATAAATTTCCGTCTTCTGAATCTTTTCGTTTCCGTCTTCTGGGACTTTCTTCCGTCTTCTGGGACTTTCTTCCGTCTTCTGGGACTTTGGAAATCTTCTGGGACTTTCTTCCTATTACCATCTTCTGGGAATTTGAATTCCGTTTTCTTTAATTTTGCTGTCAGCTATGTTCAAAAATGTAAATGCAATATCAGTCGTTAAATTATGTCTTTTTAATTCGTGTTCTCTTATTGTTCTCCCTGCTTAACGTTATTCTTTTCACATATTCTTTCACACTCAGTAGCCTTTGGTGGTTTTTATGTGTTGCTTGGGATGAAATGATATTTTTTACAAAAAAAGCGTCCAACATGGAAAATTTTAATAAAACAACTTAATTTCTGAATCTCCTCTGTCAATTAAAAAAAATTTTTTAAATTTCATCAACAGTTCTTAAAGGTTTAAGGAGACCTGAAAATGAGCACAGTAATGTGTTGGATAATGTTTCTTCTGTGACGACAATGTCTGACAAGATACCTCCATGACGACCCTGAGCCGTGATTCGACCACGCAATGTTTGCACCTAGGGTAATTACGTTAATGTAGATGTAAACTTCTCTATCCAAGTGCACTGAATGTATCTATTCCATTTGAACAACTTGGATCATTACTTTTGGTAGCGTTCCTCGTATTTCAGATGAAATCAACAAATCTTAAATCTGCTTTGATTATTATGGCGAATTTCAAAACGTAGCTTAGATGTGGCACAAGGCCGAAAGTTTAGGGAACCCAGTGTAGACCAAACTCGCTATTCAGTCGAAATTTATCTAGTAAAACAAACGTGGATTATTTTTTGACACTATGTTAAAAGTGTTAATTTCATTTACTAAATTTTGCTTATTGTTCTTTTAGGCCGAATATTATAAACAAAAGTGGAAATCGAACTTACTACTCAATTGTAATTCTGTGATGTCAATGCACGAGATTCGAAGAATATTTTTAAAAAATAAAATATATTTTTAAATTAATTTACTTCATTCACGTCAAGTCATTTTAAGCTATTGATAAGAGAAAGCTTTTGTATACAGTGAAGTGCTTTAGTATTTCTAAACGGCTTTCGACTCTATACATGACACCCATGTCGATGTTTTGGTCTGATGAATGTGTTTAAGAACATGCTTCGTTTTTTTGTTTGTTTGTTCTTTTTACGTTAATGTTTTGGTTTTGTGGCAATTGGCAGTCTTGAATGAAAGTAACCCTCACGGAAACTGTCCGTGATTTAAAAAAAAAAAAAAATCCAAAGAAGAATCAGCAATATTGTTGGTCCTGATCTGGCAGCTCGTCTTGAATCACTTTCCCATCGCTGCAAGGCTACCTCTTCTTTTTTAGAATACTTTGATTGTAATTGTTCGGATGAACTCTTCGCAATGGTACCTAGCAATTTACAGTTGAGCTGGCTAGATGTATCCGTAAGTTCTATGCTAAGAGTTTCTTTTCTCGTACTTTTCGCTTGTCTAACTCCCTCCCGGCTCTATGCCTTCCACTTTAATCTGCAAAAATTTAAATGCAATGTCAATCGCTCTCTAATTTCCTCCTGATTACTCTGTTCTCTTTCCGTTCGTTATTAATGTCTGTTTCTAATTCTACCACACCCTCTAATCCCTTGCGTCTTAGTGGTTTTACTGCCTTGCATGGGGTGATAGTTATTTTTTTAAAATTCCTGTTAAGGACGTTGACGTTCATTACGTACTATTGATTTTTTGTTGTTGTTCTATGTCGTTCTTGCACATTTACAATCACTTATTGGAAATGTGGTACTTGTTCGGCTATCCAAACTTCACCACTGTTTCTCTTAACTTCAATGTACCCTGTATTCAATTTTCCAAATCTATTTAGCTCGTTAAATGCCTGGTGTCTGTCAATGGTTGTTAGCAATAATTTCGGTGCAATTATAGAATGATATCTACCGACCATTTTCTACTATGGTATGATATCTACAATATATTTTGTATTATGGTCGGAAGTATGAAATATACTAGAGTTAGGGTTAGCGACATGAACTGGTAATGTATTGAAAATAATTAAGTTTTTATACAAAAATGTTTTTCTTTAAATCATCTAATAGTGATTTTAATGTTTGTAAACTGATTTGATGTCATTTAAAAAAAAAAACAAAAAAAAACCGTAAACAGGTTATCATTTTTCCTGAGCATTTTTCAGCAGTATAATGAGTACATCGTGATTTACGGTCGGTCACAAATTCCTCTGTATATATATATATCATACAAGAGTAGCACCACAGTTTTACATTACAGTTCTTACAGTACGCCTGCTTTGACCACTGACATGCTTTGGACGTTCATCGGTAGAATTGAATCGAGTCGTTCAGCTGTGACGAAATGGCCCAGGGTTTGATTTGACTGTCAGGATATATTTTATATAATACCACGCCCATTTTATATATATTTTCATCCGCTAAGTTCTGTCGAACGGTTTTTGTTAAAATGAACGAAATTTAAAGTTATTTTATAATGTCTAATGGAGCTGAACATTATTTTTATGTTTAGATGCATTTAAACTGATTTTTTTATTTCAGAGAACAATAAAATTAAATTTTGTTTGATTAAAACCCTGCTAACATGGAATACCCAAGAATCATTTGAGGCACATAATGCTTTATAAGTTCAAGAAAGGAAACTCAGCAGCCGAAGCGGCTAGAAACATTCACTCAGTTTATGGAGAGGAATGTGTGAATGAAAGAACTTGCAGAAGATGGTTTGCAAAATTCAGAGTTGGAGATTTCACCCTTGAAGATGAAGATCGAACCGGACGTCCAGTTGAGTTTGATGAAAAGCTTTTTGAAGCAGCCCTTGAAGAAAATCCTGCTTTATCAGTTGAGGAATTGGCAGTGGTTCTCAGTTCAAACCGTACAACTGTTCATCGCCATTTTCAACAAGTTGGAAAAGTTCCTAAACTTGGAAAATGGGTGCCTCGTGAATTGTCTGAAAACAACCTCAAATCCCGAGTTGACATCTGCTCTTCTCTCCATTCTCGCCAACTTGTTTCACCTTTTTTGGATAGACTTGTGACTGGCGACGAAAAATGGATCTTTTATCGAAATGTTAAGCGTCGTAGACAGTGGCTTGGTAAAGGGGAAGGACCCCAGCCACAGCCGAGAATGGAACTTCATGGGCAAAAGGTTCTTCTTTCAATCTGGTGGGATCGCCAAGGAATAATCCACTTTGAATTCTTACCACCTAATGCAACAATTAATGCTCAAATATACTGTCAGCAATTAGAGCGTTTGAACCAAGCTTTGAGGAAAAAAAGACCTGCTCTAGTGAATCGAAAAGAGGTGATGTTTCATCAGGACAATGCGTAACCCCACAAAGCAAGAAACACGTCACAAAAGATCGAAGAACTTGGTTGGGAGAAAATTCCTCATCCACCTTATTCTCCCGATCGTGCTCCTTCAGACTACCATTTGTTTCGTAGCTTACAGAATCATTTGGAAGGAACAGCTTTTGTAACACAGGAAGAGGTTAAAACTGACATTTGTGAGTTCTTCGAATCAAAGCCAAAAGAATTTTACAGTAATGGAATTAGTAAGCTTGTTAATAGATGGAAGGAAGTCGGAGATAATCAGGGATAATACATTGTTGATTGAATTTGTAGTTAAATGTAACATTTGGTCACTTGTTTTCTTTATTCAAAATTCGGACAGAACTTATGGGATGACCTGATAGTATTATTGAAGTTATCGCTAACCTTTTCGTCGATATTTACAAACTCTACATTTCGTTCAATTTCTCCAACCAATCAAAATTTGAATGAGCGGATTTGTTTGGAGAAATACTTTGACAAAAATTGTACGCGGTTTAACAATTTCTTTTATTTAATTTTATAGAACATGGTAAAAAAAATTTTTTTTTTTTTTTTTTTAGAAAATTTCTTTTTTTTTCCTTTTTAACAGCAGAGAATAAACTCTTAGGATTTCTTATTCTTGAGCATGCAATATACAACTGGGCATTAGTAAATATTACTTTCTGGAGCCAAGTTTCAAATTTTTGAAGCGTTTGTTCTTTTGATTTGTTTGTAGTTCTTGTAAACGCAAGTGGAAATGGAAATTTGAATTTGTAAAAAAAAAAAAAAAAAAAAAATTAAAAAAATAATTTTTATTAAATAGTATTTGTTATTTTAAAGATAAATTGTTTTTAAAATAGTGGGTGTACTTAGTATGTTAAATAATAAGGCTTTTAATTTGTTCAAAAAATTAATTAAAATCTATTGTACTAAGCTACTTACCGTAGTAAAACCAACTGTTCTTTGTACTCCATTACCTGTTGACATTTCCCCACTAAAATCAAAATGCTTGGTTCGTTCAATGTACGGCTATTTCAGAGGGTGTGACAGACAGAAGGACTAACGGAAGTAACAGAATTTTATATATATATATATATATTTTGTTTTTAGAGTTTATATCTGGTCGTAGGTCTGTATGCCATTAAACCATCAGTAAGTGAGGCGTAGCTTGTCCCGATGCTTTGGGCTTCTTTAATTTCCTTTAGTTTAGAGGCACGGTGAAGTAATGTTTTTTAATTTCGAATTCCGGTGTATTTAGATTGACTTACGTGCAAATGACCTTGTAACAGTTTCGAATCTATCTCTTTTCCACATCTATATTTTTCGTTTTACATAGCAAAATTTTATTTCGATGTTGTTTCTTGTTGCTTAACTGTTTATCTGATTTTTTTTTAAATTTTCATGCATTTTACATTGGTGCCAAATCGGGTTTTGTGTTTCTGAAATGTCTAGAGAGTCCTGAAAAAATCCAAGAGGATCTGTTATGCTATCGGTCCTTACCTGGCATCTCGGCTCTTCTCATTTCTATACACATTTTCATGGCACTTTGTTCTCTTTAGCTTCCCTCTGTTATCTTCCCTCAATGAATTAAAGCGTAAGTTCTCTTAATGTTTTCTTTTCTCACACTTCTCACTTCTGGTACTCACTTGTCGATTCTTGTTTCCTTTTCAACTATCATCCTTAAAAATATAAACGAAACTTCAATCATCAGCATTCCTGGGTATGATGATAAACTACAACTGGCAGCAAGGATTCTGATCGGGGAAATTGGAGGTTTTGAGGAGCGTAGAACCACATCTTAATTACTGTTGTTTTCCGGTTTACCATGACCGTGGTAGTAGCGCCCGTTAGGGTCCCAGTAATGGAAAAGTAGTGAACCGTCCAAATAAATAAATACTATGAAAGTTTAAAAATACATTTTAATATATAAAAAAAAACTAGCAGCATGGCCCGGCGTTGCCCGTGCTTGATTAAAAAATCGTACAACTCGTACAGCAATCGCTATCACTTGACTTAAAATATTTTTGCCCTCCCTTGTCTTTAAAGGAGTGCCCTTTGCCGTGCTGATGTTGCTATATGCCTTACTTCTTGCCTATCTCACACTGCGAATTTTTTCTAAGCTCTAAACTAAGCATTAAATCTGTTACGAAAAAATAACTAAACAAAATGAACACAAAACGATCATAAAATTTTAAAAAGGACTCGTAACTGGAAAAAACCGAATGAAAAAAGAATGTTAACAACAAATACTTTTTCACACCCAACCCAGTTCTTCGGAATCAGAATCAACGTTGAGTTTAAGCATGTTCATATGAATGAGCCAATTGGAGTAAAGTGCCATGCAGATTTAAATTTTTCCGACTTTTGACGAATGCAGCTATCGATTTTTTGCATGCTAGTTAACATTCGTGTCAGTCATCTGTTGGCTATATATGGCCAATAGAATCTTCCTGCCAATTCGTGGCAGCCAGCTACCTTTTCACTCTGGCCAGTAGAAAATGGCCGAAACTACATGAAAACTGCCGTAGAACATACAAAAAAACGATTATTTCCACTACCGATGGGAGTTGGGAATGCAACGTCGGTCTTGGCCTTCCTGAATTCCAAAATTGGATCATGTGCATGTAAAATGTTGGTGCAAATCCGTCGAAAATTGCGGCCGTGCATTCGTTACACACACACACACACACACATCCTGTCTTTTATAGATAGAGATTACCAACAGTACATATTTATAATAAAATTACTTAAAATATGTACATATTTATAGCAAAATTACCAACAATGCGTTTTTTTTTTTAAAATGTCCAACAATACATTCTCTCTGTAGTTGAATGCATACTATTGCGTTCAAAATTTATTTAGTTGCAACTATAAAATTGTATTAAAAATATATTTGAATTTCGGCTTTAAATAACCCATAAAGGTTTATATTCCGCTAAACAAAATCAATCACTCAATTAACCAATCATAAGCTTCTCTCCTTGGATCCTGTTCCTTTTATTAAGCTTTTGCGTCAGCAGCGTTTTCTCCGCTTCCTTCACTTACAGCAACCCCCCGACGTCTTAGTGGCTTTATTGCCTTGCTTCCGGTGAAATGATTTTCTTTTAAATGATTTTTTTTCTTTTATGGGTTCTTCAAAATATCTTGTTCTTATTTTTTTACCTTTTGTTTCGATTGAAATTTTGTCATACATTCAGATTAAAATGCCACCCGCGGGAAGCGTTAGAACTGATTCTAGTAGTTTTTCGTGGCTTTTGTATATTTATTTATACTTTTTTATATACATAACAGAAATAGATACGTTCACCTATCGTCTGGTTCACATGCCTCCCCGGCTTTTGAACTGGGGTGGGTGATTCTCCTTTGTTTCACGTTTCGGTTTAGGATTAGATTTCTGGCTCCTAAAGTCTACTTAAACTCTGTATTCCTAACGTCTCTGCCTAAACTCTGAAATTGCAATTATTATTTGTTCGTCAATGGGAGTAGATAGGTTCCCCTGTCTTTTACTTCACGCTCTTTTGAACGGGAGTAGAGGTTTATCGCTTGTTTCCTGTTGAGGATTGGGTTTCTGGTTCCTCAAAAGTCTTTCTCATTTCCTTTGATTCCCAGTGGCAACTTGCATTTTAGTGGCATTATCGCCTTGCTTGGAATGAACTGATTTTAGATGTCATACTATTTCTGTTTGGTATGGAGATGCGATTCTACTTCAAAACATTTCCCCTATTCATCATGTAGGAATATGACAAATGACATTATTTGTTTCTTTTTTTAAAAAAAATATGGGAGTGTTTACCAAATCAAACAATATCTGAATTTATTTAAAAAAAAAAAAATCATTTTTTCTTTGATTATAATCATGTTTTTATTATTCAGATTACTAAATATATATATATATATATATATTTATTTCATTCACACAAAAAAAATATAGATATTTAATGATTTAAATGGCGAGAATAAATCTTCGCAAACAATATAAATGAGATACATCAACCCCATATATTGTTTGCGAAGATGTATTCTCGCCATTTAAATCATTAACCTCTATATTTGTGTTTTGTGTGAATGATTCATGAATTTATAAATTATAATTTGCACATTTAATTGATATATATATATATATATATATAGAGAGAGAGAGAGAGAGAAGAGGATTATAGATATTTCTGCGATTAATATGTACTGCAAATAGCAAATTATGTTTATGGAAATTGTCACCTGGTTGTTTATGAAAACACAATAGAAAATTGTGACGTTCAAGTTGAATTTAAAAAATGTCACTATTGTTTTCCTTTCTTTTTTTTTTTTTTATAAGTAAATTCAGTTCACGTTAACAATACTGGATTCGCATCCGCGGAGAAATGCCAGGTTTGGAAATGAGAGATCGGTTTAATAAACATATAAGAGACACATTCCGATACCAACCAACTACGCAGATATTACGCTGCCATTAGAAGCGAATCATTTCACAAATCTCGAAATGCGGTTTAAAGGTGAACGATTTTCCCCCCAGTTGCGTTGGAAACGAGGATCTTATCGGTTGACGAATATGTTAACTACTTGGACACTCGAACATAATTACATGTCTTATTATAATTCTGTTTGTCCCTTAGTTATTTGAGAGAAACATGGCTGCCATTCGTCTTTGCCAGGAATAGAGTTAAGAAGAGATATATCAAAGGCGCGGATTCCTTTTAAGGAAACAAGGGAAAAGAGTGAAAAGGAAAATATGAAAATCCTGATTGGACTTCGAATCCACTCAGAATCACCTCACTTTATAGGTTGAATCAATCTGACCTCATAAAAAGGGGACATGAATATAAGAGATTCTCACAATGAAATTATTGTATTTCATCGAAGTTCCAAAAAATATTAAAAATATAGTTGTTTTTTTTTTTTTTTTTTTTTTTTTGGTTTTTTTTGGGGGGTTTGGGGGGGGGTTGGTTTTTTTTTTTTTTGGTTTTTATTTTTTTTTGGTTTTTTTTTTTTTTTTTTTTTTTTTTTTTTTTTTTTTTTTTTTTTTTTATTTTTTTGGGGGGGGTTAACTATCGTTAGAATTTGCTATGTCAATAAACCAGTAATTATTGAAGTGAAAGTAAATTTTAACGTTTTGAGTAATTCCTATTCATAGAGCATATACAAAGAGCTAATGTTAAAATAATCTATAATCATTATACAGTAATTTAATCTCCAATTCATGAGTTTTTCATGTCTGCCGTTTTCACTTGTGGGATTACACTCATTTGCTTTGCGAGGTTTGCTAAGATGCCGTTAGGTGGCGCTGTTAAACAGCTATAAAATCGTGACACTTTCTGTTTTGTTTCTCTCTCTCACTCACTCACTCACTCAGTCACTCACATACTTTAATGACAACACCAACACGAGACCTGGTTCCCGGGTGATTGAACTTTTTCATATACACGTGTATCAAACACATAGAATTCATAATACGTAACGTTTAATATCTTTTTTATGGCTATTTTTGAATGCAGGAAAGTATATTTTTGCCTTGCTAATCATTTTATAGACATGACAGACTTGTCAATGCTACCTTGTAAAAAGTTTATTCCATTACCTTTCACATCTACAAGTAATAATGAACGGTCGTTTACATGTGTTAAATTTTGTATACTGTGGCTTTTCGTCCAACTCAAAGCAGATAACGCAACAAGTGACGACTTCCCGACGTGAAATGACACGCAAATACCAACAAGCACGCTATATAAGTAAACATGAATGAATGAATTATTTTAACGTATTTAACAAGTCATTAAATAGTACAGGTCAGAGCAACAGCTATTATTAAAATAATGTGTAATGGATTTTTGTATATGATCTAGAGTTGCCATGATAGTTAGTCGTTCACTTTTGAACCGACTGCTCGGTTGAACTCTCTTCCTACGGACGGGAGGAACCCGAAGGAGGCTACGCCGAAGGGCGGAGTCTCCTTCGGGGAGGTAAACCGGCCCTGAACCTGTTTATACGGGTTCAATGGGCATATTTTTGGCCGAGCCCACGGGCTCGGAATGTCCACGTTAAAAAGGCCTTGTGCCACATGACACCCTCGTGGTTGACTCAATATCGTGATAGTAGAAAAACCATCATGAGAGTGTCTTAAATTCAGACTTATTAATCAAGCAAATATCTTGGGAACAATCTTAGAAGTATAACTGTAAGTATGATAAACTATATTGAATAAATAGAGGAAAATGATGATAGCGAATTGCAACAGTTAGATACGTGTTCGATCCCGGGTTAAATATTAATTAGTTTGTGTTTAGATTTTTTAATAGTATTAAAATATTCTATTTTAATCAGTGTTTGATTTTATTTTATTTTATTTTATTTTTTTTTTTTTTTGATTTTGAAATCTTGACTCATTAAATATTTTTAAGCTGAAATATATTAATCATACATTCATTTTTTTTGGGGGGGGCGTTAAAAGCAGACGACATGGATACATTGTCGAGGAATGTCTTTGTAACGGATTATAATTCCAAAATTAATTCTTAATTCAAGCTGAAAGTTGCGATCGAATTTTACTTGTACGGAAAAAAACTAACGCAAACAAATTTACTAAGTGTTCATCAAGTGAAAATAAACAGATCACTTGGCTTAAAATCTTCTTTCTCGGTCGCTAATGAGAAGTCAGATCTCCGTCCGTGACTTGTAAACTTTAATCATTAGACATTACACTGGCTGTTTCATCTGCTGTCCAAATGCATTCCTGTTTTTTCATTTATTATGATTAATTTTTTAAGCTTTAAATCCTTTTAACATTTCCTTTACAATAATGTTCACTCTGTAAAAGGGCCGAGAGCCAATCGAGGTGGAAAGGTTACAAAGTCAGAGGGACAGCTTATGACGATATGTGGGAAAGTAATGGTTAAACTCATATAAAACTTACAGCGTTCTCGATGTTTCATCCAATCAAATTTATTTCCAATCCACCGAGAACTTTCCATCTAACCAAATCGTTGCGTGGGAGGAATTCGGCGAAATCTCAGCTTAATGACGGATGTTGAGACCCAGATATCACTATTTCCATTCGTAAGATAAAGTCTTACATCCAATGATAGTAAGATGTATAACAATTACTGTAAAATTTAATCAAGTTTGTTTTTGTTTTTTTGTTTTGTTTTTTTTTTTGTTTTTAAGCTTATTTCTTTTTCCACAGAATCAAATAATATTTTATCTGAGCTGTTAAACTTTTCGGGTTTTCTGCTCTCTTTTTCCTTTTCTTTTCTTTTCTCGTTCTTTTCTTTTCTCGTTCTTTTCTTTTCTCGTTCTTTTCTATTTTCTCGTTCTTTTCTATTTTCTCGTTCTTTTCTATTTTCTCGTTCTTTTCTATTTTCTCGTTCTTTTCTATTTTCTCGTTCTTTTCTATTTTCTCGTTCTTTTCTATTTTCTCGTTCTTTCTTTCTTTTCTTTCTTTCTTTTCTTTCTTTCTTTCTTTCTCTCTTTTCTTTCTTTCTTTCTTTTCTTTCTCTCTTTTCTTTCTTTCTCTCTTTTCTTTCTCTCTTTTCTTTCTTTCTTTTCTTTCTTTCTTTTCTTTCTTTCTTTTCTTTCTTTCTTTTCTTTCTTTCTTTTCTTTCTTTCTTTTCTTTCTTTCTTTTCTTTCTTTCTTTTCTTTCTTTCTTTTTTTTCTTTCTTTTCTTTCTTTTCTTTTTCTTTTTCTTTCTTTTTTCTTTTCTTTCTTTCTTTTCTTTCTTTCTTTTCTTTTCTTTTCTTTTCTTTTCTTTCTTTTCTTTTCTTTTTTTTCTTTTCTTTTCTTTTCTTTCTTTTCTAGGCTTTATTTAGTCAGTACTAAAAATATACTTTGGCAGATGTGATTTAATTCCTCTTTACTAAACGAATTCTGCGAAAGATTCTGTGGTTTTCAAGCTTACTTGTTAGTGGTTTAGAATGCGTTAAATATATCCGTATAGATTGTTTCAGCCTATATAATACCCGTTACACGAGACTCGATGTAGAGTAATCGGCAGAAATGCCCAACAAACAGAATTGGCGAAATTCGCAATGGGCAATAACAAAAGAATGAAATGATGAAGTAGGCAAAGCAACCATAAATGATAAAAAAATATGTGCACAAGCTAAGAAAGGTATTAAAACGTAAATGTCATACAGATTGCAGCTTTCTGATTTCAAGACCAAATCTCATATTGTCTAAAAAGAAATCCCAGCATGCATTTGTACAGTTTCTCTATACATTTGAAGAATAACATACTATTGCAGTCATTTCAACTACATTAAAACCAATAGTCAAATATTGTTCGGAACTAATAGTAATCTTTGATGTGCCATCTCCTTTTAGAACCTGGGCGATCACGGCTCTCCACAACTTTTGTTTTTGTAGGTCTTAGTAAATATTGTTTTTGCTATATCACCTAATCACGGTGGCGTAATGGATCCATTACATTTCACTTGTTCATACTCTTGGGAAAGGTATGAATACTCCTCATCTATGGGTAAAAAGGACACCCTGGGTTCTTTAGCCTTGGGTGGCAACCGGTCTAGGAGAAAACAACTCTGAATTCAAAACTGTATGTAGCCCCAGCGTAGCTCATAGTATACAGCTAAAGGACAGGATCGTTCGCATTTGCTTGAATATCCCGACTGCGGTTAACAAAGGATGAAGAATTCCTGTTCTGCCAATTAAAAACTTATATAGGTTATACGGTTTTCTGTGTCTCTCTTGATGAAAAGCTGGACAATTTTTTACCTGAATCTCTTTCCTTTTTCTAAGTTTACTTTTCATCTGAATATTGAGTATTGCAGCCATATCAGATCTGGTGCTTTGGGTATATATCTTGATATTCTGGATAAAATTGAAAGAAAAATCTGCAATATGATCGGTCTTGCCATGGGATCTCGGCTCCAATCATTTTCCAACCGCCATTGTTTGGCTTCACCATGCATTTCCACAAATATTTTTATGACAAATCTTCTGAGGAGGTTTGAGCTTTGGTACCTGGATTTCATTAATTTAAGAGGCAGTTAGGTCTCATAATTTTCCAGTTGAAATTGCTAAATATAACCGTAATTTCTAATCTAATAGTTTATTCTCTCGCACTTTTCTCTTATGGATCTCTTTTCTAGCTTCTTGTTTTGCTATCAATTCCACTCTGAATAGATTTAAAGGCAACTTGAATCGTCATCTTCTGTCCCCTTGAATCCTGTTCACTTTTTATTAGTTCTCGGTTTCTTTCACGGCTGACTTTTATCCTCAGTAACAACTCACGCCTTAGTAGCTTTATCACCTTTGCTTGGCATGAAATAATGAAAAACACAATGATACTTTTGACTCTGCAGTCATTAAAATGATAGTATCCGCCATAATAACCTTACACCAGAGATGACTATTTTCGCATGATAAGTGATTTTTATGTTTGGACGACTTGAACTATCGTCTGTTTAAAAATTTTTTGCTTTTTTTTACGGCTGAACAGACTTTTCAATGTTTTTTAAAGCTAACGAGTATTTCTGGATCATAATCAGATGAAATAATTTATGCTACAATCTTACTATTTAATCCATAGCTGAGAGGAGAAGAGCTGGATTCGTACCTTTCACAAGGGCATTTGCACGTAAGTGGATATAAAGAAACCGCCCAGAATTTCAAATTGTCTCTCCAATTCCGTGTCGTTATCGATCGCACAACCTGCAAATTCAAGCTTACAGTGCCTGGTATTCCCTAGCATTTACCCAGCTCGGTACTGACCAGGTTCAACTTTACTTAACTTCGGTGATCCGATGAGGACCGATGTTTTAGTGTGGGCCGTAAGCCGCGTTTATGTTGTACGCCTTTAGCGGCATTTTCTGTTAGTTTTTTTAAATTTGTGATTGTGGATTTTTGTTTTTTGGGAGGGGGTGTTATTATACTGTCAATATAGTTATTGATACTGTTTTTTTTGTGGGTATCCTGTTTGCTACGACTTTTTTTAGATGGTTTTCCGAATTTTCTTATTTTTCTGTACTTACTTTTTACTGTTAACGACGTTTCGGTAAAGCTTCATCAGCCGATCCAAGGTTACACCTTTAAGTATTTTCGTCATCATATACAAATTACCTAATTTTAAAGTGGATATTTCTCCAACTCTGGAAACCGTTACCTCGTAAAATATCGCTAATTTTTTTTTTTTTTTTTTTTTTTTTTTAACAGTAAAGTTCACCCTGTACAAAGCGCAGTGTGGGGGCGACTCTAGGTAGAGGGTTACGTTAGGAGCCAGTTTATTCCCTTGAACACTTAATATTTCGAAGATAATGATTGATTTCCCCAGCGATATATACGAAACCCAACTTCAAACTTTTAAATTTATTTCATAATTTTATTCTGTCATGCGATTCGCGGAGAATTTTTACTTGAAATATTTCGATCAAATCATTTAGCCATCATTGTCATGAAGGGTTTGTTTGTTTTTGTTTTTTTGTTTTTTACCCAAAGTGAATTTATAGTGTTCTTGGCCATTTAAACGATCTCTTCTGATTGGTAACTGTCAAGGTTTCCAAAGGACATAGTTGCCTTTTACCGTTACTCTTACATGGATGACAAAAAAGGTTCACTCAAGTGTTAACATCGTGACAGGGAAGAGAATATATATATATATATATATATATATATATATATATATATATATATTTGTCAAAAATGTGCAAAATGACATGGATTCATGTCTTTTCATCTGATAGATTTTCAGGGTTTTTTGTTGTTTTTTGTTATTTTTTTAGAGGGTTACATTGGGTTACATTTGTAGAGATAGGAGAGGAAGGTAATGGTTAACTCTACCATTGAAAAGGTTAAGATTCTAGTGATCGGAGAAACATCCTCTTGGGAATCGGTTCAAGGGAAGATGTTAGAGTCGAACTTCGTTTCCACCGATGGAATATGGAGGGGATGTTTGGCGGTTTGCTTTTTTTCTGTAAGTGGCATGGCGTAACCAGGGAATGTATTTCGTCCGAGCAAATTCCATGGAACTAGCGACAGGGCAGCGAGAGGTTTTTCACATCCCACCTGAGAGAGAGAAGTTGGAGTGTGAAAAATAATTCGTTGTCCAGAAAGGACTAGGAGAGACTTTTGGACTGGAGAGTGAAGTCTGGGCAGCTTCCGCCTAAATATGACAACAGTATTCTACATTCGGCCTGATGGTAAAAGGTAGAGGATGGCGGCAAGAGCCAGGTACTTACTGAAGCCGTACATGGAGTCGACCATTTTGCCTACATCCTTTGCCCTGGATCGTATGCACGAGTTCCACTTGACATCAGGTGTGACTTTGAGGTTAAATAGTCCCCCAAGGTACGAGACTTCCCGTGGAGACATCCGTTCATCGAGACCGGCGGTAGTTCGGGGTCCGATCGGCGATGATGGAATGTAACAAGTTTGCTTTTCGATGCATTGAATGTAACCGCCCAGTTTTTATCCCATTGGGTAGTTTGTGCTATTCATAAATTATAACATTATCATTTTGTTATAATTTATGAATATGTCCTGAAGATGGTTTATTAGACCGAAACGTCCGACGTTGACATATTAACATTAAAACAGCATAATTGTATATAAGGATTTTTGTTTGTTTTTTACGTATATATTTTTCTTTATATATATATATATATATATAATAGAGAGAGAGAGAGAGAGAGACACCACTTATGTTATATATATAATGAAGAAATAAATTTTTAAGGTGTCCTATATTTATGGGATAAAGGGCTTCATATCAGAGATAGAGCGTATGTATACATAAATATATGAGTGAACACTGAAGTCAACACTCAGAAGCAACAGGCTGCTTCACCAGTGTTGACTTCAATGTTCACTTGTGTATAATTCTGTGACTTGCCTTAGTGCGTCCGTCACATGTTCTAAAATAGCCATACACTAACCTATATCGAAACGAAATATTGGGGAAAAGTACAGTTGGATTTACTGGGGTGCGTAGCTTTAGTATAATAATTTTTCATTTATATTTTTGGAAAAATTAAAAGTTTTATTTAACATACAAAATACGTTCACCCCGTCGTCATTGTTCTTTCTTACTACACTGGGGAGAGACATTCAATAACTTAACTGCAGCCGCGAACGTCACTTACCCACGCCCATATCCACCTTTCAACGAAGAGATTGACCTTGATAAAGCATTTCTTAAGCCAGTTTTATTTTACTTAACTGGTTGTTGTTTCGGCAATATAACTTATAATGCTAAACTCTTCAAAAAAACAGGAATTTGGCTCCAAAAAGAAATATTTACGTATGGCCAATTGTATGTTACTTGCTCAAGAGTAAGAATCCTAAGAATTTATTATTCGCACTTAAATGGAAGAAATTTTCTTTTAAAAATGTACCATGATATCCTATAAAATTAAATGAAATTAAAGCAATTATTAATCCGGGAAGAAGTAGTTACTTATTCAAAATTTTGGTTTGCGAAATTGTAAATCTCGAGAAAAACGTTAGCGATAACTTCAACAATACTAAATATATAGAAAATATATAGAAATATAAAATATATAGAAATTCAACAATACGAAATATATAAAAAATATATAGAAATGGTAAAGTGTTCTAATACTGTCTGGAAATTGCGATGAAATGCGACTAAGATAATAAAAGATAAAAGAATTGGAAGTTGGGGAAGATAATGTCACTCGTGATATCTCGTCAGCTGTGTCGGGATGTTTACTGGCGGTCGTTGTTGATCGATAGTGAGCAAATTTATTATTAATGCAATGTAACTGGGTTTTTAAACTGAGTAGCAGTCCTGTTAAGAGAGACCGATAGTAATGCAAGATAGTAATGATAAAAAAAGCCACTGCTTTTAAATCAAGTTGTCATTGAATATTCTATGAATGAAGATTTGTGCGTTCAACAAACATAAACATAAATTCAGTGATGACTTCGGCTTATGGTTTACACCTGAGAATTCGTAGACATAGTTTAATTTGTATAAATTGTGTGTTCCATACTAAAAACTGTCATGAATTCAAAGCCGCTCATATAGAGAAATGAACAAACAAATTTTAAAAGTAATTAAAAGTTAAAAAAGGCTATTTGTTTGTTTAACCTTTTAGAGACAATTGTTCCCCTAGTGGAACATATTTAAATTCATGTTTTTGAGACGAAACGAGTGTTTTTTGATTATTTTTATCGATAATACACGCGGAAATGTTTAAAATAAAATACGTGTTAACACTTCGTTTAGAAATAGAATTTATAAATTGACAATTTGCACCGACTTACCTAAAATTCGCCAACCTTGTCCTGGTACTAAAAAGTGAAACTAAAACGTAATTCCGAGAGGTTTATTGCGTTTCTTGGCGTGGGCGGAAAGTGTTAGGCACGTTCTGATATCAGACACCATAACTAAGTACATCATCGCGCCGTTTTTTTCTGATAACTTAAAAATATGAAGTCACGCAAATTTTTTGGTCAAGGAATAGTAAATGTGATATTGGGAGAACGTGAAAATTATTATCAGGTCAATGCTAAATTTTTTTACCAAGAATCTCCAAATTATCGTTTTGTTTGAATATTTTTTATAACTGATAG
This sequence comes from Acanthosepion pharaonis, assembly GCA_903632075.3. Taxonomy (NCBI): domain Eukaryota; kingdom Metazoa; phylum Mollusca; class Cephalopoda; order Sepiida; family Sepiidae; genus Acanthosepion; species Acanthosepion pharaonis. Next base: position 465,454 of record CAHIKZ030001863.1, read on the forward strand.
CTTTCTCCCACAAAATTTATGCTTTCTATTTTCTGCGCTTTCCTTCAAATTTTTATGTAACTTCCGTCCTTTCTTTTATAGCCATGAGCAGCGCCGGTCAGTACTATAAAAGGAAGGACATAATCTCTCTCTTCCGCTTTTCGTTCCAGAATGCGGTAGGTAGAAGGTGTATCTAGTCTTCCATTCTGGGAAGAATTAATCACCAAACACCCGTAATACATCAGACACCCCCACACACACACATCCACACATCGCCAAACAGCAACTGATTTTTTTTTGTTCTGTTTTTTTTTCTTCATGCAGGTATATTTCCTTCCTTTTGAATTATGCTACTCTTCATATAAAATGTGCATTATTATTACTATTAATAACAACACGACTAAAAAATAAAATAAAAGTAAAATAGTTACGAGAATTTTACATGTGTCAAGATAGCGGAAGACCTGCTAAAAGGTGCTCAATAGATAATTCTTGCTATGTTATTCAATGACTTGAGAAAAGTTCATGTGACTTGGCCGAATATCGAGGAACCGTAGAAACGCTCCTGAGGGTCTGACGTTAAATCAAACATACGGCCCTCATGAGCGTTTCCACTGGAAACTCTAAATTCAATCAATCGGCTAAGCCAGATGAACTCTTCCGAATCTATTGAATATAAAAAATAAAAATACATATCTAAAATTACCCTACGTATTGAAATTGATTTAAGTAAAAAAAAATTTGAATTCATTCTGAAGCCTCTCAACTGGAAGGGGAACTCTAAAGATGCTGGAAAATTTTAGTTTGCCTGTACTGTTTGAGTACGTACCTGACTCCTCCTGCTATCCTGAAGCATTTACGCGGCCTTGTGGATGATGAATTTCACACCCTGTAACTCATTTTCCATAGAAAAAAATGTTACAAATACTCTCGCTACAAGTCCAAGGAAAATGCTCTGACGAGTAATATTCTTTAGTTCCAATGGATCTGAACTTCACATTTAAAAGCCGATAAACTGGTGATCAAGAGCAAACCTTTTTCCAATATAAAATGTAGTTCGGTTCGCTACACTGTGTACATGCATATCTGAGCCACATGACAGTTCCTCGTTTATTTCTCTTGTTGATTGCAATTTATGACGGTTAGAAAGAATTAAATGATTTGTGTAGGTCTTGTTTTCTGAAAATGCTTGCAAACTGTTATCATTCGAAGATATTGTTACTTGTTTTAAAGCTAATGAAAAAGACATTTAAAATCGTTCGAACTTGATGGCCATATAATGGCTGTAAATAAATCCTATATTTTAAACAAACAAAGGATGAGCAAATATCCCCGTTTTGGTATCGTATCATCAGCAAACCGTTTTTGACTAAAATTAACAAGATTGTTGATATCAAGCGACAAACAATACAGATTTCGATTGGCTTTGTCCACTGCTGATATCCTGTCATTGCTTAAAGAATAATTAGGTACACATCCAGGACGGTTGGCAATAAATGTATCGAATACCTTTTGCAAGGTGGGACATAGGGTTGCTACACAAGCTCACCCGCTATCGAATCACTGGAAGAGTTTTCTAACTTATCAAGTCTTTTCTAACTGGTACGTCCATGAAGGTAGTTCTTAACGGCCATTCCTGTGAGGTTCATGCGCAGGCGTCCCACAAGGCTCTACCGCTATCCAACTCTGTGGATATCTATGCAGATGGCACAGTCGTTTGAGGGTGAACCTTCAAAATTTTAGATGGCCAAAGCTTTGCAGCTTATCTCTTTGATCTACCTCAATGGTGTGGGGGGAACTGGCCGGCCGCATTCAATAACTCAAAAAAAAGGGGTACTCCTTACTTTGAGCGCCTTTGGGGACTTAAGCACACCCCAGATCTCAAGTTGAACTCTTAAATATGAGTCATGAGATGCTGGAAAATTTTCGGTTTCCCCGACTGCTGGAGCAAGGACCTAGCTCCTCCTGCTATCCTGTACCGTTACAAGATTCAAGTCAGTCCGAAAATGGAATACTGCAAGCGATATCTGGTTTAGAGCTGCACAGTCTTAACAATCCAAAAGCGTTTACGCCGTCTTGTGGGTGATGAATTTCCTATCCTATAACTCAATATCCACAAAAAAAAATGTTACAAATACTCTCATTACATGTCCATGGAACATTTTCTGACGAGTAACATTCTTTAGTTCCAAAGGATCTAAACTTCACAACTAAAACCCGATATTTACATTATTTATATTATTCGAACTGTTATCCTTATCTTCATCACCATATTCATAACGTTTCGGCCGTTGTACGCTCTTGCCTTCTTCAGGTGATTGGAATTTCGAATCGAACACTTTGATTCGTCCACCAGGGAATATTATTATTATTGTTCTAATTCTACTTGCCATGCCTCTTCCAGATCTCTCAGTTATTTCCCCTTTTAACTTACGTCTCTCGAAAGAGGTACGGCATGTGGAACTAGAATAATCTACCCCGGTGGACGAAATAAACGGTTTTGATCGAAATTCCAATTCCCTGCAGAAGGCCAGAGCGGGCAACGACCGAAACGTTGTGAATATGGCAATGAAGATGAGGATAATAGTTCGATTAATATAAATAATGTAAATATCGGGTTTTAGTTGTGAAGTTTAGATCCTTTGGAACTAAAGAATGTTACTCATTTCGGACATATAGACAGATGAAGCACGATATGCGACGTACACTGAAGTGAACCACCGCCATTCCCTTCAAATTTCATTAATGAGAAGTAGTTCTACTCTAGTCGAACAGTTTCTTCTCACAAACGGCTACTCTGTGGAACCGACTCCCAAGAGGATACTTTCTTTATTGCTACAATCTTTATCTGTTCAAAAGGTTTGACGGCTATCTCTTTCATATATGCTCATGAACTGCAAAGTCATTCAGTAACCTACGTCGAGTAGCTCTTGGGCCTTGTATAGGGATGAACAATAGAAAAAAAAAAGAAAATTCGCTCTTTATTGATAATTCAAAGGACCAGATGATTTTTTTCAGCCGGCCTCATGTTCAGCTTCGATGTTTGCTAACTTGATTTTGTTTGTTCAACCCTCATTGCGCAAATGAAGCGGAAGCCCTCGAGTGATTGTTTTAAAAACTTGTCTCGATATTGTTTCTTTAATTATTTTTTTTTAATCTTTTGATATTTCATTTGTTTTTCCATCACCAATTTGCAGATGTTTTCGTAATCCGAAGTCTATCTTCTCTGTCCTCTGGCTCAAACCTGTAAATTCCAAAATGTTCAGTTTTCTAGAGCTTAGCACTGTCTGGTATCTGATCATAACAATTTGTGTAGAGAGTTCTATTTTTTTTCATTCGTAACTGGTAATTTATTATTCTTTTCTCTCTTATTAATTTCTTCGTTAAACGCCCCAGTTTCTCTCAATGGTTTGTTGAATCTATATAAGAAAACAGAATTAAAATGTTTATAACTTACTGTACGTTGTATTTCAGGAAGTATTCGTTTACCATAGGCTGGTCGAAGGTCACGATTATTTTTCGATTCTTAGTTTTTGTACTTGGGTGTGGGTTTCTTGATTTTTTTTGCGGTGGTTGGTTGTCTTAGGTTTTTGTGTCAGTGCGTGTCTAAGGTTTTGGTCTGTATCTTCGTTGTGTGTGTGTGTGTGTGTGTGTATCTTCGTTGTGTGTGTGTGTGTATCTTCGTTGTGTGTGTGTGTGTGTGTATCTTCGTTGTGTGTGTGTGTGTGTGTATCTTCGTTGTGTGTGTGTGTGTGTGTGTATCTTCGTTGTGTGTGTGTGTGTATCTTCGTTGTGTGTGTGTGTGTATCTTCGTTGTGTGTATCTTCGTTGTGTGTGTGTGTATCTTCGTGTGTGTGTGTGTATCTTCGTTGTGTGTGTGTGTGTATCTTCGTTGTGTGTGTGTGTGTATCTTCGTTGTGTGTGTGTGTGTATCTTCGTTGTGTGTGTGTGTGTATCTTCGTTGTGTGTGTGTGTATCTTCGTTTGTGTGTGTGTGTCTTCGTTGTGTGTGTGTGTCTTCGTTTGTGTGTGTGTGTGTATCTTCTTGTGTGTGTGTGTATCTTCGTGTGTGTGTGTGTTTATGTTTGTGTGTGTGTGTGTGTGTGTGTGTTTGTGTGTGTGTGTGTGTGTATCTTCGTGTCGTGTGTGTGTGTGTGTATCTTCGTGTGTGTGTGTGTGTGTGTGTGTATCTTCGTTGCGTGCGTGCGCATCTTCGTGAATATTCAATTTGTATCGTTCGTCTTTCCTCAGAAATTTAATGTATCTCTTTTTTGAGTGCAATTCTTTAAATGGTTTTAAATTAATAGAGAATCGTTAGCATCTACTTCCTTTATTCTGATTTCCCGCTCCATGCTTACTAATCTTGGATTACACAACATTATAATGAATGCGTAAAACGATGAATCTCATTTGAGCATATTTTAATGGGTGATAATTAACATTTTTCATCTCCAAATGACGATTACTTGTTCGCGAAATGGTAGATTCACATGCACTTTTTTGTTCATTATCTCAACTTACTTTCGATCATTATGAATACTATTGAATGGGATTTATATCTACTGACATGAGACAGATTCGTAGGGTTTCGAATAAATGGATGATTTTTTTAATATTTTTGACCTTCTCTCTTCGAAGAATCTGCCAAGTATACTTCGTGGATTTTACGTGTAAAATCGTTTGTTGCTAGATAACTTTTCTTCTCTTTTATTTGTTGTATTAGGCTTTCAAGACCGGACATTTTAATGGTACCAATATATAAACAATAATTATTTGCTTGTAAACAAAGTTCTCGCACAACTTATATATATATATTAAAACTTCTGCTGGAATTTTGTTTCCAACACAATATATTAAAACAAAGGTGGAGGAAGAGCGAAGATAAACTCTTTCTTGTTAAATATTTCGATTCACTTTGTGATCCTGTTTTTTTTTGTGGGGGGGGCTAATATGTTTTTCCTTTATACTTACTTCAACATTTACCTTAATATTTTAATTTATATTACTGTATCATAAATAGTAAAGTACATTCAATATCAATACTTATTATTTCTGTTTCAATATTTCTACTCTAGAAAAACATCGAGAAATCAACTGGCTGACATTTTGTTGACATTGATAGATATGCGAACATCACACCGTTTCCTAAATATATAATGGGAAATTGTTGTATCTAAATAAACTGCCGTTGCCGATATTGTCGTTCGAACATAAATCCCCTTGAGCAAATACGAACGATTCCATGATTAAATAAGTAGATCACATGATTGTTAATGAAACGTATAAATGGAAATTAGCGTGGCGTCTTAGTGATCGCTATTCTCTATATTGATTATTATACGAAATGCTATTCAGCGAATACCATTTGAACAAGCATTTTTAGTGCGAGAATTATTGAAGGCGTCACTGTTCCCGGCAATGGCGTTTGCAAAGTTTCGTCTACAACGAGCATTTCGGAAGTGATAACGGGTATTTGTTGACCTAACGGAAGTTACAACGAGTGAGCGTCTGATCACACAAAATATATTAAAAATCAAAATACACCAAAAATATCATGGAGAATAAGGAAAAGAGCAGACTTACAGCAATAAATCCAAACATTGTAGTCTTTATCTGGGAAAGAAAATAGATATAATCAACTTCCTAGATCAACACAACTTAGTTAATAAACGAGTGGAAATTATTTGAAAAACGAGACACAAAATCCAATGCGTTACGTATAAATTGAAAACTCAAAACTAATTTTTGTAAAACAAAACCAGAAAAATGAAATTATATGAACTGTGTACAATGAACATACATAATGATGCTTTAAGTAAAGCCAATAAGATAGCCAACAACACAAAAAGATAAATTAACAAACTGTATGCATAACCACAACTAAGTAAATTTAATGATCAGAATTAACGGCAAATAATAAATACAGAATACTATAAACATTCAATGATAAATAACGACTTAAAAAATTAACATTTTAATGAAGCTGTAAAACAACTTAATTCTGGTTCATAATTATATCTTCCCAATATCCCTTAGAATAATTTAAAATTTAACCGTTTTCACTTAACTATTAGTATAAAACAATAAACCATTAATACCTTACCTTGCAACCCATAATATCCAGCATACATGAGCTACCACGCAACACAAATGTTTTGGAGTTTGAATTGAAGCATGAAAGTGTGTCATCCGACGTTGTTGACCTACATCCGTACACTATAAAAGTAATTATCTCTGTCTGTCATCCTTACTATCTCTATACCTATTTCCTATGTATCTTTGTATCTCTGTACGACTTCCTATGTATCTTTGCATCTCTGTGCGACTTCCTATGTATCTTTGTATCTCTGTGCGACTTCCTATGTATCTTTGCATCTCTGTACGACTTCCTATGTATCTTTGCATCTCTGTGCGATTTCCTATATATCTTTGCATCTCTGTGCGACTTCCTATGTATCTTTGCATCTCTCTATATCTACCCTCTCTCTCTCTCTCTATATATATATATATATATATATATATATATATACCTCTCTCTCTCATCTCTCTCTCTCTATATATATATATATATATATATATATACACACACACACACTTTTTAAAGCTCTTATAAAATTTGTTGGTTATATACACAGCTTAGTTTCCAAATAATATGAATAATTTACAAGAATTTACGGGTAAGACGATAATCTTTGACATTTTGAAAAGTGATTTTTCTTTGTTTTAAAAAAAACAAAGATGTCTTTCAACAAGAATATTAAATATCAACAAAGAAGTTCGAAGAATAATCGGAAAGACACTTAAGAAAAACGAAGTAAAACAATTAAAATCGTTGCAAAGCTGAACGAATAAAAGAACCATGGACCGGCTACAAAAGACAGAAACGAACAGGTTAGCTGGATCGAGGAAAAAAAAATGGGGAAATGCTTGGTCGAATATAACAATGGACGGACGAAAGAAAGGCCTTTAGAGGATTGCAGGAAAGCTTTGTGAGTGGTTTTTGAACAGCGAAAAATAATGGCAAGAAACCGATAAAAAGGCCTATCAAGAAAGATGGATGGAAAGTCTGCGAGGATCTATGTACATTAACTATGTAAACGAAAAGAAGTAAAAGAAGCGAATTGAGATAAATTTGGGAATGTGGGGAAATTTAGCTGCCGAGTAGTGTGCACAGTAAAACAATTCGTTTTTATCAAGTTTATCTCTAGTGTTTATTTCCCATATCCCATATCTGAAATGCACTTTTTTTTTATCTGTTATTCGAACCTCAGGAATTGTTACATGTGGCGCCATAGATATGGCTGGAGTAAATATCCTGTTTCATTGTTTCTTTTAAGGTTGCCGGTGAAATGCAAGAAAACTAAATGCGGTAGTTCATGCAATGACTGAGATAAGGACTGCCGTTTCCTCATAAGAAAAACGATCGTTGTACTAACGGAATCAGATAAGAATTACTTTACCCGCGCGCTTCGATATTTGTAATTGCAAAACAAAAACAGACTCCAAACTTCATTTTATGTTATGCTTACACACTCACCTTAATCCTGATGTGTATACATCCATATGTAAATAAAAGATAGATATAAAATATATATCTTCAGTATATAATCATGATGTGAATTAACTTCCAGGTCTGAAATAGAAACCGGAGAAATTTTATATGAATGTCCTCATAGTGTCCAACAGAAATATCTCGCGCATATACTTCCCACATAAACGCTAGACATTAATGACATTGGTGTCTTCATCTAGCTAATATGTTTGCGTGTGTGTATTTCATAAATTTTGTGTGTTTAAGTGTGTGTATCTTAGATTTTGTGTGTTTGCAGGTGGGGGGGGTCTTCGATTTTGTGTGTTTTGGGTGCGTCTGTGTGTTTCTTTGATTTTTAGGTGTGTGTGTGTGTGTTTCTTTGATTTTTAGGTGTGTGTGTGTGTGTTTCTTTGATTTTTAGGTGTGTGTGTGTGTGTTTCTTTGATTTTTAGGTGTGTGTGTGTGTGTTTCTTTGATTTTTAGGTGTGTTTGTTTCTTTGATTTTGGGTGTGTGTGTTTCTTTGCTTTGTGGTGTGTGTTTCTTTGCTTTTGTGTGTCTTTGTGTGTTTCTTTGGTTTTGGGTGTGTGTGTTTCTTTGGTTTTGGGTGTTTGGATGTGTGCCAGTTCTATTTTTGTTTTAGGATGTTGGGGTTGTCTTAGCTTTGTTTGTGTGCGGGTCTTAATTGAAACAAGGATTGATTTCCAATCTACTTGGATCAATTTAATCGTTTATTGCCAAATGGGAGATTAGATATCACATCGCAATACAAAATGTTTCCTGGCTTCTCATTTAATTTTCTTTCATTTAAAATTTATATCGTAACAGTTCGGTAACCTTAAACGCCAATCCTCAGTCGCTCTCCCCGCTAAGTTTGTTAAGCAACAAAGAACCTAGGGCCACCCCACTCTCTTTTCTTTCCTCAGTTGTGGCCAGTGTGTCTTCTCGGTATGGTTGATTCGAGTTTCCCAAAATCTTACGACATTGGGATTGACGGCAATGACTAGTGGTGGGACCAAATATAAGGTTGTGTACCGCAGATGAAAAATGAGATATTTTCGACTGCGGCAAGTTTTGTCTTTGCGTCCTGGACAATGTCAGAAATCAAGTCTAGATTGAAAACTCCCTCAAAGTTTACAACGCTGTTTATATCTCTGACAGCATGCATATTGAATATTAAATCTGGTGAATACATTGTCTCAATTATCTACTGATGATTAAGTTCTACTTCGCTGGATGATGGCCTGAGTAATATAGCAGTAATTACTAAACAAAGTGTAACCCTGTCGTTTTGGTTAATGCTTCTGTCCTGCATGTGTCAGTGTGGCGGCTTCAGCCACAGGTAATACAGGTGTGTTCTTGTGAGACGACAGCGATTTTCAAGGCAATCTGTCGCGAATCTGCAATGATTTTCTCTCTCTTTCCATCTCTCTTCCCCCCTCTCTCTACCCCTCAACTGTATGACTTCCTTTGTTAAAAGAAATTCGCTCATTCTTATTTTCTGTAAGAATATAAGCGTTTGCGATGAATAATTATTAATATAAACAAACCTCGAATTTGGTTTCTCAGGGCCTAGAAATTCTAACAACACATTAATCATGTCTACTTCTTATCAAAGAGAAATTCATAGGTTGTGGAAATTTTAGTTTTGCTCATTTTTACAGAATCTAATTTCGATACTCTTTGGAACAGTTCTTAAATTCATTTTCTTGTTTCGTATTAATTCGTATCATTTTCCATTTTTCTCCCTACCATTCCATCTATTCATCTGAGAATTTCAATAATTCTTATCCAATTAGTAGTATCTCAACGTCATTATCCAGTTATTTCATGCAATTAAGCGTTGAACACGGTCAGTGCCCTGTTACAGGTGTAAGTAGAAATAATTACTGATTGAATTCAAAATTTCCATTCGCGTTTCACTCTAAAGTTGAAAAGATATTATTTTTTGCAAACGTTTTAAAGATTTTTTTTTATTCTACGTATTATCAAGACAAACTTTTTTTTTTTCTAAGCATTATCAAGACAAACTTTTTTTTTCTAAGCATTATCAAGACAAACTTTTTTTTAAGCATTATCAAGACAAACTTTTTTTTTTCTAAGCATTATCAAGACAAACTTTTTTTTTCTAAGCATTATCAAGACAAACTTTTTTTTTCTAAGCATTATCAAGACAAACTTTTTTTTTCTAAGCATTATCAAGACAAACTTTTTTTTTCTAAGCATTATCAAGACAAACTTTTTTTTTCTAAGCATTATCAAGACAAAATGATAACATACTAAATGCCTTTTCCATAATGCGATGATTATATCTACGATAATACACCATGACACAGACCTATGTTTATGGAGGGTTAATGCTTTTAATGAGAAAGAAACACAGCAGCCCATACTATTTAAATAAATGTAATATCCAAATTGAGAAAGCGAAATAAGTGCTTGCAGACAATGTGTGTTTGCGGACTTAGCTTAGGAGAAACGGTGTCTGGATATCTCGTCAAGTCTTTTCACGCTTCGTCAAGCGTCTGCAGATACTGGTGATTTCTCACGGGTTTTACCAGCTCCGTTCTTGCGTAACCTGATTCTGCTGACGATGGCTCGTAAAGGATGTAAGCTTTTATCTCGCGGCTCAAGAGATATCATCTGAACACAGTTCCCTCTAGTGAAATACTTACACATTTACATAAAATGATTTTTCATTTTCCGTCATTATTTCTCTTAGGTAATTATTCTCAGATGGTTTTAATTAGGTAATATGTACATCGTAGTTTTAATACTCTCTACTGACAGATAAACTAACATTTTTCTTTAACGTAAATGTTGTACTGTATGGATTTCTTGTCTTTTTGCAGCATTCTATTTCAGTGTAAGTTCAGCAAAATATCTAGCAATGCCTATGTAAGATTTTTTTTTTAATGGGATATGAATTTCCCTTCGCACCGGTAAAATTTCTATTTAATATTTTTCGTTTCAAATCCGAGTCATTAATGTTGTAAATGTATTAATTATTATCATATTCTCAACAGAATAATTTGTAGTGAGACTTATCTATCCGTTGACTAATGAGTACTTTTTTTTCTTTTTCTTTCATGTATATTCTTAACCTTGCGGAAATCAGGTATGTATTCTCTTACATATTTTGGTTTGTACTTACATTGAATTCGTTTGATGGTAGAAACTGCTTTTGTATTTCGTTTTATTGGAAGTGTAAAACTCTTTAATACTGAAGAGTAGTTGTGATCCCTCGTCGCCAGTATTGTATATCATGTTGAAGGAATATTCTGTAATAGGAGGTTATTATAACTACCTGTCAACCGTGAAATCTGCCTCGTCAAGTCACGCTCTAGCTTCTCCCTGAATGTTACCTTACTTATTACCCTACTGATTACTTACAGTGGCATTAAAACAATCAATTGAACGAGATGACAATCAACAGAAAATACTAAACGTACATATCAGTCAAATTATATAAAATAATAACAGACGTTGTTTTAAATCCACGAGATTAAAGATTTCGCATTTCATAATTCAACGTTTATCTCGGTGGGTGGGACAAAAAGGCGTTTGAACTATCTTCAATCTATTTTTTTTAATTCGTTTTTATACGACAATGTCTTAATTATGTGTCTTCTTCGTCGAAAGAATTTTTCGTCGTCCTTTCCTCTTTTCAGATTTTCTTTCACTGTTCATTTTACCTCCACATTCACTCTTGTACTTTTTCCCCCCCACATTTCTTGTACTTCTTGGCCCCCCTCACATTCACTCTTGTACTTCTTGATTCCCCCTCACATTCACTCTTGTACTTTTGACTCCCCCCTCACATTCACTCTTGTACTTCTTGATTCCCCCTCACATTCCTCTTGTACTTCTTGATTCCCCCTCACATTCACTCTTGTACTTCTTGACTCCCCCCCTCATTCATTCACTCTTGTACTTTTTGACTCCCCCCTCACATTCACTCTTGTACTTCTTGACTCCCCACCCCTCACATTCACTCTTGTACTTCTTGACTCCCCACCCCTCACATTCACTCTTGTACTTCTTGACTCCCCCCCTCACATTCACTCTTGTACTTCTTGCCACCAACGTTCATCCCATCTTTTTCAATGAATATTACTGAGGTTTTCTGTTACTTACGTGACATTTTTCACAACTATAACATCGTAATATATTATCCTTTGTCTTTGATACTGAGATCATTTTAAACAAATTCCAGCACTTCCAGTGTCTGAATGTTTTCAGAGAAGTTTTCACAATCATTAATCAAAAATGACTTTGCGTTTTTTTGTGAATGGTTTTTAAGAATGTTCTATTAATTTTAGTTCTACGTTCATTTCATTTTCTTCCTACATATTTTTAACTCTAGTAAATTTCCAAGAATACTAAAGCCTATCATGCTTTCCAAACTTCAAAATGAAACAGTTTTCTATTTTTAATTTACTTAGTTTACCACTGAAAATGTTAAATTACTAAAAGAGGCCATTCTTTATTCTAGGTACTTCTACTAATTTTCGATACCTAAGGTTTAAAATGATATTTTAAAAATGTAAATGCATTCTGGAAGCTTTCTTTTTAGGTTTAATTGAAAGCTAAATGATTAAATTTACTATTTACAGTAAGCAAAATATTCTAGTTGGTCGCTTTCAGTAAAATAATTAAAATCGCTTATTTTTGACGCTTTTGTTAACAAAAGTTACTTCTCGGATTTAAAAATTTTCGAAAAATAAAATATACTTTTCTGAAACTTTACTTGAGGAATATTAGCTGATTTAAAGTATAATTAATCTGATATCAAAAAGAAAATTATTCGATTTCTGTTTAAAAATAAGAGAAATGATTTTAAAAAACAAAACAGTAGCGGTAATTACTATTTTTTGTCACATCGCCATGTTTCACGTAATCATTTAACGAAACAGGTGATGTCCTAATGACTGTTGTTCTACAGGTTTTTATTGTTCTAAAAATTAATTTAAGAAAATGACGTCGACGCTTTTTTTATATAATTTTTTTTAATCTTTAAAATGTTGGAAAATATTCTCCGTAATCTAATTTTAGGAATATTTGCTTTAAATTTACTGTTGTCATGGCTCTTTTTTTCTAAAAATGTCGTGTATGGTCGATCATACTTTCAAACAGGGGAACGTTACGTAATATTTTATATACATAAAAGAAATTAAAAATTATTTTAAAAATCTTGAAACAAAATAATTTGTATTAAACTTTTCAATTTTTGATTAGTAAATATAGTTTTAACTTAATAGCAATATCACCTTACTGGATGAAAGAAATATGAAATTTTAAAAAAAAATGACGTTTTTAATAATTATAATTTTTTTAAAAAATGAAAACAATTAAAAATTCATTATTCATTGAAATTTTTTTTTTTTCTCAAGACAATAGTTTCCTTAATAAATCTTATTTATAAAAGCAATTAAAAAAGATTTTCTAATTAAATAATTTAATTTATTTCTATTTTTTATTTTATTGCATTCAAGAGCATTTTTTATGGAAATGAGCAGATGTTCGGAAAAAAAAAAGACTTAGTTTGAAAAAAAAATTTAAAAATAAAAAAATTTTCGGATGAGTCCTTTTGAACTAAAATATTCGGATGAAATTTAAGGTATAACTTATGTAAAAAATATTTTTACCACTATTTTAAAAAATAAATAATAATAATACCTTTATTTTCTGTGAACAAGTCCTGAAAGTTTCATTAAAATCGGGCATTATTTATTTGATTTTTCAATAATTTCAAATCAATGTTTTTTCACTAAAAAAAACATCTAAAACATCAATTGAATATGACTTTTCGACAGTTGATTTTTCTAAAAAAATAAAATTTGTTTTGTTTAAAAAGGAAATTTCGAAAATAAAAAAAGAAATTTAATGAAATAATGAAAAAAATTCTTTGGTCTTTCCTATTAATAATATCGATAAACATTTTGACAAGAAAATTTGCTTTTTATTAAATGAACAATAAAAAACTTTGTTATTTCTCATTTTAGCGAAAAGTGGATGATCAAAAAAAAAAAAAAAGTGACGAAACTTACGTGCATATGGAATCAAACTTTAAAACCCGAAAATTCACGTGGTTGTTTTGATATTTGAATAAAGATAAATGTCAAATGAAAATGCATTTGGTTATATGAAATTTTAAACAAAATTGTAACGATTTGTTTTTGTTCTCTTTTTGTCCTGAGTTTTTTCCCAGACACAACAAACTGTTTTAAAATTAAAAAACTTAGAAAATTTTACATTGCGAACAAATATTTATTACCCAAATATGCTGGTATGATAATGTTATATATTCATTAAAAAATGTTTTTGGGAGATTAAACCAGAAAAAAAATGTAGAAAAATATCTTATAAACTATTAGAATATTCAGTTTAATTTTCTGGAAAAATTGCATTGAGAAATTATTTTATAAATTTCAATTAGGGCCAGAAATAATGACGAAAAAGAGAGGAATTAAGTTAAACAAATATATTAACAGAAACAGTAATATAAACATAAACAAAGATTTGTGTGTTTTCAGCAAAGAATGTTTGGTCCGAATTCATCAGCTGACTGTTTCAACATCCGTTACTCACCAAAAGGCAGTACCGTGGTGCAATTTATAGCGGGAGATTGAGGATGCGTGCGTGGGTTCGAATTCCATAATAATTATTTACTATTTATATTCGGACTATTGTCCACACTTTTATTGTTGGGAAACGTTTATGAATCCTCGTTCTCTCTAAAATTTTCCTGGGGAAAATGGCTGGGTTAGATTAACCTGAGATTGGGAATTCCACCGCATGGTGATTTTGGTTCAACTATGAGCCGCCAGTGTTTATTTGACTCAGTGGAAACAGGACAAGCAATATATGATTGCAGTACTAAAATAACAACTAGACGCAGGCATCCTTAAACATGGGAAGTGGAACGAGACCCATTATTGTTTTTTTATCTATCCTGATGGTATCTTTTTATCAATTCCACCCACGGGGATCGAATGTTTGCACAATGGCCTTTTAAATTGGGTATATAGGGGAAAAGTTAATATTTATTTAGTTAGCGCTCAAAATAAAAATCACAAATTTGTGATTCATGATTATATTTCCCCAACGAATAGTGCATTTGGCGGGTTTCAGGGTTCGGGGGAAAGAAGATAGTTCGACCTCCTCTTAGAGCCGGATTAAAAACGAAAAAATAGTTAGCTTCTTCTCGCCTTCGCCAGAGGAGGCATAAACTACAGGAGTTTGTCTGAAATCAGTTTCTATCTCCTAGACTGGTTGCCAACCAGTCTGTCTTGTTAAAGATATGGACAATGGATTTGTATATACAAAGTGAAAATATGGTAATGATCTCGAGCGGATTTGAACTCTCCGATTTTTCGATTCTAAGAATATGACTCTGTGGACATATTACGATAGACTATATTCAGTTTTTAAAATATTGCCTTCATTTTTTAAGTGATTATTTAGAACAGGGGTAAAGCCAGGGCGAGCAATAAACGTAGCACATAAAAAAATAACAAATGGCACGCAGCTAAAAATGTGCATGGAACTAAGTCCGAACCAATAACTATACAACTCAAAGATAATGGTCGCTGTTGCAAAACTGCAAATGCTGTTGGATCTCATAAACAAAAAAAAATTCCGAAAAACAGTTTATTTGAAAATTAATGGTTTACATTTTATTTTATATATTCTCTTTTGCCTTTAGCATAGAACAAATTTACTGAATATGACCTGTATAAAAGTTCATTCTGTTGGGCGGGCTGAATGATTTAAAACCCTAAGTGGAACAGGGCGGGCAACTTTTTGTTGACTAAAACTAAAAATGTCTGAAAATTCTGGTAATAACATATGTCATGTGTATTATCCCCGCATAGATCTAACAATGGTTCATTTGAGTAATTTATGTTTCAGATCGATATACATATTTCAGTCGGCATTTCTATTTTTTTTTTTTTATTTCATTTATCTTTCAAAATAAAGATGAGGAATGTTTCCGAATATGGATTAAAAAAACATTATTGTATTTTTATTGAATTGGAATGAGAGGTTTGAATCAATTTCAAATCTGCTTCCTCCCAAACCTGAAGATCTAATCGTTATGCAGGACAATTTTTGGCAGGTCCTTGAATTTATAAGGGATTTTTCCGTGCGAATATTCCAGCCAAATCTGGTTTAAACCTAATGTTTTATATCTGGTGATTCTTGAAAAAAATTCAGAAGAATCTGCTTCACTAATCAGTATGTCGTGTCATATAATCACAAAAATACACTTTGAGGCCTCCATAAATTGTTCAGATTTACCTCTTCTATTATTATTATAATTATTTTTCCTTTCATTTTGTAGTGCCATCAACTTGAGGAATCTGATTGATTTTTCAAACAAATTGGCAGATATCCAAATTTAACTTGTCAGAAATTTTTTCAAGATAGTTTAATATTTTTTAAAACACGTCGTTTGTTTTTAAGGAAAATATTTGAATGCAATGTTCGAGACTCATTTTCGGTAACTCCTATTCGTTTTCAAATTTGTTTCGGTATTCGTTGGGATGCTAAAAGTTACAAAGATATTGATAGAGGTCAATTACGGAATGTGGCCTCAAATTCAAAATTTTTAACAACCTCGCTTTTAATGAAAATTAAAATAGAAAATTTTCAAATAGAAAAAGTCGATTTTTCCAAGTAGTTATTTAAACAATTAGTCGGCGCGATATATTTTCAAAAAATTGACGAGAAACCATTAAATCAGTTTTACAGATTTGTTTCTAATTTTTAAAAATTAAATGTTTTCCGCGCTTTTATCAAATGAATATTAGCTGATGATTCAAAATGTTAGTTTCGTCCTATAAGTTCCTTTTACCACGGTGAATATCGCCAATAGATAAGAACCAATAAAAAGAATTTCTCGACGAACACAGTTATATTTTCCAAAGCAGAATATTCAACAAATATAATGAAAATGAAGTAGAAGAATGAAGTAATGACTAATGAAGATTTGGTTATTTGAACTATGTTGTCTCGACAACCCTATGTGTATTCCAATGTATATATATATATATATATCAATTATATATTATCGTCTTACAATCTCCACACACCTCTTGAGAGGCGCAATATTTATAACATGGATGAATAGTCCATTTTTAAATAGGTTAGATTCTAACACCATTTTTTAGCTACTTTTCTGGTAAAGTTAACGTATAAACTGATTGAACAAACCAATCACTTGATTTCCGTCAGAGAACGTTGACTTAGAACTTCCAGCTTTCGCAACCATGGATGTTCTGAGACAATTTCTGAAGGAAAAAAGGATCCATTTTATTGTTTTCATCCATAGAAAGTAGTTTTGATTTCTCTAAATCCTTAGGAGTCATTCCTCCTTGAAATTTAACTACGGTGAGATCAGTGACATTTTATTCATCCTGAAGAATGACGATTTAATTAAATCCGGCTTTAAAAGGCCTCTGATCGGGAGTCGTATAATCAAAGCCATCAGGAAATTCACTGACGAAAATTGGTAAAACGTAGGTCCTGGGGGACATCTGATAAATGCATAAATATCTAGAAGCACCTGTTCGGTTCCAGATTTAAGAGAATGATTAGTGCCTTCAAGAATTAAAACATTTAACAACGACATTTTTTCTGCAAAATGTTCAACAATGGAACAATAAAAAGGTATAAAAATTCAATCAATACATATTTTTATGGGAAAAAAATTACCAACAATATAATCTTCTTAATAAAATTGGCAGAAATATATTTTATGATCCCTAATTGGCAAATAATGAAAAACACAAAAAAAATCAAAATTACGAAATATCTAAGATTTAACAATTAAATCTTAAATATATATATCTTAAAAATGCCGCTAAACAAAATAAACCAAATTATCCAAATATTTAGATTTCAGCATTAAATAACGCATAGAAATTGATATACCGCTAAACAAAATCAACCAACCAAAATCCAAATATTTAGATTTCGGCATCGAATAACCCATAGACGTTGAAATGCCGCTAAAGAAAATCAACCAATCAAAATCTAAATATTTAGATTTCGGCATTAAATAACCCATAGAGTTTGATATGCCGCTAAACAAAATCAACTAACCAAGATGCAAATATTTTTCTACATAAAATAACCCATAGACGTTGAAATTGCCAGAAAATCAAAATCTTTCTGTCAAAATCGAAATATTTAGATTTCGGCATTCAACCGAGGCCTACCGGATGATGCTGAGAATACAGAGACATGGAGAAAATCAAAAAGAAAACAGTTGAAATTTATGTAGACGCTTAATGAGAAAAGAAGGTCTGGTAAATTTGACAACCGTAGGATATATTGAAGGTAAAAGGAGACGACGTAAATGCTACTTAACAAGATTGTAAAAATGGATGCAAAATAGTGATTGTGAGGTACAATGAAAATGCAATTTATCAAGAGCTTCAAAGGATAAGAAATCGTGGAGATCCCTGATCGTATACGTCTTGAAGCGATACAGTATATAATAGAACGCGGATATCCAGTTTGTATGTCTTTGTCTTCGACTGAAATCGTACTGTTGAAGAATAACAAAAATGTGGAAACAATGTAAGCGGTCTTAGAAAAAAAAGAGCAATAAAAACGCGATGAAGAAAACTGTAAAGTTATATTGACGATAATTATGAGTTGAATCAGACAATACCAATTATTGATGAATAGTCATTATTTCCGGTCTGCGCAGTTCCTCATGACCAAAGAAGTCGGCCTCTGCACTTGTAATGAAAAACAAGTAAAAGATGAAATAAAATTAAAAAAAAAAAATAAATGTAATAGTTGTCAAGACTTCATTTCATAATAAAATCCAATATAGTAAGAGAAAAATATTCATAAAAGAAAAGAATGGCTCCGAAAAATTTGATAGGACAGGAATGTTACATTATAAATTGCACTTTTTGCTTTCGGTTCAACAACTGGCTATTCTTTTTTTTTTCTTCTCAAAGCTTTAAAAACTGATATTTTAAAAGGTATACATAATTGTATAATTGGGGATTGAAAAAAAAAATATAACAAAAGTCAAGAAATAACAAGAAAAAATTGACAGGGTTAAATTTGAAATTTTATTTCATAAATTTTTTAATTTTATTTTTCCGACCTACCACTTTTACCGTGAGAAATTATTTATATATCTCAATAGTGACTCCGGAGGTCGGGCTTGTCAGGCTTAGTCCGAGTAAGTCAACATTCAGTTATATCTATTTTAAAGCAACAAAAATTTTTCGTACTGCGTCGTTTTCATTCTTGACTTCAACTGGATACAAAATTGTTTTAACTCTGTGCCTCAAAATATTGACCGAAATAAATTTCGTTGATAGTATTCATAATAAAGAAAGAAATTAAAAAAACAAAAAAAAAAAGATTAACGTACGGTGTTTACTCCCCCCCCCCAAGGACGAGATGTGACACAAGGTTTTTTTTGTTTTTTTTTAAGTGGGGACCCGAGCGCGAACACCCGGGCAAGGGACAAAACTTCCCTACAGCCCCCTCCTCCAACTGTCAGTTGCGCTTGTCTTCGGTGCCATCACCGATCCCTCCCTCTGTTGCAATGGGAGAGGTGCGGCCTCGGGCAGCTGTTCCCCAGGGCTGGGCACCTCTTCAGTATAATTTTCTCAGTTGCCCTTCTGTCCTTTAACAGAGAGGCCCCTCAACGCAGTCTGCCCAAAGACAAAGACGCAACTGAGAGATGATAAGCCTCCGTTAAAATCCCTCCAATGATTAACGTACATGAGACCTATCTAATCTAGAGACATACTTAATAGGCAATGTATTGCTTTCATTTTATAAGAAATCTTTTAAAAATCTCTAATGACTTACATTCACTGTATTCCAAAGGATACATTTTAACATTTTATATTCAAATTTTAATTTTATATAATTTATTTCGTACAGTATACGATTTTTAGCGGAATTCATCAATTGAGAAAGGGCAAATTAAATTTAGCTTGACCTAAAAATCGGTCGTCAAATGGAGGGTTGGGGTGAGGAGTGTTACTGGGGTGAATGTTGTGGAAATATATCAGTCAACATTACATAGACGCACTAACCTATAGACATATATAAAAACTCACACATGAGATAGACGTTATTTTAAAAATATCTAGTTTTGTCTTGACTCTTTTTTTTTTTTTTTTTCTTTTCTTACATGTCTGGATTTTAATAGAATATATTACATTTAATATGAAAGTACCAAAATGTGTGTTTCTTTTATTTCATGCAGAGATGTTTAAAAATTATGTAATTCAGTTAGAGTAAAGGAATTATTTTATCACCTAAGCTATACGAGTAGTATATTTTGATAAAGATGATGATGTGCCTGACAAACATTGATGACAGAGAGTCATTACTGCTCTATATATATATATATATATATATATATATATATATATATATATATATATATATATATATATATATATATATATAGAAGAGAGACACACACACGGAAACGGAACGAAACAATGTTAAAATATCTTGAGATTGAGTTCAAGCATGAAACCGAGTCTAGCTGATTGGTGTTTATATTTGCATACGGTCTATGTCTGATATTGAGCACTTTTATCCATAAATATACCATAACTTAAAATTATATTTTTAGCATTATACAGACAGACACACACATTTTAGTCTCATTCACAATTAATTTCGAATTTGCGTACTTTTTAATTAAAACATATATATATATATATATAAGAAGATAGAATAAAAAACTATGAATTAAAGTGTATTAATCGGATTTTTATGAAGAACATATTCATTTCTGTATGATATTATTCTTCATTATGCTCTTTAAACTAGAACATCAAACTTTGATATTGTAACGGTGTATTTATCGCCTAAACTGAAAATCGATTCATGAGCGTGATGATTGTAAATTAGCTCACGGTGTTTCATGACAAATGTAAAAAAAAAAAAATGTTCAAAATTTAATTCAAAGATCCACAGAAAATAATTCCCTTTCTTCTCTCACAAAACTATTTTGTGCTCTTTCTCCGACACCGTTTCGACCGGCCGTCTTTGTTCTCTCCCGACACCGTTTCGACCGGCCGTCTCTGTTCTCTCCCGACACCGTTTCGACCGACCGTCTTTGTTCTTTCTCACCGTTTCAGATTCCCGCTTCTTTCGCTCCTTTGAAAATGTCAATCTTCACGTGAAGCACTTCAATTATCTTGATGCCAGTATACATATAGACCAATTCGTCAACCATGTTGTAGGTGTATTGAATAATAACTCTACCTAAAAATATCGAGAATCTTAGTGGTACAAAATGTTTTATACGGGGTTTTATCAAAGAGTGTCGGCACTATTGTAATGGAAACTGAGCTAAAGGACATAGCGTAAAACTTCTTGTCACAGACTTACCTTGAAATGTGTTTCCCATACATAAGAAGTTCTAATGTTCTCGCTCACTTTGTTTATAACAATGACTGACGGTAAACTGTGTAGACTGTATTCGTTTCGCCACACCACAAAGTTTCCATCAGTGACCATGGCTTGTGCAGCAGCTTTATGATGAAGACAACATTCCTCGGTTCGTTAAACACCATATTCCCTAGATCTTGCTCTTTGCGACCTTTTCTAATTCAAAAATCAAATCCCACTTCAAAGGAACAAGATTTAAAGACTTCAATGAAATCTCGAAGAAAGCAACGAGCTGCTGGTTATCCCCAGAAAAGGAGCTCGAGGAATGCTTCCATTAATAAAATAAAAAACTTTGCTGGATAGTGTGTGGCTTCAGAAGGGGCCTATTTCGAAGTTATATTAAATATCGAATTGATATGTGTTGTAATTATTTTTCTCGCATCAGTACCGATACTTTTTGATCAAACCTCGTATATAGTTGAATGAATCTATGTAGATATATTTAAATCCTGTCTTAGAAATTCGCAAAGATATCGCCAAAATTCGTTCCAACCAAATATCATCTCATTGTATGATGAGTCCGAATTCTCATAGAATGATTAAAACGTACAAAAGATAATTTTAAAAAAAAAAAGAAGGAATATATCTTTCACAATAATTCGACGTGGTATTTAAGAATCTTAGGAATTAAATGCAATGCCGATCAGGTTGACTTAATATTTTGACCATTGTTAAGATTTGAAAGTTTACTGTTTTCGTACATTGAACGGTGATTACGAAAAGGCGACTGTGAATCTTAACTCCTCAGTTGTTATTTCAAACCTCAAAAATGGACGCGTTAAAAGCATTGCGCTATCAGGCAACAGATAACCATCGCAAGTGAAGCAAACTGAAAAAAAATAACAAGGAATTGATAAGTGACACTGAAAAAATCTTGGCAGCATAAAAATCAATCAGTGTCTCTTCAAAAGTCTACAGAGCTTCCTTGCGAACAATTTGGAAAGTGGAGATAGTGAACACTTCAATTAAATCTCCATTACGCACGTCGTATTCAGTGTAAAGGGACAAGTATTGCGAAGAGGCTTACTGGATAATTTTTTTTTCTGATGGTATTATAAAGAAAGGAAGTTTCAGTGTTTAATCCAATAAATATCTTGACTAAAGTGAGCTTCTTTGGTGTTCCTAGCTATAATTTAATTTGATATCTTTTAGTGATGCCGTGAAATGCCTTCAGTCTATTTCCACAAGGGAGATTTGATGATTTTAAGTGCTGTTTTCCCCTCATTCACAGAATGTCTTTTTTTCAGACATTCTCATCAAAGATCTTCATTTAGTTTAATTGTTAGCGTCTCGGAAAAAGAAATCGTCGAGGCGAGTTCGAATGCCGACTGGTCTCATTGTATTGATTTTCATATAAACAGGCTTGCGAAAGAAATGAATCTGTTCCTCTCTCGTCTATGTGTTAAATAGCCTGACTGGTGACTCCAGCTATGGTTGGCAACCAGTCTAGGAGAAAGACAACTCTGAATTGAAGTTAACCACTTGCAGCTGTGAAAAATGGTCGAGATATGGGAAGCAGATACTATATATGTAAAGTAGAACACGGTTGATTTCAACAGCTGTTGATAATCTCACTGGAGAGGTGTTTTCCGTAATGCTTTTGAAAGAAACCGGCATTTACGCCTAAGGAAATTGATATTGTCTCATTGTATGGTAAAAAAATACATCCGCTCATTACGAAACAACCTAAAGGGATTACTCAGAACTTTGTGCCTAATAAATGCCTAACGTTTTTATTTTGATTATTTATTTTTATATATATATATAAGGGTTCTACTAGGACCTCAGCCCTAAGGGGGTCGTCTGTCTGACCGTGACTTTCAATAAGGTGTCACTACTGTTCGTTTCTGCCTGTCTCGGAATTAAGAACCCAGTGCAAGAAGTTCAGAGATTTTAAGAATTAAACCACTGTCTTCATTTTTTTTGTTCAAATAATTTCACCCCAGATAAGGTATTAAAGTCACTATGACGCAAGGGGTTACTGAGTAGGGAAAGAAGACGATAAACAAAAACATTAAGGAGAGAAAACAATAAAAGAACATAAATTCAGAAGACGGAAAATAATAATTGACATTTAAACTTGAATTGCATTTAAATTTTTGAAGGTCAAATTTGACTGGAAAACAGTGTGGTAGAAGAACTTGTGTCGACCAATCACTTATATATATATATATATATATATATATAATCCTATTAATTTGTTATTTTTATAGATACTAATATTTAAGTAAATGTTGTTTAAAATAAACAGTATTAACAACATTTACCAGTCTGTATGTCCGAGAAATCGCAGAGAAAATATTTGTCCTCCGACAGGAATCGAACATGTATACTACACGGAAATAGTGCATTTAAACTACAAATTTCCTATGATTTCTCTAGAACGATTATATCTGGTCATGGAAGATTAAGTTTCAGAACAGTAATTTAACTTTGCTAACCAGACGCTTCCTCTGTAGCTAAATGGTATAGCACGTCAGGCTGTCGGAGTTCACATATTTTCTATGAGATTTCTCGGACATTCAGACAGGTAAAAGTTGTTAATACTGTTTATTATAAACAGCATTTACTTAAATAGTTGTATCTATAAAAATAATATATAAACAGAAAATATATTAAAATAATTATCGTGCCTATTCCATTTCATTTTCTGATTTCTTTTTGAATTTGTAAGTCTGATGAATTGGATCGTAATTACGATTCCAATGTAATAAATTATAACCATGGAATATTAGTTTTAATTTAATATAAGTATTTATTATTTTATATATATATATATATATATATATATATATATAACCAGAGAAAGTCCAAAAGTGTCTTAATAACCAAAAAGTAATGGGTACAATAGAACAAATAATTCAGTAATACCCTAATGCTCTTGCTAGAATGCACACTATCATGTGTTCATACACTTGCAAGCAGCCTCTCTTTCAAACGGTAGGAGCTTGTGTCAGCCATTTGTAATAGTAAATTATATTATGTAGTTGTGACAAGTCTGTCGGACCATCCTGTATATAATTTTAGTTCTTCAATCAGGAGGTGCGAGAGAAGAAACTGCTAGCATAGAACTTCGGGTTACATCAAAACAATTACCATGGAAATATTTATAGGAAAGGCGCAATAGAACAAAGCTATATTTTGAATTTACTGTAATTTATACTTTCGTGTGTAACTGAATGGTCTTGCTTTGTATTTTGTGTTGGGCTTGTTTGTCAAAAGTTTAAAAGTATCAGATTCAGATTTAATGAACCAATAAAAGTGAGAAAGTCTTCTTTTGTAAAACTTAGAAAAAAAGAGATTTTTTTTTTTGTTTGTTTGTTTTTCTTAATTATTTTAAGTTAAAACGCAAAATGGTAACTCCACTAACACGCAAGAAACTATTGGAAGTAAAAACAAAACAAAATCCTTTGGAAGGAACCGGAAAACCAATAATAGTATTCATTTCAAAGTTTACTTGAAGACGTTAGAAGTATAGAGTTGAAGCAGAATTTAGAAGCAACTGGAAACCAATTACTAAAAAGGAATCAAGGGATAATGTTTTACTGGTCTTCAAAAGACATTTTGAAAATTACTAAACCATTTAAATTAATTTTGTCTGTACTGTTAACCACTTTATGAAAACCAAGTAGACGATATTTATATTTAATTTATATTAGAATTAATTTACTAGTTTTAATCGAAAACCAGTAATTCATTTAAACTACATTTGCAGACATATTCGGTTTTAAAAAATTGTTTTGGACTTGTTTGTTTTTCCAAATTTTTTTTTTTTTTTTTATCAAAAAACTTTGCATGTCGCTTTTACTTTGTACCCTTCTGCTTCATATTGGCCCTTTTTTCTTGTACATAACATATTGAACTTGTTTATATTAAGAAAAAAAGATCATGATAAATATTTTTTTATGATTTTGTTTTAGATATTAGAAAAAATAAAAAATGTTTGTTTTTTAATTATCAAAGAAGTTCTTTAATTTATAGAGTGAAAATAATAAGGAAAGGGTTTGAAATAATTTGACACTATAATTAAAATACTGAAAAAAAAGTTGACAGAGCTACCTAAAATGATATTTAAAAATTCTTGGATGAAAAAGAATTGGAATTGGTTTTTCAATAAAAAAGAATTTTACAAATTGATGGTTATAAATTGGAGAATTAAATTTTTCGGACAAGTCCTGAAAGAAAAACTAAAAATATTTTAATATTAAAATTCAGTTCCGAAAAACCATTTTTCAAAGTAAATCAAATTGTGACATCATTTAACAAAACCAAATATAGATTTTGGGATGGAGAACGTGATGCTTATTTTGATATAAATATATTAGCTATTCATCGTTGATGAAACGACACATGGATTTAAAATAAATTTTTCGGAAGGAAAAAACATATTTTTCAAATGATAATTGTTTGAAAACAAACAAATATATATCATTTGAGCTACAACATGATTAAGAAAATTTACATTTATAAAAAAAATAAAAATAAATATTTAATGTATTTTTATATCAATAATTTAATGTTATTATTAATATAGTTTGTTTATTATATTTATACTTATTTGAAAAATTTGTGATTTAAAAGGATAATTATTCATTAATTTCAAGAAAAAATATCCACATTTTTCAAGTAATATTACCTTTTTAAAAAAATTTTGGCAATCCAACATTTAATTTTTAGTTCATTCTTTAAAATAAAAATGTTTTACTTTTAAAACTTTTTTTTGTATCGTATAAATTTTTTATTTTTAGTACAAATTAAAATGTCTATTAATACTTTTGTAAAATTCAAAGATTCTGTTTTGATAGGAATCTATTGATAAAAAATTAAAATTAAATCATTATTTAAATTATATTGTTATATTTTCGATTTTACAATAGTATTCTTGAACAAAAATTAAAAAATGAAATTATTTTAATGTAAAATCCCCTAGAAATAAAGAATTTCAAAATTCTGAGGCAAATAAATATTTGAATAAAAACAAACGTCGGAAATTGAATAGAAAGATTAATATCAGAAAACTTTTAAGTTGAGAAATTATGTTCTATTTTTTTTTCGAAAATAATGAAAATTTTATACCTTTTTAATTAATATAATGGAAACAGAAAAAAATACAAGCCACTACGAAGGAAATTTTTCTGTGAAATGGGAATCATAGATCTCAAACTTTAATAAAGAAACAATATTGTTTTTGGATTTATGAACTTAAAAAAAGTAAAAGGTCTAAACAATTGAAATAAAAAAATTATTTTCTTGAATTAGAAAAAAGAGACTGTTAAAAAAAAATTTGGGATTTAGGTTTTAAAAAAATTTATAAAATCCTTTCAATATTTAGCCTCCCTACATTTTTTTTCTAAAAAATCTTATTTTTTTTTCAAATATTTTCATTAAAAATGATGAACCAAAAAAACATAATTTTCCCTGATAAAACAAATTAAGTATCTTAAGTCTTTTAATTTTTAAAGAAAAAAATAAAAAATTTCAATTGAAGTCTAAAAAGGGATTTTATTTTTTTTCATGAATTATGAGCTTTCTTTGTTTGAGGAAATTTCTGAATTGAGGCAAGAAATCACATCATCCAAAAACAATTGGTTTGACAATAAATTCCTTGAAATTTTTTATTATTTTTTCAAAAATTCATCAGTATTCCAGAAGACATTAAAAAATACAACATTCAAATTTTTTTTAAAAAAAGTTTTTATTCATATCGTTTTAAATAATTGGGACAAACAAAATATGTTTTAGGTAAAAAAAAAAAACTAAAACTTTTAAATCAAGGAAATTTTTTGAAAATCAGTCAAAATCACATGTTCTTTATTTAGGGTTTTTCCTTGAAATGAGGGGTTTTGTCAAGTTATTTTCTTTTAACTTTAAACAAAATTTTTCTGAGAATGTTTAAAAGGTTCAAACATAAACAAAAGGCTTACAGATGAAATACACCATTTGGCAAGAGGATTCTTTTTTGACCTTTTGTTTGAATAATCAATGGAATATAACATTTTATGATTTTAATAAACAATCTCGAATTTTTTTAATAAAAAAATTACACCCTGACATAAATCCAAGAAGGTTTTTTTTCAGTAGTGAAAAATTTCATTTATATAAGATTATCAATTGTTATATATTTTGCTCTTTATAAAATAGATTGAACCAACTTGGGTCGAATCAATCCAGGCAATTTCCAACGTAAAAGTTTTAAATAGGAGACATTGTTACTGAATAGAATAATCACACGAAGGTTGGTAATGAACGATAATACTTAGGACAAGAACAACACATATAAGATTCGCCAGCGGCGCATAGAAGAAAGTAGTCAACTGCTAGAAGTGAGTCAAGTGAATTCCACAATGAATCTCCAACTGCAGGATATCTACCAACCACCCCACGCGGTCAGATGTGGCACAAGGCCGAATTTAATGTGGGGTATCCGAGCCCGTAGGCTCGGCCAAAAATTCCCCATAGACCCCGTATAAAACGGGGTCGGGTAGCTGTTTCCCGAGACGAGACTCTGCCCTTCGACATAGCCTCGTCTGGGGATCCTCTCTGCCCGGAGGCAGAGAGTTTGACCAGCACAGCTGGAGACGAATCTCCAACTGCAGACCAACATACAGTATTTACTACTGTATTTATGTGAATGGGAATATACCCATTATCGTCCGTAGGTATGCAAGTTCAAACTTGACTGGAAGACAGTATAAAACGGAGTGTTTCCAAATGCGATTTTGACGACAGAAAAACTTTAAGCATAAATGGAAATGGGTTAAATCTAAATCTATTTCCAAAAAAAATTTTGGATTAGAGAAAAATCTAGTATTCCAATTAAATGTATTTAAAGTCTAATTTATGTGAGTTATTTACAAAAAAAATATACATGAAGGCACATCCAACATTTAAATATTTTTAAAAGAAGATGCCATAACATGAACCAGTGAATTTTACATTTTTTTTTTTATTTTAGCGCATCAAGAATATTAAAATATTAAAGAAGGATTTTGATCTAATAACAAAAAATATTTGCAAAATATTCTATGCATGGATACTTGAAAAATTTTTAAATAAAAAATAGAAACGATGAGAAAAATAAGATTTAATTAATTATTATTTATTTAATGATCTTAAGAGAACAAGAAGTCCTGTATTTTATTTTATTATAAAATTGGTATTGTTTTTATAGATGACATCATATAAAAGAATGTAGTAAAGGAAAGCAGGAAGAAAAGAACAAACCCAACAAATTTAAAAGACAAAAACATTTTTATAAATTAAAAAAACGTTAAAATAAACAAATCTTTCAAGGATAAAAATTATGTTTCAAAATTTAACAAAATTTTAGAAAATAAAAGAAATTTTCTAATATATTGTTATTTTATGATGGATTGATTAAAAAATTATTTCACAGTCGAAGAAGACGACGAGGCAATGATTGATGCATGGAACAGAAAATGAACTGAGAATTTATAAACGGATAATGATTAAGCATAAAAAGAAGGTTTCAAAAAAATGGAAATTCAAAAAAATTTTGAATTTAGAATATTTGTTGATTTTTTTTAATGAAAATAATAATGAAAAAAGAAAAGTTGGAAATTTTTAAATTATAATAAATATTTATAAAAAAATAATTAAAAATTCATTATATTTAAAACAATAGTTAAGAAATCATCTGTAAATGGAATGCAAACAGAACAAGTACCTTTTTATTAAATATTCAGGAAGCAAAAAAACCTGAATATAAATTGAAATAAAGGTAATTATTTGAATGAGAAAGATTATTTAAGTTTAAAAAAGACAAATGGATTATCTAGTTTCATTTTTAAATTTAATGTAAATGAGTAAACAAGAAGGAAAAAGGAGCTAAATAGGAATAACAAAAATCAAAAAAAAATTTTATGGTGTAAAAGATTAACACAAAAATATGGAAATATTAAATTGTTAAGTTGACAAAAATTTCTGGCATGAAATTTAGGTCATGTCAATATATATTTTAACAATACATGATTTTTTTCATTCAAATATTTGACATAAAATTTCAATTATAAAATATTCCAGATTTAAATTGATTTTTTTTTAAATTTTTTTTATTTTTTTTTTAAATTATCAAGATTTTTCTTTGCATATTTAAATTAAAAAAAATTTTGATTTTCTGTGAAATTTTTTAAAATCCAAATCATTTAACTGTTTTTCTTGAATGTTTTATTTTTATACTATTTATCAAAACTTTAGGAAAAATATAGAATTCAAATATAAACATTAGAAAATCTTAATTAATTCTGACACCAATATTGATAAAATTTAAATAATTATAAAATAAATATTAGGAAATTTATAGTTGGTAATACAATGTTTATTTTTATTTGACCATGATTGACACTGAGGCTGGTGATTTTTGGCAGTTCCCGTTAATATGAAATGAAATATTTGAAAGATAGATAAAGAGAAAATAAAAACATTCCAAATGGTAATCAGAGTTGAAAAAGGGTCAAAAAAATTGTCGAAAAACCCTACAAATTGAAACGATGCATCAAGAGTTTACGTTTTTTATCCAAAGAATTTCTGGAAAATGATGTAATTTCGACTGAAAAATGGCTTAAATAAACTTTATAAATTTTTAAAAAAACATATGTCATTGGAGAAAGAGAGAAAGGCGGGAATTTTATTTTCGTTGGTGAAAATGAATAAAGAAATGAAAAAAAAATGAACTCGCTGTGAAAAAAAGGATTATGAAAAAAAATTCAATTGACAGGTAAACAAATCTGGTTTATGTTTAAAACTTTAAGATTGCGAAAAGAAATTTCGGTCAATAAAAACAGTTGTTTCAGGCCCGAGAGAAGGTCCGATTTAGAATACCGAGAAGGAAGAAAGAATTTAAAAAAGCCTAGGAAATTTGGTGGTACGAGATTTGAAGAAGGTTATATGTTAATTGAAAAGCAACTATTATTCCTACACCGAAGAAGTTTATAATATGATTAATAAAGCAAAAACAAGATCAAAAGAGCCTTTATTGCGATTAATGTAAAATTTAGGAATCATTGAAAACTTTAACCTTTCGGTCCCACGTTTTTTTTTGGGCTAAAATATAATAGAAAAGATGAATTTGGGAGAAGAGATCTTGGATATATATGAATTTGCATTATATGAGCCATGATTTATCCATATCAAACCTATATTTTCTTGATTCTAAAGAACTTTGAAGAATTTTTTATTATCAGAATTTTATAGGCCCAGAAAAACTATAGAGATTGATTTCGGAATTTATTTTTTTTTGTTTTACCAAGATCTAAATAAACCAATTGAAGAATGAGTTCGTTTAACTTTCGTTTTAAATTTTTTTTCGAATTTTTTATTTTTTTACTTAATGTCTCTTGCACCATTTGCCTTTTGCTATGACATTTGATCTTCCACTTTTGTGATCAAGAACACAACGTTTGGATGGAAGCGGTCAGTAATCAATAAACAGTTTGGATAAGCGTCAAGCATTGACCAGCGCCGAGTTAGACCTGTGGTTAAAAATTTAAAAAGACCCCAGGACCGGACCACTATATTAAGCATCTAATTGAAAAAATAATTATATATATATATATATATATATATATATATATAATTTCGAAAAAAAAAAGAAAAAAAAATTTATTTGAAAAAATTTAAAATCATCAATGATTTTTATGACATAGATAAAATTTTAAAAAAATTTGTCGTTTTTTCAATTTTTTAAAAAAATATTAACTGTACAAAACTTTCAAATATAAATATATATTAATTTCCAAAATATTTAAAAATTTTTATATTTATAGCCCATAAATGGCCCCTCATATTTATTTTTGGGTTGGCAGTCAACATGTTAAAATTTTATAAACCGCGATGAAATCATTTTTTTTATAGAATTTAAATATTTATTATTGGGAAAAAAATAAAATTATTGATTTGATATGCAAAAATAAATACAATCCAATATGACGAAGGGAATTTGAAATTCTATTTTCAAAGTAAAAAAGCCATTATATTGTAAAAAAAAATGTAATTTCAACAGAAGGATGCTGAGAATAAAAACAGACCACGCATGAAGGGAAACGAGAAAATTAAGGAAAATATGTGTAAAAATGAAAGCTATACATAAATAATCAGAAATAGATAATTGAAATTTTAAATATAAATAATGAAGACTGGAATAAAAAAATCTGATTTTACACAAGCCATATTAAAGGTAAGAGATATATATAGAAAATGTGAAACCACCAAAAAAACTACCAAACGAGCTTTACATATGTAAAGATCTTGGCAGAACAGGGAATGGGAAAGATAGCGATTAAACACAGTTCAGACGAAAGATAGTAAA
Organism: Acanthosepion pharaonis; assembly: GCA_903632075.3. Taxonomy (NCBI): domain Eukaryota; kingdom Metazoa; phylum Mollusca; class Cephalopoda; order Sepiida; family Sepiidae; genus Acanthosepion; species Acanthosepion pharaonis. The sequence continues at coordinate 496,746 of CAHIKZ030001863.1, forward strand.
AAGAAGATATTTAGAAAGAAAATAGATGAAGATCATATTTATTTGTTTTTTCTTTTTGTCAGCAAAGCGATTGATTGATTTAGAAATTTGGAAGTAGATAAAAAGTCATCGCAACACCATGACAAATTAAAATATTTTTAAACAGCGATCTTTTCTGTCTGAATTTTTTTTCTTTGAGAAAATCAGCAAAATTTTTTTTTAAATATTATCATTTTAAAAAAAAAATAAAATGTGACAATTTATGACATCATTATTTCTTTCCATTTTGAATAAATGAAACCAATTGAAATACAATTTAAATCAGAATCATAATCAGTTTTAGTAACTATTTAAAAATTTGATAAAATATCATAAAAACAATGAAAAATAAAGTTAAATACTATATAAAATGGGATATTATATGGAGTAATGGATAGTGATCATTGAGGAAATCTGAGTTCGAATTTCAGGATCCATTCATTTACATTAATAATATTGGAATATTATAAATATAAAAAATATTTCTCCTCAGAATATGGATAAATAGTAGGATAGATAAAATATATAGCCTTGGATATAAAAATGATATATATATAAAAGAAATGACAATCTTTTTGAAAAATTGCCTCGTCAGTTTCATATCGAAAGATATATGATTAATATAAAAAAATATTTCGTAATATCCGACATTCCAACTTGTTTCTTTTTCAATCCCTTAATTTTTTTTTAATTTCCTGACTTTTGAATATATAGCACGCATATAAATATTATAGATGTAGTCAATGGAAGCGGAAATTGCTTCTTTGGTAATATCTTTTATATAACGAATTTGTTTTTTAAAAAATGGAAGGTTCACGTAAACCAAGATAAGCTTATTCCTAAAATTTCGCTTGAAGATGAAATAGACTAAACACCTCAATTCAACTTAATTTTAATAATTATTTGGATGGTTTTGGCTCTCAAATTTTTGAAACATGAGAACTCTTATGTAGCGAAGGAATCATATTTTTAAACAAAAAAAATATTATGTGGCAAAGCCGAAAATAAAATCTAGTGAGGATCGAACTTCACTACTCGTTCGTAATTTTTCTAGCGAGACAAGCTTGCTAACCATTACATCGCCTCTGGGTACCCCAAATGATTTTCTAAGCATAGCTTAGATGTGGCACAAGGCCGAAAGTATGGGGCACCCAGTGAGGATCGAACTCACTACTCATTCGTAATTGTGCTAGCGAGACAAATTTGCTAACCATTACACCGCCGCGGGGTGCCCCACACACATATTATATGGTGACATGCTATGGTAAACAATTGTAAATTAATTACCGATACGGTTCGAACTTTAAGCCATCTGTTTCAATGCTTAGCTTTTATTATAAGTAAGTATATACTGACTTTATTGCCACCCTGTGGGTATGTTAAATAGAAGGGTATATCGGGTTCTATTGCCTAGATGGACAACTAATCTAGAAAAACCTAATTAAAATAAACAAGTCTGGCTATCCTGCCCAAGATTAACCACTGGTGTTACGGGTGTAGTGTGGGGAACCCGTTACTTTCATGGGATACATTTGCCTTGATAAAGTCCATCATGAGACGAAACGCGTCGGCTAAGTTTTCCATTTATCTTATATAGATATTAATACCAATATTCGGACTGTTATCCTTATCTTCATTGGCCATATTCAACGTTTCGGCCTTTGTACGACCTGCTGGCTCTCTCCCCCCAAAACAGGTTTGGATTTAACCCCAAGGGAAAACCCAAAAACCCTAAATTTCGTCCAACCGGGTTAATTTTGGGAATTTTCACAACCCTGCCATTTATTTTTCCC
>CAHIKZ030001864.1:0-12500 GCA_903632075.3 Acanthosepion pharaonis
AACTGACGTAACAAAGGACAGAATATACGACACTGAAATCCGAAGACGCATTGGGATAAGGAAAAACGACTATCAAAACCTAAACTCTGTATTAAGAAACAGGAAAATTTCGTTAGAAACAAAGAAAAATACTGAACAGTTATGCAATATCGGTTCTCCTAGTGAATGTTGAACAATCCCATCACTAATGCAGAAACAGACTTGCGGAAACAGAAAAGTGGTTCTACAGAAGGATACTGAGAATACCATGGACTGAACGACGAAGTTTTAATGAAAATGAATACCAAAAGGATACTGTAATGATAATTTATCCATGCAGGCATGGACTCTCTCAGCTATGAATAAGAGCAGGTACTGCATTTTGTTGAGTGCAGTTTCCAGAAGTGGTGTGCAACTTACTCTTTTTGAGTAGACACGCATCTACTTATCATTTCTTAGTTGCGTCTCTGTCTTTGGGCAGAGTGCGCTCTAGGGCTTCTCTGTTAAAGGAGAAAAGAGCAACTGATAAAATTATACTGAGGGCTGCCCAGCCCTGGCGAACAGCTACCCAAGGCTGCGGCCTGCCATTGCACCAGAGGGAGGGATCAGTACTCGCACCTAGGCCAGCGCAACCGACGGTTGCGGGAGCTGTGGGCAATTTTTGTCTTTGTCCAGCGCGTACGCGCTCGGGTCCCCGCCTAAATATAGACCTTGTGTCACATCTCCTCCAAATGGTGGTGGGGAGGCAGAATACATTACCGTGCAGTTTCCAGCAGTCAGCTCTGACAGTCCGATAGAACATTCTTGCTTGTTTGTATATGTTTTGTATTACTGTTTCTGCTAATATATTTGTTTAACTCAATTCCTCTCTTTGTGTCTTTATATCTGGCCCCAACAAGGCCACCAGCAATTTGGCGACGAGGACCCTTAAGGACTCTTGAGGTTCCCAAAACGGCTACGTGGAAATTATCAATATTGGTTCTACTCAACAGGATTTGGCAATCCAGAAAAGGAAAGTGAACGGAAAAAAGTGTAACTAACTTACACTGAACTTTCTGAGAATTCATATCTCTCAGAGAAAAAAAAGCACACATGATTCCCTGTATGAGTAAGAAATTAAAATTTTCCTTTTTTCGTCCCAAATCAAATTTTATGTCGGTTTAATCCTAAAAAAAAAAAACCAGTCAAACATGGACGAATTCAAATCCGCCATACTCAATTTTCGTAAGTTTCAATATGAACAATAAAATAAACGTGAGCTAAAATAGCAAGAAAACAACCCGAACAGGAACAAAGAATGGATAACCTCCAGTTGGATATGGGTTTCGTTCTGAATGCAGTCCTAAAAAAACATCGGACAGTACATCCTAAATTTAATTACTAAACACTTCAACAAAATATCCTCTAAATAAGATATTCAACAGGAAGTCAATCGAATTTAGCTACTCCTCTACTGATAATATGTACCAAATTAGTAATTCCCATAGCAATTATATTTTAAGTAAAGTCCATGGGGGGGGGAACTAAATCTAACATGTAATTGTAGAATTAAGAAAAACTGCCCAGTAGAGGGCAAGTGCAGATCCACTACGGTAGTTACACAAGCACGCATGGAATCTTCCAGGTATGAATAGGAGTAGGTCCTGATTTTGAGGGGTGAAGTTTCCAGTAGTCAGTTCTGATAGACAGACCGAACATTCTTGCTGTAACACTCTCGTTTGCATATGTTTGTATTACTGTTTTCTGTTAATATATTTGTTTAACTCAATTCCTATTTTGTGTCTTTAATTATGGCACTACAAAGGCCCCCAACAACTTGGCGACGAGGATCCTTAAGGAACCTTGAAGACCCCAAATGGAATACGTGGAACTTGTCAATATTGGTTCTAATCAACAGTACTTGGCAATTCATAAAAGGAAACCGAACGACAAAAAAGTGTAACTAACTTACACTGAACTTTCTAAGAATTCATGTCTCACAGAGAGAAAAAAAAACACTCGTGATTCCCTGAGTAAGTAAGAAATTCAAGTTGTTTCGTTTTTTTTTTCTCTCCTCAGTTAAATTTTATCTCGGTTTAATCCTAAACATGAACAAACATGGACGAATTCAAATCCGCCATACTCGATTTTCTTAAGTTCCAATGCGAACAACAAAATCAACAGGAACTAAAGTAGCAACAAAAACAACTTGAACAGCAAAAAAGAATGGAACAACTCTAGTTGGATATACAAAAAGAACGGCTTGAAATTCAAAAGCAAACTGAAAAGGAAAGCCTTGAACTTCAAAAGCGAATTACAGAAGAAAGTTTCGCATTACGAAGACAAAAGGAAATCAGACCACAAAACCTTGAAGAAATTCTACTTAAAAATCAACAAGAACAAAGAAACTTGCTTGAACTGAGAAATGGGGGAAAATTAGTGAAAACGAAAATACGTTCTCACAAAACACGATGTGGTGTGCAATAGACAATTTTACGTATTCTCCGGGCGAGGATATAACTTTCGCTTCCTATTTTAGACGGTACGAGGATTTATACTCCACAGATTGCGCGAATTGGGTAAACTCTAAGAAGGTTCGCCTCCTACTTCGAAAACTAGGCACCATGGAGCACACTAAATTTGTTAACTATATTTTACCCCGTAAAACCAGCGAAGTGACATTTACGGAAGCGGTTAAACTTATTAAAGAACTTTTTAATCCTAAAACTTCACTTTTTCATAAGAGATGGAAGTGTATGAATTTGACCAGAAAGGTTAGTGAAGATTACACATTCGCGTCGGTCGTGAAAAAGTATTGCAACGATTTTAAACTGTCAGAATTTAGTTCGAATACTTTCATCTGGTTTCATCTAAAGACGCTGAAATTAGACGTAGAGTTCTGAATAAATTGGAAAACGATCCAAGCTTTACTCTACAATTAATAGCGGTAGACTGTCAGAGATTCGTAAGCGTACGGGAAACTAACCATGCTAAGATCTAATAAAATGGCCAGGTCAGTGACAGAAGTTAAATTCAAGTTTGAGAGAGAACTTATCACAAATGTAACTTTTCATGGAAGGACGTTCAAACTAAAAACGTACGTATTAAAGAATACAGAAAATTTATTTGGCAATAACTGGATGGAGAAATTTAAGTTGTGGAATATGCCAATTAATTCATTTTGCCAAAAAACATACACGAAAACCTGACCACCGAGGGAGAAAATTTAATAAAAAAGTTAAAAGTAAAAAAAAAAAAAACTTTTCCTGAAGTTTTTTTTTTCTAGGGGCCTTGGTCCGTGTAATAGGATAGCGGCAAAATTCGAGTTAAAAGATGACATCCAGACAGTTTTTAAGAAAGAAAGAAATGTGCCTTTCGCCTCTTTACCACAAATAAATGAAGAACTCGACAGACTAGATCCGGGGTCTTGTCGAAAATTGAGTACAATGGATTTCACCGAAGGTCTATGTGAAAAAGAAGTCAAAGGAAATCGATTTCTTGACGGGGACTTAATGCTCTACTCAAAGACCATCACTATCCTTTACCGAGCCAAGAAATTTTCGCGAAACAAAATGGAGGACTTTTTTTTCAAAAGTCGACCTCAGTGACGCATATCTTCAAATACTGGTAGAGGAAGAATGTTCGAAGTTGCTCTGTATCAACACCCATCGTGGCTTGTACAAGTTCCAACGTCTACCTTTCGGGATCAAGGTCGTGCCGGCAATCTGCCAACAAGTAATGGGCACTATGCTGAGGGGTCTTGACTTTGCGGTTGCATATTTGGACGACATATTAATAAACATCCAAAATGTAGAACGACACAAAGAAGATGTTCATAAAGTCTTCTAAAGTATTCAGAAGTACGGGTTTCAATTGAAAGAATCAAAATGCAACTTCTTCATGGAGAAGTTTAAATACTTAGGGCATATTATCGACAAAGATGGCAGAAGGCCAGAGCCAGAACAGGCTACCGCAATCAAGGATATGCCAGCTCCTGGAAACGTCTCTTCATTACAAAGATTTTTTTTAGGATTGGCAAACTACTACCAAGTGTTTATACCTAATATGCACAACTTACGTGCTCCTCTAAACGAACTTCTGAAAAAAGACAAGGGATAGGAGTGGGCACCTGAATGCCAGGAAGAATTCGTCAAAATAAAAGAAGTCATGACATCGGACTTGTTTCTCACCCACTATACCCCAGACCTGGACATTACAGTTGCCAGCGACGCCAGCTCGTATGGCACTGGAGCATGTATTCTACACAAGATGCCAGATCGATCTCACAAACCTGTTGCTCACGTGTCGAGAACACTTCTACCTGCAGAGAAGAACTACTCCCAATTTGAGAAGGAATGGTTAGGGATTATTTTCGCAGTATTAAAGTTTAATCTGGACATTCACGGCAGACGGACCATAAAATATTACTTACCATTTTCGGTTCTAAAAAAGGTCTGCCTGTGCATACAGCAAATAGACTAAGGAGATGGGTAAGAGTCCTCTTAAATTACAATTTCAAGGCTATCGAAAACATCGTAAAATCCTATAAAGGCTGTGCTTTGGCAGCTAAGACATCCCTAATCAAATATAGTCTTTGGCCTAAAACGGACCGACCATGGTCCTGAATACATAGGGATTTTGCAGGCCCGCTAGACATATTCTACTATATCATAGTAGTAGTTTTTTTTACAAAGTGGCCCGAAGTCCTTAGATGTAGAAAACCCACTACAGAAGTTACAATCAAATTCCTACACGGTCTGTTCGCCAGATTTGGGGTAGTCGATTGTCTAGTGTCCGACAATGGGACACGATATACGTCCGGCGACTTTAAGGATTTTTGTGAGACCTTCCAGATCAATCATATCACGATCACCCTATATCACCAAAGGTCAAACGGACAGGCTGAGCGCTTCGTTGACAAGTTGAAAAGAGCCCTGAAGAAAGCTGGGGACACACGCACAGAAAAAAGCCCTACAACAGTTTCTTCAGGTGTATAGAATTGCGCTTAACTTCAACAAACCATCATCAATACCCCCAGTCGAGTTAATGTCTGCGCGTAAAATCAGGTCTGTTTTCGACAAGCTACTCCCCAGACAAACAGAACTAGGACGAACAAACACTTCACCAAAAAAACACTAGCAACCCTGAGAGAAAGTTTTTTTTCCGGATGTTTCGAGATCAAAAAATCTTTCTTGTAAATGTGTACAATTGAGAAAAGAGTAGAAAATATGATTTACATAATTAAAGGTCCCCAGTTTAGTCACACGAGACATTTGAATCAAATCACGAAACGCCTGTGGGACAATGCTGAAACAGAATATGAAGTAATGGATGTCATTTACAATACTTTTGACATCCCAATACCTCAAGTGGCCCCGGAGCAATGCCGTTTAAAGAGGAAAAGGAAAATGACGAACTTTATTGTTGTTAACCTAAAGAAAAAATATATTGAGTCCTGCGGAGTTAATACCTAGTAGGGGGTGTTATGGTGATTTACCCATGCACGCATGTACTCTCTTAGTTATAAATAAGAGCAGGTATTGCCTTTTGGTGAGTGTAGTTTCCAGCAGTCATCTTTGATAGTCGGACTGAACCTTCTTGCTCGTTTGTATAAGCTTTGTATTACTGTTTTTGATAATGTATTTGTTTAACTCAATTCCTCTCTTTGTGTCTTTATTTCTGGCCCTAACAAGGCCACAACAAACACGTATAATTAGGATCAGAAAGAGACTGTTGAAATTTATAGGGCGGATAATGCGGAGAAGAGTTTGGAGAATATGGCAAGTGCAATAGAGAATCAGTTGCATAACCTACCTGAAGAGCTATCAGAAGAAGAAGAAGAAGAAGAAGAAGAAGAAGAAGAAGAAGAAGAAAAAGAAGGAGGAGAAGAAGAAGAAGAAGAAGAAGGAGAAGGAGAAGAAGAAGAAGAAGAAGAAGAAGAAGAAGAAGAAGAAGAAGAAGAAGATAGATAGATAGATAGATAGATAGATAAGAACGAACAAGTCTTCAAGAATGAATGCCAAAATTACTTTGTTAGCTTTGTCGGATTTGCTACTAAGACAGGAGTAAATGATTGGAATTTCGAACTGAACTTTTTCTTACGTCCACCAGAGTGGATTGTTCTAGTTCCACCTTCCATGCCTCTAATTTGTTTCAGTTATGACCCTTTAACTCAATTCGAAATTCCAATAACCTGAAGAAGAACGGATCGTACAGCAGCCGAAACGTCGTGAATATGGCAATAAAGACGAAGACAACAGTTCGAACAATGTAAATCGTGCAAATAATTAAAATCCTACATCTCAGAAATATAGACAAAGCAAAAATGCTTTCTCTCGTGATATGGCGAGGCCGCATAAAACATAAGAAAATATATTAGTACTTGGTTGGTCTGCTCTACCCTGCGTACCATATTCGCCTAATATTAGCAACCCTAACGCTTATTGTCTTTTTCGATCGTTGGAAATCGTTTTGATGAGGAAAACTTTCCCGAATGATAATCAGATTCAAGATTTCGTCGAAAGACACTTAAAAAAACTGTAGAGTTTTACACAAATTTTATCGAAGATCTGTCTGATAAAATGTTAATAATTCGTTGCAAATAATATGAAAATACAATTGAATGAAATTAAAATGTTTATTAATAATAGCAGACATCACCCGCTTCGCCAAGTAAGATATATTCACTACTTGAAATCTTTGAAATAGAAATTTTAAATGAACATTTCATTCATGAATTGACTTGTAAAGGATAGTTGGCCACTCTAGGCTGTGTAATGGTTATCAAGCTTGTCTCGCTAGAATATGTACGACTAGTAGTGAGTTCGATCATCATTGGGTGCTCCCTACCTTCGGCCTTGTGCCACATCTAACCTACGCTTGAAAAGTCACTATAGTTAATTTTCTTCACTATAAAAGACGATATTCTTAAACAGAACTATTTTTGATATGAAGATCAAAACAATCCTCGAATGAAAGAACAGTAATGAAGGACAGTTAATAAATAAACTTTTATATATGCAAATTAGTTAAACCGGAAGAGTGATATTGCCTAGACGTAGATAAAATATAATATAAATTAAGCTTTTAGTGTATAAATTACTATAAGTAATTGTCACATCTCATTCTCGTGGGGGAAATTATGAGTAAACACCGTAAATTACTATAAGTAATTCATAATCTTTATTTATCATCTCTCAGTTGCGTCTCTGTCCTTGGACAGAGTGTACTCAGGGGCAACTCCGTCAAGGGACAGAGTCGCAACTGAGGAAAATTATACTGAGCTGCTGTGCTTGGCCCTAGGGAACAGCTGCCCGATGCCACGCCCTCCCATTGCACATGAGGGAGGGATCGGTGCTCGCAACGAGGCCAGCGCAACCGACGGTTTCAGGACGGTTTTGTCCCTGCCCGAGTGTACGCGCTCGGGTCCCCACATTAATCCGACCTTGTGTCCCATCTCATTCTCGTGGGGGAATGAGTAAACGCTGTGTAAATTACTCTAAGGGGGCTGAGGGGAATTTATCCCTGCCCGAGTGTACGCGCACATTAAAACGACCTTGTGCCACATCTCATTCTCGTGGGGGAATGTGTAAACACCGTAAATTACTCTAAGTAATTTATACTCTTTATTTATCATCTCTCAGTTGCGTCTCTGTCCTTGGACAGAGTCCACTCAGGGGCTTCTCTGACAAAGGACCGAGGGGCAACTGAGAAAATTGTACTGGAGAGGTGCCCAGTCCTGGGAAATATCTGCCCGAGGCTTCGCCCTCCCATTGCACAAGTGGGAGGGATCGGCGCTCGCATCGAGGCCAGCGCAAACGACGGTTGCGGAGACTGAAGGGAATATTTGACCCTGCCCGAGTGCACGCGCTCGGGTCCCCCACATTAATCCAACCTTGTGTCCTATCTCATTCTCGTGGGGGAATGAGTAAACACCGTGTAAATTACTATAAATTTGAGCTGTGGCTTTTTAATCTTAGAATTCTTGAGAATTGAACTCCAATTTCGCATTTATTCATATATATTCCAGACTATAGGCTTTCCTAAATTAACTGTTTTTGTTCTCTGACACTTCATATGTTGAATGTATAACTAATTTTAATTTCTATTTTCCCAACTTAAAACTATATTAAATTTATCTTATAAATTGTCTCCTGTTCAGTCACCCATGAAATAAAAATAATTGTTTGTACGGAAAATAAGGATCTACGTACATCAAATTGTCTTTAAGTGGAAAGAGAAGAATTATCGTTGAACTTTTAAAAGGTAAGCTTAAACATTAATTCAATACTTAAATAAAGCGTCCGATTTTGAGTTCGTCTGTACTTTATTGATGCCTCTCGCATCTACTTGTCCCTAGCTATTGTGACGATGGCCAAACCAAGAGTCTTCCACCGGAGCTAGCTTAAATGCCTCTCGAAAGGGTTTTTCTTAAGCTTGTTCATAATATAACGTGCAGTGCAATTTTGAATACAAAAGGAAAATAAAGAGTTACTCCCGTTGAAAAATGAGCGCAACGATATATATATATATATATATATATATATATATATATATATATATATAACCTGGCATAATCTAGCAATCCTGAATCTGAACTCAACGAAAATCGTTCCCTGCGCCTAAAATTTCTAGGGATTTTGAATGAGCTATGAATCATTGAAATCGGACCAGTGGTAGCGGGGGATTTGCTTGGACACAAACGAATACACTGTACTTTATATATAAGATTCAAGTATAAATTATTTCTGACTCAACCTCATAAAATGGAATAATGTTCTGACTGTTGATGATTAAGTTGGTGAACCGTTTACAATATATGGAAAGCCACTTGCGATATAATGTAGATTGTGTGATGTTTGATTATTGATATATTGGATTATGATTATATTATATTCTGTTCTTTTAGACCGAGAGGATCAATTCCCTGGATGTCACTTCTAATCATTCATCTGAGAAACCGGTTTAATATATATTTCGACATTTCTGAACGCGATGAATGAAATAATGATGCATTTTATAGATTGAATATTTCCTTCCTAACCTTTTGTTTAAGTTCGTGTAGAATTTTTACATCTTGATTATTAGCGTTAACCATTTATAGAAAGTCTATAGATGCCGACATGACAATTTTTTAATACCTTCTCATAAACGAATCGGGAAAATTAATAAAGAACAACAGAAATAAATCATTAAATTTGCCTTATCTGAATTTAAATAACGTTTTGACTGTGTTGTTGATGACGTTGGAAAGTCGCTTACAACATATCTAAATCCACTTGCGATATTATACAGACTGTCTGTGTGATTATTAATAAATTTAATAAGCCAGCTACTTGGCGGATGGATATTTTCAGTGCTGCAATTTTTACATCTTTATCATTACGCTGTTACATAAAGGACGGTTTCAAAACGAAATGTATGACAAGGTCATTAAAAGAAGAAATGACGTCTTTATAAAAATCAGCTTAAAAGATTTATATTATGAGACAAATATAGAATGAATAAATTTAGATATCTACAGAAATTGGCACATAATAGACCAATAAAACACACTGACAGCTGGAGACATATGCACATATACAAACATACAGAGAGTTTGATTTTCTAAACATTGCGTACACGTGGTACAAGGGCGTAACCCAGTAAGGATTAAACTAAATAATCAGTGACAATTTGGATATACTGGCTAAACATTAGACCACGTCAAGGTGCCAAGACACACACAGACACACACACAAACACACACACACACGCACACACACGTCTGTGTATGTCTGGGGACTTCTGAATCATTTAGATATGTGAATAAACTGAGGCAGATAAGTAATGACTGCAATAGATAGATAGATAGATAGATAGATAGAAATAGACTGGGAAAGAAGAGAATTGAATAGACAGGGATAGATAGATAGATAGATAGATAGATAGATAGATAGATAGATAGATAGATAGGAATAGACTGGGGAAGATATAGATAGATAGATAGATAGATAAATAGATAGATAGATAGATAGAATGAGAGTGATAGGGATATATAGAATGAGAGTGAGATAGATAGATAGATAGATAGATAGATAGATAGATAGATAGATAGGAATAGATTGGGGAAGATAGAGATATGAATAGACAGAGATAGATAGATAGATAGATAGATAGATAGATAGATAGATAGATAGATAGACATGAATAGACTGGGAAAGATAGATAGACAGACATGAATAGACAGGTATAGATAGATAGATAGATAGATAGATAGATAGATAGATAGATAGATAGATTGGAATAGAATGATATAGACGGAGAGTGAGAGAGATAAAGAAACAGATATATAAAAACGGTGATAGATAAGGATAGACTGCCATGGGGAAAAATATAAATTAATAGACTGAAATATATATATATATCTATTATGTTTGATCATGTGCTACTCTAAACTTCGTATGTTTGCTATAACTTCGGGTGAAAATAAAAACAAAAATTGTCCAACATTTGGATAAATTTCATTAAGCTGTTCCTTGATTTAAGCTTTTGGGCTCTTATGAGCCATCTTCAGAATGGTTATACGGACATTTAAAGATATTCACCATCAAAGAAGATTTCTATGCGAGGATAACGGCCGCAGAATAGTAGACGCAGGGCATACATTCATGCTGCGGTTCTATAACGTCGTACCATGTGAAAGGTAGAAAGATTGACAATAGAACCATATGTCTAGATGCTAAACTAATGTCTTTGAAATGCAATTTTAGTTATTGTGTTTTGTAATAATGTAGATGGTCTTCTATATGTAAAGGCTGCTGTGTTATCAATTACTATCTGTCTAATATTATGAACATGGCTATGTTTTTTCTATGAAATGTTTAATAGAACGAAAATCAGAAAGGTGACAGGTAAGTCTACGGGTGAGCGTGGTTGTAGTAAAACCAATATATCTAGTGAGTTTATTATTAGTATCGGCGATATAATCTCTGAACGGGTATGTAAATTGGTACACTACATTGTTATTTGTAGAGGATTTAGTTGTAGTGTTATTAGAGACTATGAGGTCAATTGTTTAAATTTTATAATATACTAGCAGTAGAGCCCGGCGTTGCCCGGGGATGTAACAGTAAGTGATAGATCAAGTATCGACCATCAAAAAGACTGAAAAATAAAATTGACAAAGATTATTATTTAAGGTTGACGGACACGCATGTCTTAAGTAGTTTTTTTTGTTTTGTCTCTGGGTTTTTTTTCACAAATTGGTCAAACCCAAACTCAAACAAAAACATTGATTTCAATCGTTATGAGTCTATCGATTGAATAGAATTTTATTATAAACAATTGTCTTGTAAATGGAATTTTTAAAGCATTCTGGGTGTAAAAATAAAGAAAAAGTGTGCAAGACAATAAGAAACACTACCTGCCATAAAAAGTGAAGTTTTGTTGAAATCGTTTGAAAAATGTAGGAAATCCGATCCCATATATAAATGAACACACACACACACACAACCTGGGTTTTATAATAAGTATAACTCGATATGAGTTGCCCCCCTTTCGTTCTGGCAAAAGAATCGTGTTTTATCGTCTTTTCAAATTGATTTCGTGCAAAACAATCGTGTTTTCCCCATCGTTTGCGCTGTCAGAACCACTGCAAGGTAATTCTACGCAGTTCTGTGAGGTTTTGTTGAAATCAGTTGAAAAATGTAGGAAATCCGATCCAATATATAAACGTACAGACACACACACACACAATCTTCGTTTTATAATGAGTAAGATGATGAGCTTAACTTGTTTATTATTATCAATAGTTTTAACATTTTTACCTATTCTATTTTAGAATGTTGTTTCGTGACATTTGTAATTATTATGCATTTGGTGTTATATTTATTCTAACGTACACTATTATTATTATTATTATCAATTTTATTAGTGGTATTATTAAGTTTATTGAGATGCATTTTAATTTGTTGATCAATGACGAAATTGGGAAATCCGTTATTAACAAATGTTTTTTTTAATGTTATGTAATTCTTTATAGACTGGATTAGGAAGAAGATGTAATTTGCGTCCGTTGCATTAATTTTTTTTCTTTTTTTTGTAGAGGATTTAGTTGTGTGGTTGTAGGGTTATTAGAGACTATGAGTCAAATTTTTATAATATATGATGAGTTTAACTTTTTTATTATTATCAATCTAACTTATATCGTTGGGAGCATTCACTATTATAATAAAGAAGACACGAGTTTATGCTAGTGGGTTTCTTATATAAAGAAGTCGTAAATTTACGTTTGCGGAATCAATAATGAGGTAAAAGAAATTGAATATTATTATTAATATTAGGTTCTAATGTACATTTGAGGAATGGGAGACTTTCATATGTGGTTTTTAATTGTGTACATTTAATCAATATTTTTAGCTAAAACCAAAATGTCATCTATATATCTTACATATATATGGGATTTATTAGTGTCATTAAGTATTATATTTATTTAAATTTGGCATTTAAAAATTAGAAAAAAAAGGGCGCCTAAAGGAGATCCCATTGTCATACCGTCTATT
>CAHIKZ030001864.1:17500-32500 GCA_903632075.3 Acanthosepion pharaonis
TATGTCCATAGCAGGGAACCTAACAGGTGCTAGCAACCCGTGGACCTGGGAACACCAGAAATTAAGAGGTGGTTCCACGTTCCTCAAAAACCTCTTGATCTGAGGCCTTGCTGCAGGACGTATTTTATCGTCATACCTAGGTGTTTTTAGTCTGATGAAGTCAGAAAGGACGAAAAGCTTTTTCTGTTGCCTACAAAAATATTTTACTCTACCAATTAGATTGTAAGAAGTCCATTCCTCTTTGATAGATAAATACATATAACAACATACATTTTGTGGATTTATAACTTTTCAAAATAGAAACCATATTCTTACTTGACATATTTAAACAAGAAATCTAGCGTCGCACGCTCCAAAACATATATTCAGCAGTCAATAAATAGCATAATTTTTTAAAAACTCTTTAGTTATAGACATATTTCATCTTAGTGTTTGCCTGTGTATGAGAAAATTGCGTCCTGAAGATGACAATTTGAAACTGACGAAAGTTCCTGGTATGTGTCTTCCATCTGACAACTCAAATATAAGGATCTTATTATTCAAAGAATTGATATTATGGTAATGTTTCATTAAGTCTTGTTAGCGAAGTGATTTCGCCATTAATCACGTTAACATTGCTATCTAATTTTTTGTATAAATTATTTCTTTATGATATATATATATATATATATATATATATATATGTGTGTGTGTGTGTGTGTGTGTGTGTGTGTGTGTATAAGTATTGAACAATAAAATAAAATTAAAAAAGGAAAATTCAGATTTTTCCACATATAGTTTCATACATATTGCGTATATTTTGGCAGCATGTTTTCATTAAAATATGCCTCATGAAATAATTTAGTGTTGAAACTTGACTAATGCATGGAATAATAATGCAACACTAAAGGTACTTAGAACAAAATGTATTGAAACAAGAAAGTGTACACAATATTTACATATAGTCTTTTGTATATTCCTGGTAAGACCGTTCCTGGAGAATGTGTTGACTGAATCGCAGTCGGGCAGAGTCTCGGGTTGAATCTCTTGTTTCCTCCCTCTCTTCCCGGTACTCCACTATGCAAATTATGTGGATCCTACCACAACATTTAGAGAAGCCTTTATCAGTTTATTCCGAATATGATCCTCGAATTATTAAAGGAAGAAAGAAAATTCTCCATGAAAATCTGCAACTATCCGCGCAAAATCGTCATCTAGGTCAACGATTAACTTTCAAGCTAGATAATAGTCCAAAATACACGTCTAAATCAGTGATTGCCTTGTTTCAGAAAAATAAAATTACAGTATTGCCATGTCCTTCAATGAGTCCAGACTTGAATCCTATCGACAATCTATGGCAAGAATTGAAATTTCGAATAAATCGTCGATGACCAAAACCTCTTTAGGAATTAGAATCTGTAACCATTGCAGAATGGGAGAAAATCTTAGAAAAGCCTATTTTAAATCTCATCAAGACTTTAGAAAAATATTGCAACAAGTTATAAAGATGAAAAAGCGCGCTACCGACTATTAATTTTCTGAAAATTGTTCAGTCATTTCTATTTTTCATACTCCACGAATAATTTTGTCCTTTCCTATTTTTCATAATTCATCTGTCAAATTTGTTGCATCTAAACTATTGTTCTGTAAATTGAGTTTTATATTCCTTTTTGTGCATATTAACATATAAAAACCTGTCATAATACGGACATTCGATTCTGTGAGATGGATAAAATATTAAAAATTGATGGGTGTCCGAATAATTCCATTGTTTACTATATATATATATATATATATATATATATATATATATATATATATATAAAGAGGTCTAAAGATTGCATTCAAACCTGAAACTGTCTATCGCCACTCGGTTTTGGCATCAGTGACCAAAATTCTTATATTTACAGTCGCTCTGCCACAGGTGATGAGCACTTTTCCCTATTAATATAACATAGTTCTAATTTGTATTCTAAGATTCTCACACACACACACACACACACACACACACACATATATATATATATATATATATATATATATATGTGTGTGTGTGTGTGTGTATTGAAAATGAGTGATAGATGGTTTCCTAATAAAATGCGCTCTGCTGTAATTTCAAATATTCAGTTTCCAAAACTTTCGAATCTCTTGTAACTATGCATAGCAGATAAGACTGACCTTTTTAGTTGACCCCACTTAACCAGCCACCTTCCAAAATCTACTTCGCGCAAATAGGTTTCCTATTGCAAACGCTGACAGGTACTTTGCCCTCAGCCCGATTAATTCGTCTTCATCGACAAGTATTTGATCCTCAGAGATAAGTAAGTCTCTTTGATCACTTCCTTGATAGGAAGCCGTTCCGGCGAGTAACATCTGCGCACACTGCGAAGCAGTTAGAACGTACCACGTTTGAATAGCATTGGCTTGTTGCGAAAGGAATGATTGAATTGAAATATTCAGCAAGTTTATTTTCAAGTTAAATTATCACTAAAAATATTGGCTCCTATCAAATGTATATATATATATATATATATATATATGTGTGTGTGTGTGTGTGTGTGTGTGTGTGTGTGTGTGTGTGTGAAAAGTGTATATAAATATAAATAAATATATATATGTATAATTATTTACATATTAATGTGCGGTACTTATCATATCTGAAACTGCCCACATATGTTTATATATGTATGAATCCCGACGGACGACCAAGTATGTATATGTGTTTGCATACATCGATGTTTGCGTTAGTACGATGAATGACAAAACGACGAAATTATCCCCACCATTTCCACAATAACACCAATACACGCAATCTACATAAACCCAAATTTTTTAAAACATTAATCAGTTTGTCTGACGTTCGCTTAAAGCGTGAAACCCAGGGTCACAAACTCACATCTATCCAACCAAAATATATATATATATATATATATATATATATATATATATATATAGAGAGAGAGAGAGAGAGAGGGTGTCTGTGTGTGTGCGTGTGTGTGAATGGGATGGAAAAACTGTCGTCTAAATTACGCAAAGAAAATAACACTGAAATCTTTTAACTGATAGTTTTACTAAAATTACTACAAAATATCTTTAAATCCGAAAGAGTAAATTCATTCAATCAAATCGCCACTGCATTCAACCCCGACATCCAGACAACTTCGGAATCTCTTGCAACTCTTCTGGACGGTGTCTTTATTCAGTTCATCTTTTGTGCTAAAAGGGGTTTTTGCGATCTCTCGTTCAACTTTGGCTCACACATAATAATCTAAGGTGTTACAGCCTGTAGAGTTAGGTGGCCAGGTGTAAAGGGTGATGAAGTCGCGGAAATTTTCCTTCTGCCATGACTGGTTACTCCTGACTGTGTGGCATGGGACAGATTCCTGTTGCCAGACAGAAGGTCTTACAGCAGCCACCCACTCGATCTCGGGCAACACTGCTTCCTCAAGACAATTGATGTAGGCCTCGGTGTTGCCGTAATTTTATGTAGGAAGACGCACGGAGACATAACGTCGCCCTCACTATTGATCTCAGCAAAAAAAACCTTCAGATACATGCTGCATCTTCTGCACTGACACCCAAATGCTCTGAAATTTGCGTATTGTAGCTTCCGGCGCGAATGCCAAGCCGTACAACGTACCTTTTCCAAATTTCTGGCGGAATGAATTACTTCATGGTGCTCTTTCTCTCACTGACGGTGCCTCACTAGCCCTATTATACTGTGCAGTCGCGAACATCAAGAACAAACAATATGCCCAAAAGTAAAAATATAACATAAACGAAAATTGACACATAGCACCATATATATATATATATATATATATATATATATATATATATACACACACATATATATATGTGTGTGTGTTTAAAAATGTATATATATATATATCCATATATATATATATATATATATATATATATATATATATATATATATGTATACACACACACACACACAAACACTATGCACAACACACAGAACACAGAATAAAAACACACACACATATATATATATATATATATGTGTGTGTGTGAAAATACATAGAAAATAGGAAGGAACTGGTTAGGTAAATAATCCAAAAGTCCTTTAGTATTTTCGTTATTTTTTTAAAAAATAGTGCTCGATACAAAAGTAGAGCATAAATATAATTATTTATTTAAAATATGATTTCAAAATAGATAATAAAGATTTCAAAAAGAAATATAAAAACTTCAATATGATTATTTAAATTAAATTTTGTTAAATTGAGTTAAGTTGAGTTAAAATAAGAGCTTATTTTAACTCAATTTAATTTAAATAATTATATTGAAGTTTTCGGCTCTATTTTTGAAACATGAGACTTCTTGTCTATCGTTTTGGAATCATATTTTTTAAATAAATAATTATATATATATATATGTATATGTATAAGGTTGGTGCAAAATAATGACGTACTAATGTTGTTTTTTGACGTTAAAAATACGTCAAAAAACGGCATTAATACGTCATTATTTTTGCACCAACCTAATATATTATGTTTTCCTTTCAAAGAAAGAAACCTTTTAGATACTACGCTATAATTTTAAAGCTTAAATTTATACTATTAAGTAAAACACAGGCTTTCAATATTTATCATTAATATTGAATATTTTTTTAACTTTTATCGCCCCAGGCATGGCAGTAATGCCACTAAAAACAAAGTGTTACCGAGTGTGGAAGAATTTGGAACAGATACATAAATCATGTGCAGAAAGAAAAGAAGGTAATCAATTAGGCAATAGTTAGTGAATTATATTGCCTTTCAATTTTTGCATCACTAAACCATTATTATCTCCTAAAATAATTTTTACAATTCAAAAATATCTTCTGGCTTTAAATAACTGGAAAAGGGTTGACAATTTGTCAGAAACAATTCGATCAAAACAAAATTTATTTGATATGTTTTGGAAAGGTAAATCTTGGCAACCATTATGAGTTTCTTGATCCTAACAAAAATTGAAAATATAAATAACAATCCAAGTTGTTTCTCACTCTTTCACCATTACAGTGGATAAATTGTCACTATTTCTGTCTGTTTCTAGTCATGCAATATAGGTATGAGTGATATTATAAACATATAGAAATATATATATATATATATATATATATATATATATATATATATATATATATATATATATATATAGAAAGGGAAGAGGTAGTTTTATGCTGATCTCAAGTATTGCTTTTAGAATAGATACAATTGAATTTTAATCAAAATTTTAATATTGTCCAAACTAATTTTCTATTGTCCATGGGATGACATTAATCTGAAGCCATGGAAAATCGGTCATTCAAGTTCTTATCTGAATTCAAACATCCTCGTTCTTATCTATCTCAAGCATGGGCTTCTAGCACTTGTGGGAAATTTGTAACATTCATCTATTTGGCAGGCCATTTTTTATATTATGCTCAACGATTTATTATTGTCTCTTATTTATTTATTTTTTAATATATTGTTTTGGGATACCCTTGAGCCTTTCTTGGGTGTGTATGGTGTTCTGAAAAAAATTACAAACATTATTTAAAATAACCAGTTGAATAAAATTTGGTCAAGAGACCTTCCGATACTTTTCTCATTACTGCAAATGATTGATGTTTTTTCTTGGTATTTATAAACAGCCATTGTAAGTTTGTGCATTTTATTTTACTTTTTTCTTATTATGTTAGACACCCCCTTTCACCCCACTCTCCTGCCGGAATTAAACATGGAACATGAGGAAAATATATAGTTTTTGTATATATACCCTTGGGCCTTTCTTGGGTGTGTATTGTGTTCTGAAAAAAAATTACAAATTTGGCAGAAAAACATGGAGCAGTATTTGCTAGAGAAGAAACTGTTAGAATTTACGAATTCAGAATTTACGGTTGCATCCAACCAGCTCAACTTTAAATCGAGGAGATCTCCAGGCCATTCTAGTGCTGCGTGTAAATCCAAAACCTCTACTTACCAGTTCAGTCTAACAATTACCATGAAAGTATTTCTGGAAAAGAGAGTAGAGAGGCAACCTTACGCCGCTGGGGAAGTAACTGGAGCTAAGTGGCCAGATCAGGATCAATAATATTGCAGATTCATCTTTGGATCTTTTCAAGGAACTCAAGGTAAATGGCAGGGGCACCGGACCTTATGTGGCATCAATATTCTAAGCAGGGATGAATGTTAGATATATGAGATAGCTTGTGAAGAGAAGAATTGTTTCGTCCGATTTTCTTATCAGCTTATCTAGCAATAGAGTCAATATTGTCATTTCAAATCATATCAGGAGATAATATGAGGCAATCAAGGCACAACGAGTCACTTTCAAGAAGGGTAACATCCGCCATGCTGATCGAAGAATGCAAGAGGTCTCTCAGATGATTAATAGACAGAAGTGCGCATGCGTTGTCACACCACCATAACTACTTTAATCATATGAAGTCCTAAAGGACGAAACGTCTCAAGAAAACATTTTCCAGTTTGTCGTATATTTTTCTCTCTCTCATTTCTCTCTCTCTCTCTCCCACATATATATATATATATATATATATATATATATATATATATATATATATATATATATATATATATATAAAGAAAGAACAGTAAGATATATAATCCGGTGTTCTTGTTATTTTTATTTTTACAAAACATTACTCAATGTAAATTTACAGAGCATACATATTATAAATTAACTGATTTAAAATATGATTTTTTTAATATCACAGTAATAACCATGGTTCAAAAATGGAAGCTAAAAATTTTATATTTTAATTATATAATTAAATTAAAGCATTAGTTCCATTTCATCTTCAAGCGAATATTCGTATATTCGCTTGAAGATGAAACAGAAAGAAACACACACACACACACACACACACACACACACACACACATATATATATATATATATATATATATATATATATGCAGGTAAGAAGAGAACGAATAGAGTACTTTTCCAAAGTTCGCAATATTTAATTTAAGAGTGATAAAATTAGAGCAATATTATGAAATGTAGACCAATTTGTGAAAAATAATTTCATAACATTTGCTTCTTTGCTTAGTTTAAATTTAACGTAGGTCATATTCGATTGGTTGATCTGAGTAAAGCCCACAAACCTTATAAACCCTCTTTTTACGTAAAAACAGGTTGCATTTTGGCTTTAAATCTAATTAAATCGTTCATTCGCCAGTAATTTACAATCGCCTGATGAGATGCATTGATAAGCATCGAAAAACGACTTCAACTGTGTAGCGATTCTGGCAGTTTTTTCGATGTAATATCTGAACACACACACACACACACACATATATATATATATATATATATATATATATATATATATATATATATATATATATATAGGTAACTATACTCGTTTCGAAAACCCATCGGATCTTTGATTTTCCAATAATCAAATCAATCTCGAAAAAAAAAAGGTTTTAAAAAAAGAAAGAGCTACAAAGATGAAAGTCTGTTGAAAAAAATCGCACAGATACAGGTTTAAAGCCAAAAGAAAAAAAAACCGATACAAGTAAACTACTAACTAACAAAAGACCTCAATACAACCGTAGAGCAGCCGGCTTTCCCTGACGATCCGCTTAGGTGAAACCTGGGTAGGATTGTTGTCTGGCTCACTAGGTTTTTATCTATCTATCTATCTATATATATATATATATATATATATATATATATATATATATATATATATCAATTCATTCAAAGTAAGACGATAATACCAGTAAGCCGAAGATGGCTAATAGGAATGAAAGAGAATGTGAAAACTTTTGAAAGAAGTCGAAAGCCAATCCTAAAGAGGAAGCAAGAATTAGCCTCTACTCCCATGGTTAAAAGACGGGGAATATGTATGAACTGAGTGATAAACGAACTCGTCTACTCCTACACTCAAAGGCAAAAGATGAATGGTGCTATCATAACAGCGGAACACGTCAAGTCCAATTAATGAGTAAAATATCTTTTTCTTCTTTCAGTTGTGTCACTTCAAGAGCTGAACTACCACGGCTTTCCACATCTACTATCTTTCAAAGACCATTGTTCATCTTGTCCCCGTGTCCTTTCAGTAATTTACTTGCAGTCACCTCTGACCCACATGTCTTGAATATACATATACTGTGTGCGCAAAATTTTTCCAACCGTATTTCCTTGAATGAAATTTCATCTACTTTCTCCTCTTCTTGTCAGCATTGTTAAGGATGAGTATCACTATTTACATTCGGACTGTTGTTCCCATCTTTGATGCTGTCATCACAACTTCGGTATACCCTCCGACCATCAACGGGTGTATGTCGATCTGAGTAATTTACGAGGAATTCTGAACCGAACAATTCATTTAATTCATGATTGTAACACCGCATATACCAGAATATATATAAGTGTTGGCATGAACAAAAGATACAAAAGCACACACTCCCGTTGTCACACACCAAAGAAGATACATAATGACATACTCCCGTTGTCACATACCAAAGAAGATACATAATGACATACTCCCGTTGTCACACACCAAAAGAAGATACATAATGACATACTCCCGTTGTCACATACCAAAGAAGATACATAATGACATACTCCCGTTGTCACACACCAAAGAAGATACATAATGACATACTCCCGTTGTCACATACCAAAGAAGATACATAATGACATACTCCCGTTGTCACACACCAAAGAAGATACATAATGACATACTCCCGTTGTCACATACCAAAAGAAGATACATAATGACATACCCCGTTGTCACACACCAAAGAAGATACATAATGACATACTCCGTTGTCACATACCAAAGAAGATACATAATGACATATAGTTCCCGTTGTCACACACCAAAGAAGATACATAATGACATACTATTGTTGTCACATACCAAAGAAGATACATAATGACATACTCCCGTTGTCACACACCAAAGAAGATACATAATGACATACTCCCGTTGTCACATACCAAAAATTGATACACAGGGAAACATTCCCGTTGTCTCATGCCAAAAAAATGAAAAGATACATAAGGATACAATCGCGTTGTCATATACGAAAAAAGATACATAACGGAATACTCCCGTTGTCACATACCAAAAAATGATACAAAAGGAAACACTCCTGTTGTCACATACCAAAAGATAATAAGATACATGTGGATACAGTCCCGTTATCACATACAAACCAAAGATACATAAGGAAACACACACATTGTCATATAACAAAATAGATACATAACATAACACATACCAAAAAATGATACAAAAGGAAAAAAACACCCGTTGTGACACACCAAAAAATGAAGTTACATAAGGAAACACTTCTGTTGTCATATAACAAAAAAGATACATAACGACATACTCCCGTGTCACATACCAAAACATGATACAACAGATACACTCCTGTTGTCAAATGCCAAAAAAAAAGATACATAAGGAAACCCTTCCTTTGTTACATACCAAAAAATGATACAAAATGAAACACTCCTGTTGTCACATACCAAAAATATATATATATATATACAAAATGAAACACTCCTGTTGTCACATACCAAAAAAAAATGATACAAAATGAAACACTCCCGTTGTCACATACCAGAAATATATATATATATACAAAATGAAACACTCCTGTTGTCACATACCAAAAAAAAAAATGATACAAAATGAAACACTCCTGTTGTCACATAAAAAAAATATATATATATATACAAAATGAAACACTCCAGTTGTCACATACCAAAAAAAAAAATGATACAAAATGAAACACTCCCGTTGTCACATACCAAAAATATATATATATATATACAAAATGAAACACTCCTGTTGTCACATACCAAAAAAAAAATGATACAAAATGAAACAATTTCATTTTTGTCACATACCAAATATATATATATATATATATATAAAAAAAAAAACACTCCTGTTGTCACATACCAAAAAAAAAATGATACAAAATGAAAACTCCTGTTGTCACATACCAAAAAATATATATATATATATAAAAATGAAACACTCCTGTTGTCACATACCAAAAAAAAAATGATACAAAATTGTTTTTTTTTGTTGTCACATACCAAAAATATATATATATATATATATATATATATATACAAATGAAACACTCCTGTTGTGTTTACCAAAAAAAAAAAAATGATACAAAATGAAACACTCCCGATGTCACATACCAAATATATATATATATATATACAAAATGAAACACTCCTGTTGTCACATACCAAAAAAAAAAGAAAAATGATACAAAATGAAACACTCCTGTTGTCACATACCAAAAAAGATGCATAACGAAATACTCCCTTTGTCACATAACAAAAAAAAAGAATAAATTATACAAAATGAAACAGTCCCGTTGTCACATACCAAAAAGAAAAAAATGATACAAAATGAAACACTCCTGTTGTCACATACCAAAAAAGTTGCATAACGAAATACTCCCTTTGTCACATAACAAAAAAAAAAAAGAAAAAAGAAGATAGATAAGGAAACACTCCCGTTTCCTCATACTACGTCTGTATTATTCTCAGCATTCTTCAATAGAACCACATCTCTGTAGACTCAATTTTTCTCTTCAAACTTCGCTATCACGTCGAATCCAACAGCCCGATTCGGGCGCAGAGGTCAGTCTACCTGACGAGCATAATTGAATGGATGGCAGACCGGCACGTTGGTGATTGATAAAATAACAAATATTACAAAGATGTACAAAAGATAGGACGTTATGAGGAGTCATGATTGGCTATGTCCTTACGAGAAAAGGTACACAGAATATATTTTTCATAATGTTTCTGGGGCATGGTCATTTTGGTTCTCAATTTTCTTAGACCATTCTCGTTATTCAAATGCTCCGTATACGGTATTCTCAACATCCTTCTGTAGAACCACATTTCTGTTGCCTCAGGCGTCTTCTTCATCTATGATGAGATTGTCTAGTACTTACTGCCTTATAAGAGGATATTATACAGGGTGTCAATAAAGTTCGTGAGCACTTTAAAAAATGTATAACTTTATTTGTATTTGCGACAGAAATAATTTATAAAAGTGATTAGAAAGAAGTAAATCTATGTTTTTTTTAGGTTCTATTGAAATTTGATTTAAGTTTCCACATGTCCTCCATCATTAGCAAAACAAAGGGTAATACGATTTTGCAGTTCACGAAAAACATTTGCCAACCGATTTACAGCAATGCCTGAAATCACATTAGTTATTTTAACTATAATTAAAACTAGGTACATTAAACTTTATAATTTGTTTTACAGATTATTTCTATCGCAAATACAAATAAAGTTATAAATTTTTTAAAGTGCACACGAACTTTATGGACAAACTGTATATCGCGAAATTGACAATATTTTCCTTCCGTTTTAGATTATTTTAAATATTTTTATTGCTACTTTAAGAAACTGGTTTAATGTAACTACACAGATACTTCTATAGACACCTGTCCGCCTTTGATTTTTTAATCATATCACCTCAAGTAAAGTGCCACGACGACGCCAGTCTTACAATAATAATAATAATAATAACGCAGCAACATTTTTCACATCGATGGTCAACACACACCAAAATCTTTCAAATAAACAGAATTAGACACAATAATGTGACATCAACGGAGCTTGTGGATAAATTTATTACAAACGACTGTAATTTCGAGAAACCTCTTAAGTTGCCCATTCTGGGAAAATATTCACAATTTACTTTCGACCCTTAAAACGCATGAGAATATTTATGCATGCAAGCTTCTAACTACGCGCCCCAGGGAAATTAACAGATTGTTAGGAGAGTTCCTAAGATTTATACTAAGCTGTTTATTTAATTCCTCTGATTAAACAACTAACAGAAAATTAAAAGATGGACGAGGTCACCAACATATCACGCACATTTCAGTTGTATGCCATTCAAGCTGGCTGTGACTGGTTTTGACGCGTTGATTACCAGTACAGCCGTTTTCCTTGTACCAAGACTTAATGTTTAAATAACTTGAAGAAAGATTGTTGAAATATTGTTGAACATTTTTAAACACCGTGTCTTTTCTTTTTCTTAAATTACCCTGTTCTCGAATGTTGTTAAATAATAATAATAATAATAATAATAATAATAAGTGATAAATATCCAGAAACGATTGATCATCTTGTATCAGGTTGCACGATATTGGCACCCACTGAATATAAAACCCGGCATGACAGAGTGGGCCAATAACTGCACTGGAAACTTTGCAACTTCTCTGGGAAAGAAACTGAAAGAAAATGGTATGAACACCACCCAGACCCGGTTACGGAGATAGGATCTGTTACAATTCTATGGGACTACACAATACACACTGACAGAACAATCAAAGCCAACCGCCCAGACATTGTTATTAAAGACCATAAACAAAAAAAGTTCCTCGTTATTGATATGGCAGTCACTGCTGACTGCATTATATCTTTGAAGTACCTTGAAATAGAAATCTAAAAAAATGTGGCATATGGCAACATCAACAATCCCTGTTGCAGTTGGAGCCCTAGGATTGGTTGGAAAAGATTCCAGTAGACCAATTGAAGAGATTCCTGGAAGTCCATGCCTCAAATAGATACAAAATTTGTTCTGACAAGTACAGCCCAAAATTTACGAAGGGCTTTATCTATGTAATTTTTTTTTTTTTGTCAGTGGATAGTGTCATGATGCCATTTCTAACATTAGGTCTCTGGGCGGGACCCGGAAAGAAATGTGTAAACGCCAGAGATCAAAGAAAATAATACTCGTTTATGGAGATAGGGCCTGTAACAAGTTTATGGGACTACACAATACACACGGACAGAACAATCAAAGCTAACCGTCCAGACATTATTATTAGAGACCGCCAAAAAAAAAAGAAAAGAAAAAAATGCCTTCTCATTGATATGACAGTCCCTGCAGACTGCAATGTATCTTTGAAGATCTTCAAAAAGCTATGAAAATACGAGGACCTTGAAATCGAAATCTCAAAAACGCGGCACAGAGGAACATTAACAATTCTTGTTGTAGTTGAAGCCCAAGGATTGGATGGAAAAGATTTGAGTAGACTAATTGAAGGGATTCCTGGAAGTCCATGCCTTAAAGTAATACAAAATTTTGTCTCCTGAGTACAGCCCACACTTTACGAAGGGCTTTATCTATGTAAAATATATTTGTGTGTGTGTGTGTGTGTTTTTGCTCTTTTTTTTCCTAATTAGTCAGTGGAAAATTTCATGTTGCCATTTCTAACCTTAGGTCTCTGGGCGGCACTCGGACATAAATGTGTACACACCAGAAATCAAAGGAATAATAATAATAATAATAATAATAATAATAATAATAATAATAATAACTATTCATTCATGAAAGAAGGCTGTAAATGCAAATGATATTAATATTTGGTAGATTCTGTAGAAAACCAAAACAAACCAAGAAGCAACTGACTCTGAAAAAGAAAGCCAAGGATCAAGCTCTTGAACAGATGAAACAAAGCTGGAAAAGCAAATCTCTGTATGGCTAATAACTAGAACGTGCTTATAAAACCGATGTTGATGAAGTTAACACTCATCTGGGTGAAAATCTAAAACGGAAAGCTTTATTCTTGCAGTGCAAGACCAGATTTTTTTCAGTCGGAACCTTCAGGCAAATATAGTACATAATAGTGAAGATACAAAATGCGAGATCTGTGACAAGTATCAGGGAACCTTAGACAATCTAATCTCATCTAAAAATCGTCTCGATAGAATGGGTCAATATTTAAACTGAACAATGGAAAAAGATGTTAAAAAAAACTGGTATGGACATCACCCAGCATCAGTTACAGAATTAGAAGACATCACAATTTTATGGGATTAAACGATCTTCACAGACAGGAAGATTGAAGCAAAGGAAATAATTGTCAAAAACTGAAACAGATAAGCCTGCCTACTAATTGATATTTCTTGCCTCGCAGGCTGTAACATAAGAACCAAGGAATTTCTAAAACTATTGCAGTATAAAGACTTGGTAATTGAAATAAAAAAAAAAATGTGGAAATTGAAAACAAGAATAGTTCCAGTCATAATGGGTGCTTTTGAAATTATAAAAAAAATTGGAACACAACAACACACTGAAAAAATCTCTGGGAATCCCAGCTTTAGGGAAATACAAAATAATTGTCTTTATATGTACAGCCCACACACTTAGAACTTTTTTTTTTCAATTTAACGCTAGTGATGCTATGGAAGTTAGAAAAACAAATCATGAAATGTAACCATGACAACAGACCACTATCTGTCTTAAGTCTTCCCAAACACTTGTTAGGTAGTGTGACCATAGCACAAATATGATGATGATGATGATGATGATGATGATGATGATGGGAATATTCAAGAAATCTTATTTAAAAAAAAAAAGCTCCATGCATTTTTTTTTTTACTTTAATACGATTTCTCAAATATTCAGCTCGCTAGACGAAATAAAATCCTCTATAAAATCAAGCGAACGTCTACTGAAGTAAGGGTAACCAAGAAAGATAACGTTTAAAGTGAAAAAATAAAAGTCACATTAATAAGTAAAAATACATTATATTTTTTTGCGAATTCTTTGTGTGCACACGAAATCACTTTGAAGTTAAGCATAGCCAATTAAAGAAATTTAATCTTTATATAAGTATATTTTTATTATAGTTTAGACGTTTAGAGCAGCAAGTGAGCCTCGAATTCGGTAATGTGGATATTGATTGTTTCGTTGCGTACTGAAAAGCTCGTTATCTGTCAAAGGAATCATGAGAGAAAAATAAACGAAAAACGAACCACACAAAGACCTCTGTATAATAACGAAAAATAAAATAAAACTAAGATACCAAAGCTGCTACTTCATCTACAGAAAGATCACATTCTTGACGGAACTAGACTTTGATATAAAAAATTAACGTTGGGAAAGATGTCTATCGTTGATATTATATGTTTGCTTTCTGTTGTGTGTGTGTGTGTTTTAATTATATCTTCTCTTTTATAACAGCCGGCTTCTCTCTGTCTGAC
>CAHIKZ030001864.1:37500-60000 GCA_903632075.3 Acanthosepion pharaonis
TGGTACTCGCGATCATGTTCTTGATTTCACAATTTGTCCTTAAAGTAGCAATGATGGAGTCTTCAAATACTTCTGTATTTTTTGGGGATGTGTCGCGATAAACTGTCTGCATGGCAAATATTTTTGGACTTTAGGAACTCTATGTTGAAATTGTAGTTTAAGAGAATCGTTCCCCAACGAAGTAGTCTATTTGCAGTATAGAGTGGCAGACATTTTTAGAACCAAAAATTGTAATTAGAGGTTTATGGTCCGTCTGTTGTATGAACCGTCTACCATGTTGATATCTGTGAAACTTTGTCACAGCGAATATTAACCCTAGAGCCTCTTTCTCTATTTGGGAATATTGTTTCTCAGCTGGAAGTAGAGATCTTGATGCGTGAGCCACAGCTTTTCGCGAACCATCTGGAAGTTTATGTAGAATGCAAGCACCGATGCCGTATGAGCTTGCATCACTTGCGACTATGATGTCGAGACTAGGGTCGTAATGGGTGACGGAGAGGTCCGAAGTAAAGGTTTTCTTGATCTTCTCGAATGCGTCTTGGCATTCCGGGGTCCATGATCATGGTTTGTCCTTTTTTAAAAGTTGGTTGAGAGGCCCTCTCAAATTTTGTATATTCTTAATGAACCCTTGGTAAAAGTTAGCTAGGCCGAGGAAGCTTTGTGACCCTTGAACGTTATCTGGGGCCGGCATGTTTCTGATCGCGTTGGCTCTTTCTGGATCCGGCCGACGACCGTCTTTATTTATGATGTGACCTAAGTATTTAATATCTGGTAAGAAAAAGTCACACTTTGCCTCCTTAACCTTAAATCCGTATTCTTGCATCTTTTCGAATACGTTTATTATATGGTGCCGGTGCTCTGCCGTAGTTTTACTAGTAACCAGTATATCATCCAAATATGCAGTTGCGTAGTCAAGGTCGCCCAGCATGGCGTCCATGACCTGCTGGAAAATTGCAGACGCAACCTTTACTCCAAAAGCCAGTCTGTTGCATTTGTACAACCCTATATGGGTGTTTATGCAGAGCAATTTGTAACTTTCTTCTTCCAACTCTATCTGAAGTTATGCGTCCGAGAGGTCGATTTTAGAAAAAAAATTTCCAACATTGAATTTATTGAAAATTTCTTCAGGGCTAGGGAGAGGATAGTGATCTTGCAAGGCATCGTTTAACCCTTGAACTTAGTTTTCATTTTAGTACATTTCCCAAGACCGACAGAAAAAAAAAAACCTGGGGAAATTGTTGTTTGAGTTCCTTTTAGATATTTACCAAATTGGACGTTGTACTTTGTATCTTGCGACAAAATGTACTCATTGGGCAATCCCAAAGATTGAATTTTTGTATCCAATCTGTTCCAAAAAGGTTATCTGAAGTTTTCAATAGGCTTTGAGCTGTTTGGTAACTGCATTTAGTGTTACCGTAAATATTACCTCGCCTAAAATGTTAATCTTTTAGCCAGTTACGGATTTTGCTGTTTTCTCCGTTTTTAATAAGGTCGGCTTGTTTAATTTTCGCCAAGTACGCCAGTTAATGGTTGAAAGATCGGAACCCGAGTCAAGCTGGAATTTAATAGAATTATTGAAAATATCCAGTTACGTATTTCCTTAAATTCCTATCGACAATACTGTCAGATTGAGCTTGCCTAATTTTATTTTGGGGTTTTCTCGTTCTGTTGGCGTACCAGCACCGAGTTAAAGTATGCCCACTTTTATTGCAATTTTTGCAATATTTTTTTGTTCTTAACTGGACAGAATTTCATCCAATTCCATTTACCACAATGGTAACATGGTCCGGGCGGTTTCTTTAACCTATTTGGGTTTTGGTTACTGCGGAATGTATGACATGAGATTTGCCTTTTGTCTTTTTGAGGTGAAAAGGAGGTAGACTTGCTTCTGATTTTATTAATCTTAGCCACACCTGATTCCTAGATAATGTTTGAGTCACACTTTACAGATATTACTCTTTGACTGTCCTCTGCCAGTTTTTGGAGAGTCAATCCTTGTTCATTGTCAAGCTTGGTCAGTACCCATCGTCTGACTTCGGCGTCTTCTGCTGATACTAGAACTTGTGCGAAAATTAAGCACTTGAAATCATCAGCAGTCAGTTCGGCTAGTTTAAAATCATTACAGAGCTTGTTTACCAATGCTGCAAACGTTAGAATATCTTGCTGGTTGCCTTTGACTGTGTTCAGGAATTTCCAACGTTTGTGGAACAAGGTTGTGTTAGGCCCGAATAGTTTCGAAAGGAGTCTC
Organism: Acanthosepion pharaonis; assembly: GCA_903632075.3. NCBI lineage: Eukaryota > Metazoa > Mollusca > Cephalopoda > Sepiida > Sepiidae > Acanthosepion > Acanthosepion pharaonis. The sequence continues at coordinate 39,749 of CAHIKZ030001864.1, forward strand.
TGAAAAATCCAAGTCAGTCGTTTTCTTGGGTAGTATGGAATCTACGAACCTACTATGTTCTGTAGTTCCCAGTTTTCTCAATAGAAGACGTACCTTCTTTTTTACTGGACCATTGTTCACCGTTTACGTTGAAAATATCTTCGTAGCGCCTGTAAAGGCCTCAAACGTTTTGTCGTTCTCTGGTACGTATTCAAATGTTTCCATTGAATTGTAGATTGTTCTCTGGGAGAATATTGTATCTTTTTCAGAGTTTGAGCCTTTTAATGCATTTACGAGTAATTCTTTAAGTTGTTTCTGTTGTAGTTCAGCATTCTGAAGCGTATTTTGTTGGAATTCCATTTGTTGTGTATGTAATTCCAAAAATAGTTGTTGTTGTCTTTCTTCTGCTTTTTGTTGCTGATCCAAATGTACTTTTAGCATTTGGACGTTGACTTTTTGAAAATCTTCCATATTTAGACAAACAAAAATGACAGCGATTTTTTTTTCTTTGAAACCCGTGTACACAAAAAAATCTTGATAGAATTTTGACAGACAATTAATTAAACTAAACTAATTATGTGTTTACCTTTTTTGAGATTCTGTGGTTCATTTAATTTTAACGCAATTGTATAAATTTTCACCACACTTATTATGTATTTTTTTATAGAGGTACAAAAAAGAGAAAACTCGCCTCAGTGAATTTGAGGGGAGAATAATTTTATGCACGAGATTCATCTCAGTTACATAAAAAAAATTTATATAGTTTTTTTCGAAATTTTGTGTCGTAAGTAGTACTTCGGCTCTTGTGTTTTGTTTTATGAACAAACTGTTTTTTTTTCTGTGTGGGGGTGTGTAAGAAATCGTTCTCGTAGTATTCCGTAGATGTATCGCTAGTTCGTCACTGCTCTTTGGTATCGGAATATATATTTTTTTATATGTAGACGCTGGGTGTTGCGTTTAAATCACTAATATAGTAATACCAGCTTAATTTCTCGTTCAACACTACTGTGGGAACGCGTGGAGTTTCTGTGTATTTTTCGAGTACTCTGTCACTATTGATATGGTGAAAACGAAATTCTCGAATCTTTCTGTCGCCACTGATGTGGGACTGGCAAGGTATTGAGGTTTTCATGTGGAGAAATATGCATATTTGCTTTCACTTCTCGGAGTTACATACGTTCTTTATTTCTAAGGAATCAATTGATATTATGTGTCAATTCGACATATTTTTATGACTTCAAACATTATGGTTAACATCGGGCCGCAGTTTTTGTTTTATATTTTTTCGCATCGTATTCAAATCATTATCTTTTATTATCATTTATTTTCATTGTATTTCTGGTTAGTATATCTAAGTAGTTTCAGTCCGTACCAACAGACATTTGCAAATACGTTTTTCTTATATCGTGAGATTGTTCTTCTCAATGTAGCTTTTCATGTTTTGCCTTTTCATGCGTTTGTAAATATTTTCTAAATATTTTTATATATATATTATCTAAAAAATGTAGAAAATATGGCGTCAGATGAAAATGTGCAAATCACAATAAAATGCAACAGAAAAAACGCGATGTTATTTTACAATATAACAAACTACAAACAACTTTGAAAATTGTAAGTCTTTGCATAAACCATTTAGTTATTTTTTTTATTTGAATTATATATATATATATATATATATATATATATATATATATATATTAAAGACAGTTTTATGTTTAACGTTCTTTTTTTTATAGATACAAGTATTTAAGTAAATACTTGTATCTATAAAAAAAAGAACTGTAAACATAAAAATGTCTTTAATAAATAAATTGTCGGACTTTGTCCATTTCTTAATATATATATATATATCTATATATTGTGTATTTAGACAGGAAACCTTCATTTATGCATGTTTCATTAAAAACGACAGACAAGGTCCTCCGGTTAAGCCATTTATTTAATTATTCTTGTGTTCGCAAAAGAGCTTTCGTTTTTGGACACAGAGTGTGTAGAAACTGTCCAAATGTTCTATAGTTCCAAGCGCTTTCGGCTATACTTTTAGCCATTATCAAGGGCGAGTTTATTTATTTTCAGTTTAATTGAATGTATGCGTCATGTGTATGCTTTTAGTGTGTTATCGAGGTGGTTCGGCTTAAAGTCAATCATATGTAATACATTCCTTCTTGCCGCCAGTTTTGACGGTACGTGTACACTAGTAAAAATATAGAAACCATATATGAAAAATTTATCTGTAAATGTTTTCAAGATCAGTTAAAGCGAATATAAATAAAGAAAAGAGTGAGCACTGGGTTCAACACTGATCGGTGATGAAAGTCCAAGTTCAGAAATAGCCAAGTCAGATCAAGACTTTGATCTGGATTTGATACATGGCGCCAAAAGCATTCAGAAATATCTAAGCTGTCAACTGTAGTCAATATTTTATAGATCAACGGTTGGAAATGGCTTCTAGAGAATGAAACCTCTGTGTCTCAGCAAAGACCATCCAACTTTGAACCGTATTCAGTGACGCTACAACACCATAAACAAAGAAATATAGGGAATAACAGAATCGACATCTGGACTTTCAACAATAAGAACTAAAATGGATATCACATTTAAATCTAATCTTAGAAACAATACGTTGACATTCCACACTACTTAAAGCAAACATTTATGAAGGAAATCTCTGCCAACACTGAAAAGAGCGATAGAAGCTAGTGCTCATGTAAAAAATGTTGTAGGAGAAATACTTTACAAATTTGAAGCGAAACTATCACTGGTTCCTCGGTCAATGAATGTCCAATGTTTTCTTATGAGGAAATAACTAATATGTACGTTGTTATTAGACGCTGTTATTAGATATTCAGTGAGTAGATACTACACTTTGGTCTCAGCCCAATGGACAGTAAATGAAGAAGAGCAAACACCGAGTACTACTGGCTGTTCGGTCATTGATAACCGAAAATTTCCTTATAAAGAACAGCTGTTAACATCATTGCAACTAGAGAAGTGGAGAACAGCTAGTAAACTTTGATCTTAGTCCAGTGGCAGATGGAAAGAAAAAGCTTAAATAGCACTGGCTGCTCGGTCAATGAATTCAGAATGTTTCCTTTTATTCTACCATTAGAGACAGCGAAAACAGAGGCTACACTCTGATCGCACTCACATTCACTAGGATGAAAAAAAATGTAACTAGATTAGCACTGGCTGCTCGCCCAGTAAATGCCGAGTATTTCCTTATAAGGAAACGGTTAATATTACCATTATCTTCAAAATGAGAGAATTGTTTTCAACTCCATGACGAGAAAGGGAAGCTTAAATCAAATAGCACTGACTATACGGTCAATGGATTCATGTTTCGTTAATAGAAAATTTATATTATTGCCATTATCACTAAAGTTATAGGGGAAAAATACTACATACACTTACCATTTACATGCCGCCTCACGCTGGCGAGATGTGACACAAGGTCAGTTTAATATGGGGATCCAGAGCGCGTGCATACGAGCCAAGTGCTATCATAGCCCAGACCCCACACCTGTCAAGTTGAGCTACCATCAGTAGTTATAACGATCCCTCTATTTTGGTGCAATGAGGGATCTACTACAGAGGGTAGCAGTTTCCCAAGACGAGAAAGCTAGTTGGACTTTGCCTGAAGAGCAAGCCAAAACTGTGCTGCTCACAGTCCGATGAAAGGAACAAAATTGCATTATAAAACGTAGTTTCTTCGCCTAAAGACAGATACTACACTCTGATTCCAAGGAAAGATATTATAAGCAGCATTATGATTACATACGGTGCTTGGGTTTGGCAGAAAAGACTGTATCTCTATCTATAAAAAGTAGGATGTGTGTGTGTGTGTGTGTGTGTGTGTGTGTGTGTGTGTGTGTGTGTAACGAATGCACGGCCGCAATTTTTGACGGATTTGCACCAAAATTTGCATGCACATGCTCCAAGTTAGTGGGAAGTAGAAGACCGACTTTGCATTTCCCATCTCCCATCGATAGTGAAAATAATCGATTTTTTCATGCTTCTACGGCAGTTTTCATGTAGTTTGCGACCATTTTCTACTGGCCAGAATGAGAGACAATAGCTGGCTGCCACGAATAGGCAGGAAGATGCTTTTGGCCAGCGTGGGAGGCAACAGCTGACTGACACGAATGTTAACTAGCATGCTAGCAGGCAAAAAATCGATAGCTGCATTCGTCACAGGTCGGAAAAATTTAAATCTGCATGGCATTTGTCTCATTCGCTAGCTTAAATTCAAAATTGATTCTGATTTCGCAGAACTGGGTTGGGTGTGAAAAAGTATTTGTTGTTAACATACTTTTTTCATTCGGTTGTTACAGTTACGAGTCCTTTTTTAAAGCTGATCGTTTTGTGTTCATTTTGTTTAGTTCTTTTTTCGTAAGAGATTTAATGTTTAGTATAGAGCTTAGAAAAAATCGCAGTGTGATATAGCCAAGAAGTAAGGCATGTAGCAACATCAGCACGGCAAAGGGCACTCCTTTAAAGGGAAGGAAGGGCAAACATATTTTAAGTCAAGTGATAGCGATTACTGTATGAGTCGTACGATTTTTGAATCAAGCACGGGCAACGCCGGGCCACGCTGCTAATATTAAATATCTGCACCACTAAATAAAGCCCTACCCTGCTAGTCGCAAATAGTAAAATGCGAAACTTAATATCTCCAGTTTTATCAAATGTAGTCAAATTCATGTGTCTGTCCATTGGACGCTAATTCTTGCCGGCTCAGTGCCAAAATGATATCAATTAATGTTTCGAATAGATTGAACTAATTAATAATCCAGGTTTAAATGTCTCTTGAACGTTGCCAGTTACAAGTCCTGGTATTTGCAGGGCAGATGTCAAGAATCTTATTCGATGTTTTGTGTCTCAGGATGTCGACATTTTCTCTAAAGTATTTTACGCGAGTTTCCATTGTATCCGTCATTACAGCCATTATTATACAATACAGGCATAGAAAAGCCTGGCTAGTAGAATAGAGGCTTTCCTTTTTTTTTTCTTACTTCTGTCACGTGGTGTAATTCTTATTAGTTTTTAATATTTTTAATGGTTTTATCAATAAATACTGTTCTGTCATTTCCTTTTTTAGCCAGTGTACCCTGAAGATCCGTTTAGGTGAAACCTAGGTAGGTTTGCCCGGCTACTTAGGATTTATTTAGCATATATATATATATATATATATATATATATATATATATATGGTCTGTAAATTTACATTAAGCACTATTTTGTAAAATTAAAAATATATATATATATATATATATATATATATATATATATATATATATATATTAATAATCTGTAAATTTACATTAATCACTATTTTGTAAAATTAGAAATATCAATAAGAATACCGGAATACATAGCTTACTGTTTTTTTTTTTTTATTTATATATATATATATATATATATATATATATATATATATATATATATATATATATATATTAATGCTCTGTAAATTTACATTGAGCATTATTTTGTAAAAAATAGAAATATCAATAAGAATACCGGATTATATATCTTAATGTACTTATTTATTTAAATATACATACATACATATATATATATATATATATATATATATATATATATATATATATATATATATATATTTACGAACGAAAGTGAAGTTTCCTAACCCAACGGATTGTGGCCTCACGAACAACGTCTTCTATCCTCACTAATAATTCCTAATGGTAACTCATAATAATTTCTGTCATTTATATATCGTTGCTTGAGGCGGCTTCTAATCCTCTGGGTGGAGCGACTTGGGGATAGAAAACGTGGCTCGTGGGGGCACATTCCGTTGGGTAAGGATAACTCGGATGAGTTACACCACGGAATTCGTGACGAGCTGCGCTATATTGAGTCTAATTAGTAACTTTTTTCGTGATCGAGGCCAGTTGGTACAGTTGGTATGACGCTTGCATCGTATAACATTCCGTTTGATGCGCACGGCTGGTGAATCCTAAATATAGGACGAAATGACTGTACAATGCTTTCTGCATTCTGTTGAGGATTATTGAAGACTCGATGATTTACTTAATTATGATCGTTTCAAATCCTCCTAATAATTATACACACACACACACACATATATATATATATGCATGTAATATATATATATATACATATATGCATGTAATTTTATATATATATATATATATATATATATATATATATATATATATATATATATGAATGAAGAAATATAGTCTTAAGGTGTGCTATAATTATGGGATAAAGTGCTCGATATCAGAGATAGATAGATAAAAGTGAAATAGAAGTCAACACTTAGAGACTTAGAGTGTTGATCTTATGTTCAGGATATATATATTATATATATATATATATATATATATATATATATATATATATATATATATATATATGGGCGGTACTTATTGGAAAGCTCTCAATACCAGTGATAGATCTAACATATTTAGTTGTACTGATCCTTATTACAATTACGTATGTATGTTTGTTCGAACAAATAGGTATATGTCTTCCCCAGGTTTCGTATTTTTATGTGTGTACTTCTGTGTACTATATTGCCTACACCTCTATGTATGTATGTATGTATGTATGTCTGCGTGCGAATGAGTGTCCTCCCCAAAGGACACGTCCTTCTCTTCATCCTTTCCTCTATCACACCTCTTTACTCTTGTTCTCAATCCTCTGTAACCCCTTGCGTGCTCGTGGCACTCGCCACTTCTTTGGCGTGAAATGCTTCAAAAAGATTAAATTTGTTAAACTTGTATGTGACATGGAAACAAGAAGTCGGGAGCGAGTTCAACAGAAGATAAGTACGAGAGAAGAGACTGTTAGAAGGGAACTCACGATTAAATCTAAGTGTTTCAACAATAGAACGATAAGAACCAGTTGCCAATTTAGTAGATTTCATCCGAAGTCCCAAAATCCGAAAGATTATCTGCTGCTGACTTGCTACAAATGGAAAATTTCAGAAAGCTCAAGGAAGGTTCCAAGGTGATGTGTAGATATTATAAGTGTTGAGGGTCCACCCATTTTTATACAAATGGACTCACCGAGTGTATACTTATACTACTGCCAGTGAATAACCGGAGAGTAAGACCGAGTCGAGTCGAGTCGAGTCCAGAGTAAAAGGTTGTAGGTAACCGGAAGCGTGAGGGGTAAGGTAACAGCGTTGTAGGAGTCACAGTGAGCGTAGCACGTAGACTCAGTAAGAAGTCATACAGCGATACTTCAATACCAAAGACTGTATATATAGTTTGCTACAAACCCGTATTCCTGGAACTACTAACCTGCATTACCAGTTTGTATTATTACGTTAACACATTATTTTCCTATATTTATTCCAGGCGTTTGCTATTTATTGGTACCGGATTTCAACCCGGAATACACAACAATAAGTGACTGCATCTTCCTATCATATGGGTTTCTATGCCCACCTATGTAGTCTACCTTAGCGCCATTTTGTTTTCTTAGCCATAGTCACAGCAGCACCTTCGTTCGCGTAATATTTTCCATTAAAGATATTATTCAAAATGTTAAAGAATACGTACATTTATATTTTTTGCAGATAGTAAACATGTATTTGTACACGTACAGAAAGTACCAAACATTTTTACGTGTAATCGTAATTTCACAACGTAAAGATTAGTGTGAGCATTACACAATAAACGTTATTTCCTGTATTAATATGTACACAACATTTATTAAATTTTATATTAATTTTATTTTCTCTGTATAACTGTAAGCTGTGTTTTGAAATGTAAAGGGATATCGTGTTTATGCTTCGATTTCATTCCCAAATTTTCACATTTTATAGATGCTATATACAAATTAAATAGCCTGTATTCCAAAATCTGAAAAAATAAAAACCGAAACAATGCCGGTTCTAAGAGCTTTGGATAAAGCGATTATCAAACGGTAGTATATGAAGACAACGAACTCGTTTCTCTGATTCGCAATTTCGAGCCTTTATTCATTGCACCGCCCACACACCCAAAAAGCGTCTTGTATTAACAAATGGTCGCCCATCTAGGTACTGACTATGAACAACGTTACTTAACTTGCCTGTACAAGAACCGGACTTTAGAAGGGCTATGGATTAGAGCCTGCACTACAGGAATCGCCATTTTAAATTGCCTATAGATTTATCTTCAATATTAACAAAAGATCTTAATAATAACTGTGATGTCTAAAAGTACTTTAAAGAAAACAGGATAAAAATAGGAAATTTGGTGTTTTGTTTCTTTAATTTTATACGCGTGGACAAAATCTTTCTCAGTATTCAAACATTCGTCATTTTAATTCAATTCTATGTCTGTTTATATGTATATCTATGTATGTGTGCGTCTGTATGTGTGTGTGTTAAGGAGGGATACAAACAATGAAATTTAATTTAGAGAACATATGTGAAAGAACGTTATTGAGATATTTTGTTTCGTGTACAATATAAAAAAAAAAGAAACATTTGTTTGCACGAGAAATATAATATTTAATACTCAAAAGACAATCCGACGAAGATCAGAAATTGTTGATATAGCCAACCAGTGGCACTTCCAAAAGAAGTGAAGAGATTGCTTTCCTTGTTTGGCGCCAAATATTTTCTGAAATATCTTTTTCGAAAACAATAACAGACTCGTTCTTTCCAAAATATAATGATAAAACTTCATCGGGAAATCTGAAATAAGGAATAGTGATGTTTTCGGAACAGACAGTGCGGAAAAAAAATAAGGAAAAACTTCTTTTTTTTTTGTTTTACAATGCAAGGATTTCAGGTGATAAATATCCGGTTTTGAAACAAAAATTCCCAACACAAAATAATTTATTGTATGTCAAATAAAACACAATATAATTAAATATATAAAGACATTTCAAAAACTTTGTTATTAATTTTAAATAAGAAGCCATTAATTAATCTTTTTTAGAATAATGAGATAAAAGAGGAGATAGAATAAAGCCAGTGACAGAAACATTAGACAAAATTAATCATGACAAGACAATTTCTTTTAAGGAATTGCGACAACGTAAGAATTAAGATAATTCATATGAACTGGAATGAAATATAGGTGATCAAATAAAGATCAAATATACATTGGAATCCGACAGAATGGTAGGATGAGGAATAAAATACTAAACGTTTATCTAAGTAACATGTTTTACTTTTATTAAAGCTTCATTAAAGAATTAAATATGGAGAAAAAAAAAAGAAAGAAATTCTAGTAATTTTATTTCTGTGTTTGATTTTCATTGGTTAATCAAGATTCGTTTGCATTCGTTTTGTTAAACAAACATTAGTATAATTTACAGCGTTTCAAATTCAGTGAAAGACGACACGTCCGTTTGAAGCTGCAAGAAATTAAAGGATTCCGAGCCAAACTAAAATATATAAATTTTGCTTTATATATATATATATATATATATATATATATATATAGATAGATAGATAGATAGATAGATAGATATGCGGTTGTTTCAATTAATTTGCACAGTTGTGTTAATTTCACAAGAGTGTTTTTATATATATATATATATATATATATATATATATGTGTGTGTGTGTGTGTGTGTGTGTGTGTGTGTGTGTGTGTGTGTGTGTGTGTGTGTTATATGTTATGTTAACGTGCACAGGGGGTGTTCATATATATATATATATATATATATATATATATATATATATATATATATATATACCCCTTGTGCAAATAATTGAAACAACTGCTGTAGTTTCCTTTCTTCCAAAAATATGGTCAATTTTAGATCCATTTTAATTGAGTTCTATTTTTCCTCAGATCAGGACATTTGTAGTGGTGTGCAGTACTATGAATCTATTTTGGGGGTGTATGATGAAATTTGTATGGCCTTAAAAATATTGCATCATCCGTGATTGCATCAGATTTTTTAACGCCCAGACACTATTGTCTCGACTGTCGATTAGTTGTCCAACCACCATTGTCTACGATGGACATTACTCCAAGCGTAATAAAATTGTAACGCTGCACGAACCCACTGGCAAGCCTTGCCAGTGAGCAAATCAAAATAATATAGATTGACACGGAATCTCTCTGTGATCAATCAGTAAAGATCAATTTCGTGGAATGGACATACGAAGTACTAACATGTCCACCGGGTCATGTTTCACCAGGAAAATACGGAAAAAGCAAATAATAACGGAAATGTTCATTTTGTTTCAATTAATTTGCACCAGGGTTTAAGTATAACAGACGGTGTTTACGTAAAAACATTCCCAAATCAAGATACGAACGACCACCGAACATAATGCCTACTAGAGAAATATACACCCACACGTTCGGATATGAATTATCATCTGAATACAACAGAGACAAAATAGAATTGATAGATAAGTGATACACTCAAGCAATGCATAAGCCGATATTGACTCTTTTTTTTATTTAGGCATGGCATCCGTTAATTTCTTGGAGCTTCGAAAGAAAGAGTTGTCTCTCCTTGAATTCAGAACGACATAAATTATATTGGGTACTCTGGAAAGTTCATGCCGATTTTTAAGGGAAATTAAAATACAGAACAAAATCATGCCATTAAATATTTATTCAATTAAATATGAACGATTATGTTGTATAACCTTTCTCCATTTTTTCCTTCCATCCTCCAAGAATATTGGTGGTTTCTCGGCAAAGAAGTCATTAATGTGTGTCTTTTATGTCATCCTAAGAATTAACACTTTTACCATTGAGATTATTTTGCAAGGACTTGAATAAATGGAAACCCGAAGGCGCAATGGCTGGTAAATATGGCAGCTGGGGTAACACATCCCAGCCAAGTTTCAACAATTTTTGCAGGATCGTCAAAGAAACCTGAAGTCTGTTACTATCTTGATGGAAAACAACACCTTTCCTGTTTGCCAATTCCGGGCGGTTTTCTTGAATTGCTGCCTTTAATTCGTCCAGTTTCGAGAAGTAACTTTCAGAATCAATTGACTGGCTAGTTGGCAGAAGTTCATATTACAGGATTCTTTTCCAATCTCACCAGAGGCACCACATGACTTTTTTAAGATGAAGACCACCTTTTGAGGTGTCTAAACTTGGCTGATGTCACTTTCCCCAATACCTTTTCGCTGAAGATTATAAATGATCCATTTCACATCACCCATAAAAATCTGCTTTAAAAAGGATACATTTTAATTGCCTTTTTACAGCAAATCACAGATAAAATGTGATCAAAATTATTATTTTCATTGAGATCATGTGCACAAACATCGTATCTATTTGAGTGCCCACGCTTCACTAAATGCTAATGGGTGGCGGATTTTGATAAATTTAGTGCTTCTGCAAATTTCTACGAAATGTGGGTTATTCTCAATCAATGTCTTCATTTGGTCTTTATATGTAATGCATGGTGGGGTCTGTCTGAGCGTTCCTCATCAATAAGACGTCAAAGACCAAATCTCAACTTAGCGAACCACTTCGGTACAGTTCAGTTACTTAAAACACCTTCATACTACAGAGTATATATCTTTTTAGTTGCTTTTGAGGCATTTTTGCCATTACGGTATAAAAAAAAGCATCAAGAGTTTAAAATCATCTTATAATCTTCCATTTTATAGAGATGCAAAATTGACACGAATTAAGTTATTTGAAATTTTCTTTCTCAATAGATAGTTTAAAGTGTGTTCTAATCGTAAATGTAGGCATATTTGTCGATAAATTTGACGTGGTCTAACCTGTTGGAATACGAACGACTAAAAAGCGGCCTGAACTTTCCAAACAATCAAATACTAACGTTTGTTTAACAAGTCAAATGCTCGTGAAACCGTATTAACCAATGAAACCACAAAAATAAAAAATACCAGTATTTTGTTGTTCTTTTTTCTTTTTTGCTCAATATGTAATGTCTGGCGAGGCTTTAATAAAAGTGAAATATTTTAGATTGATAAAAGTTTCCTATATGTTACTTATCCTATCATAGTTGAAAAAAAAACAAAAATAAAGATACATTTTCAAACATAATAAAAAATTCTTAAAATAAGAAACTTTTCTCGCGGTATTTATCAGGAAGTGTTTTAAAAAAAAAACAACAAAAGTTAGATGAAAGCTAAACAATCCCCCAAAGATTTACTAATGGAAATGTTTCGCTTAAGAAATTAAAGTTACGATATTTTTTGTTTAAAAGGCAACATAAATCATGTCAAAGAAGAACTAACCAAAATTTAATTTTATTACAATTTTATTATAAGACTTCTTGATTTACTATTTAAAAAAAAATCATATGAAGTCTTTTACCTGAGACCTGAGGTAAAACGATATTTAAAAAAAAATATTAATGAGCATATGATAGTGTGAGTTTTTTTTTTCTTTTTTTATGAGGTTATGTGATTAATTGATTGGCTGGTTCGTTTTCTACGGCTTAGCAACATTTTGGAGGTTATTTAAAGCAAGACTCTCCATGTTTTGTACATCATTGCAAGTGTTTAACACACAACTCTTTGGGTCAAGTTACTGGATCCAAACAACTAGGCCATGCCTTGAGGACATCAGTGTATGAATTTCCAGGACTTACAAGCTTATTGTCACAGTAACTATTTGTTTTTGCAATTTTTGTTGTTATTATTGCTTTACTCTAGCATTCTGTATTACTGGTTCCCATACTGTAGTCATTTCTATGCTTGGTCGCCTCAGGAGGATTTTGTGTCCTGCCATATGTGCTGATTTTTTCTTGCAGTTTTATCTTAAAGGTCGGGTTGGTCTTCCTTTATATTTCTTACTACAGCTGCAGGGGATTGCGTACAGACAGTCCTTAGTCATGTTCTCTTCCATGGAAGGCTTTACTCGGAAAATGTCTCTGCAAAGAGTTGTGAGATCAGTAATTCTCTACTACAGTGGTAAAAAATAAACTTGGAGATTAGAGTTTAAGGAGATTTGTTCGAAAAATGACATATCAAAGTGACATGTCACGTGGACCTAGATCAATTTTTTTAATATATTTTAAAATTTAGCGAAAAGGAAAATTATCACGTCTACCACATCAGACACTATTGGAATATAAACCAATTTAATTTCTAATATTAGACAAAAAGTTACGTGTGTATCTTCCATCGATATGACGTAATAAGAATGTATAAGAATAAAAATGTCTTAAAATAATTGTCGGACTTTGTCCATTTCACTTAAAACATTGACGTCATATGTTTACATTTGATACGCCATAAGAAAAGATATGAATGTATTTGAAATTCACACGAATTAAAAAATTCTTGGAAGATTGAAAAGTTTAAATATAGTAAATTTCGACCTTGCTAACCTTGAACGCTCCTTCGTGGCCAAATCGGTATCTCTTTTAACATCACCTGCTAAATGAAAATTTAAATAGAATACAGGTTGAATCCTGTCGGAGGACGAATACTTGATGTGAAAATTTTCGGACATTCAGGCCTGTAAATGTTGTTTAATACTGTTTATTATAAACAGAGTATTCAATTTAAATATTTGTATCTATAAAAAGAATGTATAAACATAAAAATGTCTTAAAATAAGTTTCGGAATTTTGTCCATTTCATAATGTGTGACGTCATTTGTTTACATTTGATACGCCATGAGCAGATATGAATGTTATTGAGATATCAATGGAAGATTGAAGTTTAAATACAGTAAATCGACCTTACAAATTCTTTTTCAATCTTAAATTTCTGAGAAATCGGTAAAGGCACGTCAAGCAATCTTCTTTGACAGTTTGGCCGGTAATGTTGTTTAATACTGTTTATTATAAACAGAGCATTTATTTAAATATTTGTATCTATAAAAAGAATCTTATAAACATAAAAATATCTTCATATATATATATATATATATATATATATATATATATATATATATATACACAAAAAGACTAGTATAAAGAGTTTTTAGGTTTTTTTCTAGAGTCGTTAATACCCAAAACTAGAGTTCCCTCTCGAACCGGCTATTTAAAATTTCTGGTCTTGAAAGAGGGGGGCAGTTTAAAAAGAGCGGCATATCTTTCCTAAATGATTTTGGACATAGATAGAAATAATTTGTAAAAAGGATTAGAAAGAAGTAAATCTATATTTTTTATAGTTTTATCGAGATTTTATTTAAGTTTTCACATTATTATGTTATTATGTTTTTATTTTAAGTTTTCCTCCATCATTAGCAATGCAAAGGGTAATACGATTTTGCAGTTCACGGAAAACATTTGCCAACTGATTTACAGTAATGCCTGACATCACATTAGTTATTTTAGCTATACTTAAAACTAGGTACATTAAACTTTATAACATTTTTCACAGACTATTTCTATCGCAAAGACAAATAAAGTTATAATTTTTTTTAAAGTTCACACGAACTTTATGGACACCCTGTGGTATAAAATTTCATATCTATGGCGATGTATTTTGTGTAGAAAAAAATGAGTGGGCGATTATGTCTGTCTACAGTTTTCTTTACGCTATTATCTATAAATTCATCAGATTTATCGAAGTGTGTTTTGTTGTTTTCTCCACTGTTTTAAGTTTCACTTCTCCTAGAGTGGGTGATTCTCAAGACTAAAGATCCCCATCTAACGTTCTATTTAAATAAGTATGTGTGATCTTCAATGTTGTAAGAAAATGGGATTCATGTATTTCACATATTTTTTATATATATACGAATGTGTTCTTAACAGACAAATTCTAAATTTTATCTCACAGTGTCAAATTGCAATGTTGTCCAAACGTCTTGTCATCTCTGTATATTATAATTTTCTATTTCAATGCTTTGTGGTGTATTATCTTGGAGAGGGTTTCACATGAATGATGCCAGAATATTCATCAGTTGAAGAGCCTTTGCATCCATCAACAAAGCTTAGTTTCGTAAAATATCACACAGGACATGGCGCCGGATCATTTTGTGAAACAGGTCTTCTCGATGTGTGACAGCACCAATGAAACTGAACAAACTGTATCCAGTATATGTGCTTTCTATTACTGTATTACTTGTTCTTCTATTCCTACCCTTACTTTTTCGTAAGGTGTGACAAAACCTTTGCACCTCCCTGTAGTTTTAAAATACGTTCATATGGGAAGTTGTATAGACAAATACAAATACTTCTTACCTTTCTTTTTATGTGTCATGTCCTTTCAGGACGTAGGCGATAATTGCTCTCCACTTCGCCTTGAGGCTCAGAATAAGTTTAGTACCTCTGCCAACTCCCCTAGACCACGTTCTGCCATCCACTTGTTTAAGTAAGACAAATATATATTTCCGTAATAACTAGTATAAAATTGCATATCGAAAACGATTTTATATTTGTGCATAAATTCACGTTGTAGGCGATAATGGCTCTCTAGAGCTTCCGTTTTATCAGTAAATTGCAAGTATTTCTTGAAATGTTTTCTCATATTTTCTTTATTGGTATAAAATACGATTTTTTTCTCTTTGGGTCTGCTACGTAGGGCCTGAGATGCCTGTCTGACCTGTTATTTAATTTAATTTATAAGTTTTAGTATGGGGGCGAATCAAACTAAAGTTTTTAAACTGTGGAGAAGGCGTACGGAAAATGACTTCACTATATATCTGAGTATTATGGCAAAGAAATGATATGAAAAATAAAAATAAGTTCATAACCATGATTACTAACATCCTGAAGTGATTTTAATTGTTTTTTAAAATAAAATAATTAATCAAAAAATTCTAATTTGTAATGGACTGCACAATATTGCATCGAAGGATACAGCTAACGGCTAATTTCGATTTATGCAAAAAAAAAGAAAAAGAGAGTCAAGGTGAATGACATTCGATTTCGCAGTGGGGAAATCCTAAGCAGGCCATCTTCTTAACCATTCTCTTACCTAGTCTCTTATTTCAGTAATTATTGTTGTTTTTTAAATTCTTTTGTTCACCCAATAAAAAGGCCAGCAAGCCACTCCAGACATAAGTATTATTTGGGGTCTTTAAAGGATAAAATGGATGGATGTATTTCATAAGTTCGTTTGGTCCGGTAGAGTTTTCAATTGACCAATTCTGGATTTGAACTCACCGCACCGAATCATTAAATGTTAGTGTTACCTAAAATATTCGAAGAATACATAATATAAAATTTAAAATTAAAAATAAATAATTTTTCTAATTCCATCGATTTGACAATTTTTTATACGTCTGCCAACTCCCCTAGACCACGTTCTGCCATCCACTTGCTTAAGCAGGACAAATACATAATTCCGTAATATTTAGTATAATTTTTGCATATCGATAAAAAGCAATTTCATTTAAATATAAATTCATTACTTTAAATTATAAAATGGATGGGATTTTACGTTTCTTTATCATCAGTAAATTACACGTTCAATGGCGGGCGCCATTAATAGACAAAATATAAAATATGT
The DNA here is from genome assembly GCA_903632075.3 of Acanthosepion pharaonis. NCBI lineage: Eukaryota > Metazoa > Mollusca > Cephalopoda > Sepiida > Sepiidae > Acanthosepion > Acanthosepion pharaonis. Next base: position 56,082 of record CAHIKZ030001864.1, read on the forward strand.
TGCAATGTCACCAAAAATATTTTCACAGTATTGAATAAGTCATTGTATATTTACAACTTTATCAGTGTATCAAAAAACAATTTTCATGAAATAGAATTATCAGAATAAGCCGAAATTGTTTTAAATTCATGGAGATATTAGCAATGGAACAAATGTATTCCGTCTTTGCAAGTAAAGACCGGAATTATTATTGTTTGTTTGTTTTGTTTTTCCAATGTCTCTTAAATAACACTCACGTCACTAGGTGCGATAATATGAAGAGTGTTCTGTGATATGCGTTAAGAGAAAAATAGGTACTAACGTCTATAAACGAACAAAGTACATTACGAGTTAAAAGAAAAAAATATATGAGGTAAAACAGAAGGACAAAATCTGATAATATCTGTGGAATAATAAGAGACACAAAGTAAAGAAAAACGCGATAAACTACCAAGCGAATAGAGATTAAAATATCAAAGACAAGAAATTGTGTGAAAAGTTACATAAAATTATCTACGGAAGGCTGAAATGATGAAAATATACGCTTACAAAAAAAAAGGAAAGAAAAAACTAAGTAATCAATATAAAATATTGATATCAATATCCACGTGGATACAGCAGATTTTACTAGTGAAGTATACCATATATCAAAATGGTCAAAAAGATCGCCAATCACCAAAACAGTTTCAAAGTATATAAGCGTTCATCATCAGCATAGCAGTTTCGGCTTGAAGGCAAACAACAGATCAGCGTGATGTCTCATCTCCAGCAAGTCTGTAAACAACTCTTATCAGTCCTTTGCAAAACACCCTGTCCTGTGCCAACTGCAGGTCTTTCATAAGTTCCTTTTTATCTATCAGGTCAACCAAATGTTACATTTAATTACAGATTCAATCAACAATGTATTTTCTCTAAGTATCTATGATTTCCTTCCATCTATTAACAAGCTTACTAATTACATTACTGTAAAATTATTTTGGCTTTGATTCGAAGAACTCACAAATGTCAGTTTTAACCTCTTCCTGTGTTACAAAATCTGTTTCTTCCAAATGATTCTGCAACCTACGAAACAAATGGTAGTCTGAAGGAGCAAGATCAGGAGAATAAGGTGGATGGGGAATTTTCTCCCAACCAAGTTCTTCGATCTTTTGTGGCGTGATTCTTGCTGCGTGGGGTCGCGCATTGTCCTGATGAAATATCACCTCTTTTCGATTCAGTAGAGCAGGTCTTTTTTTCCTCAAAGCTTGGTTCAAACGCTCTCATTGCTGACAGTATATTTGAGCATTAATTGTTGCATTAGGTGGTAAGAATTCAAAGTGGATTATTCCTTGGCGATCCCACCAGATTGAACCTTTTGCCCATGAAGTTCCCTTCTCGGCTGTTGCTGGGGTCTTTCCCTTTACCAAGCCACTTTCTACGTCGCTTAACATTTCGATAAAAGATCCATTTTTCGTCGCCAGTCACATGTCTATCCAAAAAAGGTGAAACAAGTTGGCGAGAATGGAGAGAAGAGCAGATGTCAACTCGGGATTTGAGGTTGTTTTCAGACAATTCATGAGGCACCCATTTTCCAAGTTTAGGAACTTTTCCAAGTTGTTGAAGATGACGATGAACAGTTGTATGGTTTGAACTGAGAACCACTGCCAATTCCTCAACTGATAAAGCAGGATTTTCTTCAAGGGCTGCTTCAAGAAGCTTTTCATCAAACTCAACTGGACATCCGGTTCGATCTTCATCTTCAAGGGTGAAATCTCCACCTCTGAATTTTGCAAACCATCTTCTGCAAGTTCTTTCATTCACACATTCCTCTCCATAAACTGAGTGAATGTTTCTAGCCTCTTCGGCTGCTGAGTTTCCTTTCTTGAACTCATAAAGCATTATGTGCCTCAAATGATTCTTGGGTACTTCCATGTTAGCAGGGTTTTAATCAAACAGAATTTAATTTTATTGTTCTCTGAAATAAAATTTGATCAGTTTAAATGCATCTAAACATAAAAATAATGTTCAGCTCTATTAGACATTATAAAATACTCTTTACATTTCGTTCATTTTAACTAAAAGATAAAATTCGGACAGAAGTTATGGGATGACCTGATAGATTGTCTTTTATCGACAGTTTATTTTAATATCGTCGTTCAGTGTGTATACAATTTTTAAAATTTAGGATCCGTGTATTTAAATTTGAAAACTGTATGACATGTCCCTTTCTTCAAAACTTTTGTTCAACGGTTAACGAAAATTAAACAAGTTTTTTTAGGTTAAAAATTTGAACGTTGAATTTTCAATCCGCTCGTTTGGAATCAATTTACAAATTAGAAAAATTATTAAAAATTTTTTTTATATCCTATTATAAAAAGCGATAACAAATTCAAAATCTTCAACATGATCGAACTTCCGTCGGACGAAAAAGGATGGAATTTATTTTCAAAAGGTTGATATTTTTATTCTTTTCTCAATATTGAAAGATTAATTAGAGGCGAGGGATGAGGCTATACATCAATGTTGTCCGTTAGATAAGTAAACATTTATTCATACTTAATTAATTATGTAGATTAATTTTAAAATTTAATTCAAATTACATTACAAAAAATGACCTTTATGGATAAAGTGAAAATAATTTTTTGTTCATAGAAATCGCGAGCCATCAAAGAAGAGATTAAAACATTATATTCACAAACTCTGAAAATTAAATTGTTGAATTTGTTTAAAAAACAAAAATTTCAGTTTGTCAAGATGCGAAATTTTTAGAAGGTTTTTCAAATTATAAATAAAAAAAATTTAATGGAACGACGCTGGATTTGCCAAATTTATTTTTTTCATTCATTTTATGTGGAAAGAGCAATTAATTCTTTAACTACTAAAAATGAAAATTGCAATTGAAAGTTAGAAGATCTTTATTACTAAATCAGATTTTGCCATAAAATACAGAAATACATCCTGTACAATTCAGATATATTATGATGTCATGTTCACAGTATAGTAGTTAAAGATTCAATAAATAATGCAAATTTAAAAAACCGTAATCGAGATAAGTGAAAATAAAAAATAAATAGAAAAGTTAGTTTATGGAAGTTAATTATGACCTGTTTGGTCATGAACAAAAAAAAAAAAAAATAAATAAAATAAATAAATTGAAAAATTTTTGCAGTTTTCATATTATTTGAAAGTAAAATTGCATATTTCGTTTGTGGGAATAAAATGTATTCGTTTGAATATATTTTTCATTCAAGTTCAAAATCTATCCAATTTGCCCAAATTCAATTAAAAATAAAATTATAATTTCATTTTTTTGAAAATTTTGAAAATGTTTTTGAGTTGTACATTTTGTCAAACAGCCTATAAAACTAAAATTTGTCTTTAACTATTTTTCTGAAACTAAGAAACCAAAGCGTTAAAGTTTTATGACAGAAGAATGATTTAAATTCATAATGAGAATAAAATGTAAAACGAAATTTCAAAATATTTTTTTTTTTTTTTTTACAATGGAAAAATAAACTTGTGAATGTTTGCGACAATGGTCTTATTGAAATAAAACTCATTGTTTAATGAAGAGAAAAAAACTGCACATCGCTACAAATTTAATTACCATCGTAATGATGAATAAATGACATTATTTTTTTTGTTTTTTGTAACTTTTTTGGGGAGAATGAATAATTTCCATATTCAGTTATCCGGAATCATTGAATTTTGATTTCGAGTCTTGATTTTTCGAATATAAATCCTGCCTGGGAAGGTGCCTTATAGCTCACACGGTAAAAGAATGAAAATATAAAGCAGCGTCGAAATATAAGAATATTTAGAAACTTGTTTCCATATTCGCATTCTTTCCGGGTTTTTATAAACCAATGGGGCATAGTAATTTTTTCTAAATTCCAAAAAGTCTCGATTCATCTAAAATGACGGGGATAAACAAAGAATGTTAAATAAGAAAAACAACGGA
>CAHIKZ030001864.1:62500-217500 GCA_903632075.3 Acanthosepion pharaonis
AATCTAACTGTCATAAATATTTTTAAAAAATATTTTTTTACTATATCTAAAAAAATTGCTTAACTATTGAAATATTTATAAAGATTTAAAACACCTAAGTCCCTATTCAACCCTAATTTATGTGTATTTAGTTTTAAAATCCAATATGTTTCTTTTTTTTTTTCTGCGTGTGAATGTGGAAGTAAAATCGGAATCTATTAATAAACATTTGCAGTTTTCTAATGTGTGTCCTGATTGATTGTTGTGTTTAGCTATGGGGAATAAGGGTTGTTTTGACGTATTGTTTGTTTATGGTTATTAAAACGAAATCTAAAATTGTTTCCAGACTCACCAATATATCCACTATTAGGACATAAGTTGCAGAATAAATAATAGATTACGTTATGGCTATCGCAGGTGAGGTTAGGTGGCTGTATCCTGATATTGGTGTTGGGTACGTAAAATGTATTAGCTATTATTAAATGTTTGCAAACTAAGCAACGAGGTTTGTTACATTTGTAATTTCCTGTTTGGTTTCTATTGTTTAGATATTTGGTAGAGGTGAGGATAGCTGATAAGTTAGGTGATTGTTTCATTGCATTTATGGGTGGTTTATCGAAAATGTCTTTGATCTTGTTGTCTAATTGGAGGTTCTTGTAATCATTTTTAAATTGTGAATAAGTGTGTGGGAATATTGATTGTGGTTAAAAACCATGGGAATCCGATTGTTGTTTTTATTTTTCTTGTATGTGAGAAGTGTGTTACGATTTATCAGGATAGTTTTATTTAGTGCTTCTTTTTATTATTTTTATTGGGTATTTGCATTTTAGGAATTGTTTTGTTAAGTTATTAATGTTGTATAGAAAATCTAAATGGTCTGAGCATATGCGTTTGATTCTTAGAAATGAGCTGTATACAATAGATTTTTTTTAATTTAAAGGGATGACAGCTGTTAAAGTGCAGGATATTTATGTTGGTTTGTGGGTTTGTTGTATAGACTGGTAGAAAGTGTATGCTTGTTTAATTTTATCATAACGTCTAAGAAAGGGATGGATGTGTATGAGTGCTCCATGGTAAATTTAATTGTATCGTGGAAATTGTTGCACAAAAGTGAAAAAGGTTTTTAATTTTTCTGATCCATGAGTCCATAGTAAGAAAATGTCATCAATATATCTAAAGTAATGTGATGGTTTATATTCTGAATTGTCTAGTATCTTCTTTTCTAGAATGTGCATAAAGATATTAGCATAACTTGGTGCCATTTTTGTGCCCATTGCTGTGCCACTAATCTGTAAATTACGCTATATATATATATATATATATATATATATATATATATATATATATATATATATATATATATATTTCTCCTCATGGGTAGCTCGTCACGGATTTCATGCAAATATCAATTTCAGGTATTGGATAGAGATTGACGGATACATTATTAAAATTTAATAAACATATCTCGGAAAGGCACTGTTGGCGCTGACCATATAATATACGGGGATTTTCTTCTGAACTTGGAATTATCAGCTTTGCGCGGTAGAACGTTAACCTGTTGACTCAAGTCCTTTCCTTATCTGTGAGGTTGGGAGCCACATCAAGTTGAAATACTGGTTACCTTCGAAGTTAAGCAACGTTGAGCCTGGTCAGTACCTAGATAGGTGAAAGCTTTTGAATACCATATGCTGTAAACTTGATTATGCGGTGATATGCTTTAACGCCATAGCACGTTGAAATACCGGTTACCCTATGACCATCGAAGTTAAGCAACGTTGAGCCTGGTCAGTACCTAGATGGGTGAAAGCTTTTGAATACCATATGCTGTAAACTTGAATATGCGGTGATATTTTTTATTGCCATAGCACGTTGAAATACCGGTTACCCTACGACCATCGAAGTTAAGCAACGTTGAGCCTGGTCAGTACCTAGATGGATGAAAGCTTTTGAATACCATATGCTGTAAGCTTGAATATGCGGTGTTATGTTTTATGGCCATAGCACGTTGAAATACAGGTTCCCGTATGATCATGGAAGTTAAGCACCGTTGACCCTTGTCAGTGCCTAGGTGGGTGACCGCTTTGGAATACCATATGCTGTAAGCTTGAATATGCGGTGATATTTTTATGGCCAAATCACGTTCAAACACCGGTTCCCGTGCGATCATGGAAGTTAAGCAACTTCAAGCCTGGTCAGTACCTAGATGGGTGAACGTTTTGGAATACCAGATGCTGTAAGCTTTGATGTGCTGGTAATGTAATGGAAAAATGTTCGTAATTGGAAATTGGTCAACCAAGTTCTAATTAAATTAAGATTCGTTATTTTGAATCTAGGTTAGTTGCGTCCTGGATATTTATGTCCCAGACAATTGGGTACAAATCAATCGCGTCTCTGGACATTTGCGTCTCTAGAAAAATGCGTCGCCGGATAATTGCGTGCCCCTGATAATTTTTTGAAGCTTTTAAATCAATTATCATAAACTTTGAAAAGATTATATCTAATAATCATACATTCTTCAAAAAAGGAATAAAAAAAAAATTTAAAAAAAAATAATTTTCATGTAAAATGCAATGACAGATTATCAGGATTGGAAGATCGCTCCACTCATCGCCAGTATGTTTTTGTTTCAACGTCGTTTTTCTTATGATAGTGGTAGATGTAATTTTACCCACCACAAATATTCTCCCAACTAAACGAAATTTGATACAGCCGTGCACTCCTCACCACCATTACCATTCGCGCGATCGTATGTAAAAATCATATTTGCCTGCTCATTATATGAATATGCTGCCATTGTTAAATGGAACACTAGTCAGTTAACTCACTACTACAGATTTTAAACGTTGAAGTGAGACTAGTCACAAATATACACGAGTGACAAATGTAACCAAGTATACAAATCACGATACAAAAACAAACCAAAGAACATCCTCTTGATTTATGTAACTTTAACATCGAGGAGAAGATTATTTATTACTATTTTCGATATTACAATAATTACCATAGTAATTCCAACCATTACCATTTTAGTATAAAACTATTGTTGACAACCCGGGTTCGTTCTACGGATGTATAAGTGAAAGCCTCATTCATTTCGCTATGTGTTGCTGCTGTGTTTTCCGTAAAATTGCTAGTTTTTCAAGACTCAGTCCGAATAGAAGAAAGAGAAATGGATTTAATAAATATATTTTTTAGTTCTTTTGTGTAGCTGTGTATGTGTATTAGTATGTACTAGAAAGACGACTCAAGAATAAACGGTTTTCGGAGTTAGGTGGCCAGATGTAAGGGGTGATGTGGCCGCAGAAATTGTCTGACAGACATGATTAAGTTCTCCTACTTGTGTGGCATGGGGCCTAGTCTTCCAATCAAAGTGTTTTCAAACAGCTCCCGCCTCTTAACCCAGGGCAACATTACCTCCTCAAGGCACTTGACGCAGGACTTTGTCTTGAGTCTGATCCCCTGTGGGAAGATGAATGCGGAGCATAACGTCGCCATCAGTAGTGATCACTCCAAACACCTTCATAATCACCAGTAGACTCTTTCTGAATCCTCTGTAATGTTCTCAGATTGATACACAAACATTCTATTGGAGATTCCGGAGCGAATGCCAACCAGTACAGTATGCTGTTTTCAATTTTTTGGCGGAGTAAACTGCCTCATATTACACTTTTTTTCATAGTCGATATCCAATTGACTCTACTATACTGTTAACTCGACATAACCAAAAACAAAGCGCATGCGCCAAATTACATATGTAAAATGGTGACAATTTATCCACCGTACCCTGGATCATTCAGTTATGTACCATGCGTGATAAACGCGTAGGCGATCATGTATCTTTCGATATATGACTGACCAGGCAGATTTTCCCGCACGAGGTTACCATTTATTTCTGCAGTAGACCAGTTAACATCCAAGACTATAGAATCCGGTATGACCTGTTATTACTCATAGCTGGAGAAGAGGAAGAGGATTCATACCTTTTAGCACGTAAGAGAATGTAATGGATTCGACTGGAATTCGAACTCGGCTCTCCGACTCCTCAATCCGAGACGCTATCCATCACTCCACCGTGACTCCTCCGGACGCTGTATACAAACTCAGAAAGAGGCAGTTGAAATTTCTGGAACACGTTATGAGGAAAGGGTGCTTGGAGAATATGACCATACCAACAGATACCTAAGACAAAAACAGCAGCGGGAAACAGTGTAAAGTATCGAATAAGTTTCTTTCAATGGATAGCAAAACGGGGAGTAGGAGGGATGGTGAAAAAACAGAACTAAGAGCCTCAAAGAATAGGAAATTGTGGAGATCCATCACTCAAATGCTAGGAGTAGAAATAAATATTATGCAAATATTTTCCAGTGCACTCTAAATGCAGTACATGAATACTGTTGAAGAATTTATATTTTAGTGTCCTGATAATAACGTATTCATCCTATCTCTGTCAAGGTTAAACGCTTGTCAAAGAACCTAAACACTGTATAAATTTATGTATTATTTTAATTACACCAGAATAAATACAAGATCTTTCTACTGTCAATAATTATTCTTCTTGAAAAGACCGTTTCAAGAACCTTCGTTTATTGATCCATATTTCTATTCCAGGAATCGAAATAATTGACCTTTTTTTGTTTATTGTATATTAATGGTAAACTTCTTGTAGGGAGAGTAGTTATATTGGATTTGGCTGAAAATCACAAGGAAAACTTCGGCGGGTTTCTTTTGTTGCCATTTAAAATAGGTGTTTTGTTTGCTTTTTTTTTTTTGTTTTTTTGTCCACGCGGCTCTGCCTGTGAATAAATTGAGTGATCGACCGATGGTGGTGTCGGTCAGGGTATTGTGAGGCAGTCTTTTCTGTTGAAATCTTTGGCGGTTTTGGAGAAAGTTTCTTTGTTTAATGCGTGTTATCATTGCAGGTATCGGACGGCGGTGGACGGCAGATGATGAAATGAAAAGAAGCGATTACGAAATCGTTTTGCACAGATAATGAAGGTAAATAATAGACATTATTGTATTTGAAATGTTCAACGAAAATCGGATAATGACAAGTTGAATTCATTTGTTTGTCAAGCAACAGAACAGCAGTTTTCTCTATCCCTCTCTATCTACCCAATAACTAACTCTCTCTCTCTCTCTCTCTCTCTCACTTTTCACACTCCCTCTCGCACCATCTCTCTCACTCTCACTATCTCGCTCTATCACTATATATATATATATATATATATATATATATATATATATATATAATGCTCCACTTTCTTTCTCTAGTTTGAATTCCTATCACGTACTGTTTCTGTTGTATATCTCTCTAAAACTATTTCACTTTTTCACTCTCTCTCTCACTCTCATTATATATATATATATATATATATATATATATATAATCTTTCTTTTCTGTTTTGAATTCCTATCACGTACAGTTTCTCTTATCTCACTTTCTATATCTCTCTCACTTTGTATATGCATGTAGTGAGGCATACATACATACATATATAAATATATATATATATATATATATATATATATATATATATATATATATATATATATATATAATAATAGAGAGAGATAGTTAGCGAGAGATATTTACTAACATATCTTCTATGTGGCACAAGGCCGAAAGACAGGACGACCAATAATTCTATAATTATTTTAATAATTATAGGATTCTATTTAAGAGCGCTAAGAATCTGCAAACCTCAATACTTGCCCAAAGAAGAAAATATACAGAGAAAACACTTTCAGATTCTTCAATATTCTAATTATTTTATCCAAAATGCTAAAAGATAGGCATACAAAATATTCAACCTCAGAAAATATCAATATTAACGATAATAACAATGACAATATATTAGATAAAAACTGACACAATACAGCCTACAAACTCGTTAACATCTACTATCTAAACTCATTAATCTAATCTTAACAATATCAAAATAATTACAACACCAAAACTATCATCGATATGGATATTCACTTGCCCCCCACCACCACCACCACTGAGTCAGGTTGTGACACAAGGTCAGTCTTTAACGTGAGGACCCGAGAGTTTTCACTAGGGCCGCTGTTCTAAGCTGGTCATAGCCTGTCCAAGCTGCACAGAACTGGTCTAAACTAGTCATAACTGGTCTTGGCTTGTCATAGCTGATCCAGGCTAGTCAGAGCCGGTCCAAGCTAGTCGTAGCCGTGATACTACCAGCACAGGGACGGGCCATGTGCCACGCAAGTATCAAACTATTATGGATGTGACTAGAACCCAAAACAACCATAACAATAAGAATTCTTAATCAGGTATACATAAAATAAAAAGTAAGAAGTGCTCCTCAAGATACATTGGGTAAACTTGCAGAAATAAAAAAAAATGTATATATGAACAACAAAAGGGAATTTATACACAACGATTTATCAAATTAATTAGCTATGCATAGAAATAAATTAACCATAATTTTATTCTCAAGAATCGTACATTTATTAAAAGAGAAAGTAACTTAATTAGAAGGAAAACATTTCTAGAATGCCGATATTGAATCTTATCAAATATAAATTGTGATTTTTTCAAATACCTTCATTCTTGAATTTTATAAAGACAACATACATGACTATAATATGTAACTGTAATAATCTTCAAACTAGCATGTTTGCACTTATCTATAAATAGTTGTAACAAAAATTATTGTTTTTTCATTTGCTTTGATGGCGTTCTTCAGAAGACGAAAGGCGTCGGCTAAGGTAATTGCTATTTTTGTAGTGATTTTATAAAATATTTATGTTAGAATTTTTAAATAAATAATATATATATATATATATATATATATATATATATATAGGAAGAGGTTGTAGTTGATAAAACGAGAGAAAAGTGTATATATTAAAACGAAGAGAGAAGCTAAAATGCCTTTGGTGTAATGTGTATGTTTATATATATATATATATATATATATATATATATATATATATATATATATATATATATATATCATGCTTTATTTTCCATATTTATGGAAAATAGAGCATGGAAATATATATATATATTTCAAAGATCCACATTACAATAAAAAAAATATTTGCAGTTTCTTCTTTTTTAATATATATATCTATATATGTAAAACAAGTGACTGTTTATCTCTCTTTTCTCCCCCCTCTCTCTCTCTCTCTTGTTATATATATATATATATATATATATATATATATATATATATATATATATATAAAGAAAAGAGACATAGATAGATAGATAGATAGATAGATAGATAGATATAGAATTAGATATATATGTATGTATTTAGAGAGTTGTGAAGTCTTGGATGTATGCGATGCATGGCCGTAAGTGTATCAACAGAAAACTGCACCAGTTCACAAATCGGTGTTGACTTCAAATTGGATAGCGACCAGTCTGTACGGCCAGATCGCACCGAGCATGTTGCTAATACACGTGAGGCGTTGTTGAACGGGAAACAATCAACTTTTTCATAATAAAACTGATTCCTTGAAAGCCGCCATTACCCGAGTAATATCTAATATAAATACAGACCATGTGACAGCTAATTAAGACAATATTATGTTCATGTAACTGATTATTTGACAATGTAGCCTAGTGGTTAACATGTTCGCTTTCTAGCCATGAAAGACGTGTTCCAATCTCAGCAGGGTCGATTTGTTAGGAAGGTGATGTCTTGATGCTACTGGCCTGAACGAGACGAACCCAGCGGGCGACACATTTGGAAAGTGCACTTTTGGAAACTGCACCATTGGAATGTGCACCTTTAGAAAGTGCACATTTGGTATGTGCCTGTAAACCATAGCACGGATTGACCCCTGCAGTGTGAGTGAAATTGGGTATACGGAATTATTTGAGAGCCGTCGGTGGTTTAGCTAGCACGAAGTCACAAGTCATCGTGACTGAGGGTTTAAGCGTTGTTCAGACTTTTCATCACGCTACATAATCGCAGTAACTATGACTAAGTTCCGCTCAGAATAGTTGCAGTGAAAACCATAGTTGGCCTCTGTGAGTGTCAAAGAAATACAAATGTGCCTGAGGAGGTGTCTTTAATGGGGATTAGCTAGCCGTTATAGTAGACTGGCATCCTCGGGTTCGGTTTGCTGCGCTATTATTATTATTATTATTATCATTATTATTATTATTATTTAACACATACAGCGATATGGCACGAAGAAAAAATATCCCGTGATCAATCATAGGCGGATATAATCCTATCTATGTAAAACTCGCAGATGTCACAGTCTTTTTAACTAATTCATCGAGATACCTGAAGAGAAGAAAGAAATAACAACTAACTATAGAAAGATAGAAAGCATAAATGCATGACTGTTAGCAAAAGAGACAACGCGATATTCATGTTATATAACGGGGACGTCAAAATGAGACAGGTCTTGAGTTTTAACTATATGCATAGTGCTGTCATAGATGAAACAAGTGAAGAAATCATAAGGTGAATATGGTTAGCAAAAGTTGCTTTCCTCAAATTGAACCAAGAAAGAAGTGATGAGAAAATGTTGTTAGAACCAAAAGAATGTCGATATGCTAATTAATTACAAAATGTTCGTACCCGGTTAGAAAATTAAAGAAAATTAAACACAAATGTTATTCACAAAGACATTTATTACTCAAGTAGTGGTTTGGTGCATAATTATCAGGCGTATTCTAAACAGTATTTATTATTAAAAAAAAAAAGCAATAATTCTACAATAACATTTTAGATGAGTATGATTATCGATCACGCATTTTTATAACCTGAAAATAAAATATTTTTATAAAAAAATTAAACAAAACAGCAATTTTTATTAACAAATAACTCGCCTACAAAAACGCCTGGTAAGAATGCACCAATCCAATACATAGTCTGCGTTCTTTTTAATAACTGTCTCGCATTTTTCACTAAGTTTGTTGATGTTATTTTCGTAATAAAACCTTGCTTCTGCTGGACGAAGATTGTGAAGTAGTCTTTGAGTAACTATTCAGAGGCAACTTCTTTGTCATTTAAATTGTCCCGTAAAGAATGGAACTTAAGAAAATCCGATGGAAACACGTAAAGGGGTATACAGTGGTGCTGTAGGAATCCCATGTTTTTTTTATTTTTTTTCTATTTTTTTTTTATTTCGACATGCTCTCTTGTGTGAAAAATGGTCCCTTTTCAATTTGAAAAATTCAGGCGTTTTTTCTAGAATAGCCGTATTGAGAATGGTGAGTTGGTATCAATACTTATTTTTGATTCGTCGTCTGGAAGACACTCAAAGTGAATTATCCCTCTGCGATGTCACCAAACGGACAGAAACAAATTAATTTGACGCAAGCCCGATTTAGTCATGGATTCTGCACATTATCAAGTTTGTTTAAAGTTCCGTTTGAGTCGAAAGTTATCAAAAGAAAGACAGACTAAATGAATGAAAAATAAATTGAGAGGGAGGGAATTAAAGTATTTTTCTTTTCTTTTTTTGTTAATTCAGAATAATTTGTGAAATTCTCCTAGAATAAAGTCTAAAGAATTTATATTTTATTATATTTAAACAGATATTGCGGAAATCAGCAAAACGTTAGCGACCAGCAATTATTCGGATAATTCGAAAAAGAAATTTTCGGATTTTGGAATGGCAGACAAATTAAATCGATTTTTAGTTAATGTTATTTAAGTCAGGTTGATTTTGGAACCATGGTATTGCGTTTCAATGTAAAAGCTGTTGTTTCACATGACAAATAAGACACAAAATATTTCTCTCGATATCTACTTTTTTTTTTTAGGAAATGAATTCAAATATGGCGTTTAGGTTCAAAATCTTATCGTTGGAATTTAATTCCTGTGATCAGCGAAAGCTATAAGATGCATGTCACAAGCACATTATTACGAAATCATTGTTCCATCAAATAAGACATTTATTTATCTCAAAGAGAAATTATCCCGAATAACCTAGTTATATTATGATGTAATATATTAGGCAGTGATGTAGTTTTAGTGTGATTTTTGATATCAGTCTGTTATGTGCCATGCGGGATACACGCTTAGGCGACCACGTATTTTGCGATAAATGACAGACGAGGCAGATTTTTTTTCCTGCCGGAGGATGCGATTTCTTTCTGCGGTAGACCAGTTGCCATCCAAGGCTATAGAACCCGGTCAGTCCTGATATTTACCCATAGCTGGAGGGAGAAGAAGAATTCATACCTTTCCCAAGGGTATTAGCACGTAAGGGAATGTAATGGATTCGACTGAAATTCGAACCTCCGTTTCCTCAATTCAAGCTGCTATCTATTACTCCACCGTGACATACCTCCTTTTCGATATACAATGCAAATTTAAAACATTTTGTCTTATAATTTGTGCCTAGAAATATTATGATGTTATATACACTTTTGTTCTTATTAATTAAAATCTAACAAATGATCTAGCAAATCTTATTCATTGAGAAGTGTATTTTTGTATTCTTTTACGGTTTTTCACTGTTTTTACTTACCGAATACAGAAAAAAATGTTTTAATTGTAGTGATTCATAATCAGAATTCTAGCTTGCTTATATATTTTCCATTCACTGTATCTAATACGAAAGATATTAACTCTATTTAGATTTATTCTTGCAATAGTAAAATCGGAAGTCAGTTTGTATGCAAAACCCTACGGAAATTAGTTATTTCTGTACAGTTTTCAGACGATGTTCAAAAAATGTTTAAAAATTGCTGAAAGCTATGAATCTAATTTTTGGTTATTACTTAACCCCAACAAATCCCAGTTTTTACACTGATTGCAACGTTAATTTTCTAAAACAAGTGAAAAATTAACTTGCCTTAATTTTAATATCTGTACTGTGAACTTCGTGAATATTCCCACTAAGTTGAATAACTTTAGACCTGAAGTAATATTACATTTTATTCTAACTTTAAAGAACAAAGAAAAACATGAACAAACCCATCTTCGGAGACTTTCGGTTTTCAGAAATACAGATAAAATGTTTTTAATCGACATCTGATATTTTTTTCTTTTACATTCATCCATTTTGTGTGACGTAATCAAATATTGCTGTGTATGATAATGGCGTCTCACCGGACCGCTAGCCGAAAATTATTCGTAATTGGATCTTGATAGCGTTCTAAATGCATCCCCGGACCTAAATGCCTCCATTAAAAGCTCAACCGAAAGCGTTAACGAATAAACTGTGTCCGGGGAAGAATGGTCTGTGAGTATGAAAGAAAAAAAGAAAGAAAGAAAGAAAGAAAGAAAGAAAGAAAGAAGGAAAGAAAAAGATGTCAAGCCTTTTAATCTACCCTTGTCCCCTGCGAAAATACCGACTCTCATCTCATTTCTCGCATTTAATACCTTTTGATTTATTATTGCAATGTGTTCCTCGTTCAAACCATTCCCCGGCCTTGAGGACCCGCAGTAGTCTAAAAAAGTTAGTATCTCTTCAAATGGTCTTATGCAAGCGAAGATCAACATAATTTATTCCTGAAAGAACTGACTGTTTTGAATCAAAAGTTGATGGCACGCAAATGACATAGTGAAAGTTTATCTTGTTAAGAATTCAATTTCCGTAAAAAATAGGAAACGAGTGAGTTTTAAAAAAAAAAGAAGAAAAATGCGAATTAAAAGTGACAGTAAAAATTTCTGAGACAAATTTTGAAGAATGCGAAATCAGAAAATTGGAAACTCACAGGACATATTGAAAGGAACGACAGAAAGAAACAGCGACAAGTTTACGTAATAATTTTGTTAAAATGAATGTCAATGCGAAGGCTAAAATGTTTCGTAAAAAGTTAACAGTTGCATAGGGGAGAGTTTTGGAAAGCCATAATCGCCCACGTCCTTAGTGAAGTCGGGATATAAATAAAATATAGAAATTATTAACATTCATTTTTACACTATTTACACTATTCGAACTATTGTCCTCACCTTTGTAGCCATATTTATTACAACATTTCGGCCGTTGTACGCTCCAGCTTTCTTCAGGTGGTTTGAATGTCGAACTGAACTCTTTATTACAAACAACTCTCCATCCTAAAAATGCATGATAAATCATGAATAACAAAAGAAAAACCTTGCGAAGTCATGGCCGTCCAGTACTCTTTTCTTTCATTTTAACGATATTTTTCTGTTTCTTCATACTTTACTTAGGCTTTAAAAGGCATCTTTTTCTATCTTAAAACGCCTTCGCATTTCGGGGTCACACTTTTCCTACGTTGATAATGCGCTTCCCAGATATATTAATCGTTGCCCCAGTTTGTAATTTGCACCATGACGTGTTCCTTTGGATAGCAACAATGCGTTCAGTCTTGTTTTAATTGATGTTTAAAGTAATCTTCTCGCTTTCTGTGTCTGGTAAACAATACCGTGTCATCTGCGTTTCTCATGTTGTTAAGATTATGGCTGCCAACAATGAATCCCGATAGGACATATAATTTTCTCACAACAATCCCGCTGCATATCTTGAAAAGGACAAGTGAGAAGACGCACAAAGAGAAAAATGTATTAACGTGTCGGTCGTGCCACACGTGATACACGTTTGGGCGATCATGTACCTTTCGATACACGACTGACGAGGCAGATTTTTTTCCCGCACGAGGTTGCTATTTCTTTATGCGGTAGACTGGTTGACAACCAAGGCTAAAGAATCCAGTCTGTCTTGCTATTCAACCAATAGTTGGCGGGAGAAGAGATGGATTCATACCTTTCCCAAGGTTTTTTTTGTGGGTAAGTCAATCTAACGAACTCGTCTGGGATTCGATCTCGGATCTCCGAGTTCTTATTCCGAGCCTACATTGTATCTCAACAAACATATTAATGTTTACCAATCTGAAAAGAAAGACCATACGTTAAACTTAGCTGATAAGAAACATGTGCCTCTGTGCATGTGTGATACACATGTGTGTGCGTAAGTTCTATGCTATTAGTTCCTTCAGGGATACTTCTTGCTTGTGGAAATCTCTTCCAGCATTTTTGCTTTCCAATTAAGATTCATCTCCAAGAATTTAAATGCAATTCCAATAGTTATCTTAATGTCTTCTTAATTTTCTCTTCTTTTGTTGTTCTCGTTCCTTATATATATATTTTTTTTTTTGGTAATCTTTCCCACTCAGTACCGGGCTCCTGCAATTTTTACTGAGACATGACGTTCAAGTTTCGGAGATTCTCCTGAAAGATGGACAGGAAGCAAAGACTTGGCATGTGACTGACGACGAAGTTTTAGAGAAAATGGAAACAAAAAAAGAAACTTATGCTTAACCTCATGAAGTGAGACTTGAAATTTCTAAGGCGATTAATGAGGAAAGAGGGCTTGGCAAATCTGATACTCACAGGACACGATTCAAGAAAAGAGGCACAGGGAAAAAAACAACATATAACCTTCTTACTGAGCTTAAGTAAATAGACGGCAGATGACGGTTTAGGATAAATAACAAAAAGACAAAATTTATTCAAAATCTACGAAAGACATGAAATTGTGGCAAACCATGGTCGCTTACGTCCACATGGTCGCTACGAAAGACATGAAATTGTGGCAAACCATGGTCGCTTACGTCCACATGGTCGCTACGAAAGACATGAAATTGTGGCAAACCATGGTCGCTTACGTCCACATGGTCGCTACGAAAGACATGAAATTGTGGCAAACCATGGTCGCTTACGTCCACATGGTCGCCACGAATGAGATGAAATTGTGGCAAACCATGGTCGCTTACGTCCACATGGTCGCTACGAAAGACATGAAATTGTGGCAAACCATGGTCGCTTACGTCCTGAAAAGACAAGAAAAGAAAAAAAGAAAGGCACCGCCTTAGTTGCTTTGTTGTCTTGCATCGGATGAAATAATTTAAAAAATGGTACTACCAATTTCTGAAATTTAGATCCGTGTCAGTGACTATTTAATCTTAACTTCTTTATATGGAGGAACCGTTGTAATCTACCCTCCTCCTCCTCTTCCTCCTCCTCTTAACCTCTTCTTTTATCGGCTACTCTTTCATTCATATCACACACCTCATGCAATTGCAACTATAACCCTATTCTATTTTTTACATTATTTATATTCTTCGGGCTGTTGTTCTCATCTTCATTGCCAATTTCACAACGTTTCGGCCGTTGTACGCTCCGGCCTTCTTCAAGTGTTTGGAATCTCGAACCGGACCCTTTATCTCGTTCACCGGGGTAGATCGTTCTTGTTCCACTTGCCATGCCTCTTCCGGATGCCTCAGTTATCTGTAATAACCGAGACATCCTTTAACACAACTCTCTAAGTTATTGTACACCATTGCCCTAGACAGAAATTGAATTCACAAAACTTTAGGTCAAGTCACTGGATCCAGCCAGTGTTTTTCTCCATTTTGCCCATGTATCATTGAGGACATCAGTTCATTAATTTTTTTACTCATAAATTTAATATATCAGTATTATTTATTTATTTTTTTTTTTTACTAGAGCTCATATTGCAATTTATAATTGCTTTTCTCTAGCACTATTACTGGTTCCCATTTTGTATCCATTTCTATGCTTACTCTGCTTAGGTGGTTTTTCTGGCTTAGCATATGTGCTGATTCCTTAAGTTTTCGTATTTTCCGTTGATGGTCTCTGTTTATTATTTTAACCTGATACCACAGGGGGTAAGTTATCTCTCTTTTCCCTCTCGAGCATTTGATTTTGCGCAATTCAGTCCCAAAAAAGCATCAAACGCTTTTATTTTTACCGTTGTGAACCACTTCGGCGCGGGAGTTACGATGTCCCCATATAATGCTGTGGTAAAGAATGACTTCCTAATAGTGTTTTTGATAAGATTAACACATGATTTGGGAGATGGCGTTTATTTATGGATCTGTCAGTGAATATATATCCTCTGCGTTAAACACCATTTTCTTTTTTGTTCGGTACATTGTTATTTGCCCTCTTGATTGCTCTAGGGAGCGCCATCTTTAACTTTTTAGCCTTCCCTTCTGTCTTCTGTCTCTCTTTCTCTCTCTCTCTCTTTCTCTCTCTCTCTCTCACCGTCGAACATACACACATACACGCTAGCTACAACAACTCAATCTTCGCGTTTATAATACTAGAGGGAAAGATAAAGAAAAATGTCTTGCTTTGTTTTTCACTTACCTTTGGCCATTAACGCTCGTACGAAGCGAAATATCCCCACTGAGATTTGTAAAATCCCCCAATCTCATCAAGAACATCTGACCACTGACCACTGGCCGGCCATAAACATTGAAGACCATCGGGTTTTATTTATCCCTTGCGTCTGCTGATAGAATCTCCTGCATTTCTCCATTTGGAAAGTTTGGAGGACGACGGCGGTAAAATTCCAGCGATTCTGGCATCGATTAGTAAAATAAAAAGATCGAGTGGTTGGTCCTCTGAGGTGAAAAGAAAGAATGATTCTCTTTTAATGTAAGAATTGATCAGAGCTGTTGAGGGAGGGAAGCTTCAGGAATATGCTCCAAGCTAGAAGAAGAAAATACTGAAAAAGAAGAGAGTTAAAAACCTTAATGTATTGGGAAAAGAAATTACGAATGTATAGTGAAAAACGTTACAATATTGCTTTACAGTCCATTATTTCTATACTAAGAATGATCCACACTAGGTGTCCATAGATTAATGGGAGATACCAGATTAATCTCATAGTATTTTTCTTTACTTTTTCCTATTATTTTTCTCATTTTCTTTATGTTTTCTTCCCTTCTTCTTCCTCCTAGTCTTCTTCCTCTTCTTCTTCTTCTTCTTCTTCTTCTTCTTCTTCTTTATACCATTTCTTCTTTTTTTCATTTTTTGCTTCTTCTTTTTCCTTCTTCCACCTTATCTGTTTTATTTTCTTGTTTCATTATATACTGTTGTGAGCCTTCTTCATCTTCGCCTCTTTAATCTTCTTTTCCTTCTTCTTCTTCTTCTTCTTCTTCTTCTTCCGCTTCTTCTTCTTCTTCCTCTTCTTCTTCTTCTTTATACCATTTCTTTTTTTTTTCATTTTTTGCTTCTTCTTTTCCTTCTTCCACCTTATCTGTTTTATTTTCTTGTTTCATTATATACTGTTGTGAGCCTTCTTCATCTTCGCCTCTTTAATCTTCTTTTCCTTCTTCTTCTTCTTCTTCTTCTTCTTCCTCTGCTTCTTCTTCTTCTTTATACCATTTCTTTTTTTTTTCATTTTTTGCTTCTTCTTTTTCCTTCTTCCACCTTATCTGTTTTATTTTCTTGTTTCATTATATGCTGTTGTGAGCCTTCTTCATCTTCGTCTCTTTAATCTTCTTTTCCTTCTTCTTCTTCTTCTTCTTTTTCTTCTTCTTCTTCTTCTTCTTCTTCTTTATACAATTTCTTCTGTTTTTCATTTTTTGCTTCTTCTTTTTCCTTCTTCCACCTTATCTGTTTTATTTTCTTGTTTCATTATATGCTGTTGTGAGCCTTCTTCATCTTCGTCTCTGTAATCTTCTTTTCCTTCTTCTTCTTCCTCTTCTTCTTCCTCTTCTTCTTCTTCTTCTTCTTTATACCATTTCTTCTGTTTTTCATTTTTTGCTTCTTCTTTTTCCTTCTTCTTCTTTTTATCTGTTTTATTTTCTTGTTTCATTATATGCTGTTGTGAGCCTTCTTCATCTTCGTCTCTGTAATCTTCTTTTCCTTCTTCTTCTTCTTCTTCTTCTTCTTCTTCTTCTTCTTCTTCTTCCTCTTCTTCTTCTTCTTCTTCTTCTTTATACCATTTCTTCTTTTTTCATTTTTTGCTTCTTCTTTTTCCTTCTTCCACCTTATCTGTTTTATTTTCTTGTTTCATTATATACTGTTGTGAGCCTTCTTCATCTTCGCCTCTTTAATCTTCTTTTCCTTCTTCTTCTTCTTCTTCTTCTTCTTCTTCCTCTGCTTCTTCTTCTTCTTCTTTATACCATTTCTTTTTTTTTTCATTTTTTGCTTCTTCTTTTTCCTTCTTCCACCTTATCTGTTTTATTTTCTTGTTTCATTATATGCTGTTGTGAGCCTTCTTCATCTTCGTCTCTTTAATCTTCTTTTCCTTCTTCTTCTTCCTCTTCTTCTTCCTCTTATTCTTCTTCTTCTTCTTCTTTATACAATTTCTTCTGTTTTTCATTTTTTGCTTCTTCTTTTTCCTTCTTCCACCTTATCTGTTTTATTTTCTTGTTTCATTATATGCTGTTGTGAGCCTTCTTCATCTTCGTCTCTGTAATCTTCTTTTCCTTCTTCTTCTTCTTCTTCTTCTTCTTCTTCCTCTGCTTCTTCTTCTTCTTCTTTATACCATTTTTTTTTTTTTTTCATTTTTGCTTCTTCTTTTCCTTCTTCCACCCTTATCTGTTTAATTTTCTTGTTTCATTATATGCTGTTGTGAGCCTTCTTCATCTTCGTCTCTGTAATCTTCTTTTCCTTCTTCTTCTTCTTCTTCTTCTTCTTCTTCTTCCTCTTCTTCTTCTTTATACCATTTCTTTTTTTTTTCATTTTTTGCTTCTTCTTTTCCTTCTTCCACCCTATCTGTTTTATTTTCTTGTTTCATTATATGCTGTTGTGAGCCTTCTTCATCTTCGTCTCTTTAATCTTCTTTTCCTTCTTCTTCTTCTTCTTCTTCTTCTTCTTCCTCTTCTTCTTCTTCTTCTTCTTCTTCTTTATACAATTTCTTCTGTTTTTCATTTTTTGCTTCTTCTTTTTTCTTCTTCCACCTTATCTGTTTTATTTTCTTGTTTCATTATATGCTGTTGTGAGCCTTCTTCATCTTCGTCTCTTTAATCTTCTTTTCCTTCTTCTTCTTCCTCTTCTTCTTCCTCTTCTTCTTCTTCTTCTTCTTTATACCATTTCTTCTTTTTTTCATTTTTTGCTTCTTCTTTTTCCTTCTTCCACCTTATCTGTTTTATTTTCTTCTTCTTCTTCTTCTTCTTCTTCTTCTTCTTCTTCTTCTTCTTCTGCTTTTTCTTTGTATTTCGTTTTTTCTACTTTCCTTATTTTTGTCCACATTCATGTTTGTCTTTGAATCTTTCGCATTTATTACTATTTCTTCTTTTTCTTTTGATATTTCTCTTTCTTTCGGCCCTCCATCTTGTTGTTATTGTTGTTGTTGTTGTTATTCTTCTTCTTCTTATTATTATTATTATTATTATTATTATTATGTTTTTTCTTCGTCTTTGAATTTTTACCATTTCTCATTGTTCATCTTCGTTTCTTTCTTTTTCTTTTTCTCTGTCCATTTCCTGCCGTTTCTTCCTTCACTTTTAATCTTGCCGGCTTTCTTCTTCCTTGTTCTCATTTTCTCTCTTCTTCATATGCTTTATATGTTCGTTCTTCTCCTTCTCCTTTATTTCTCTATTCATTTATATTCCCATCTTTTTTTTTTTCTTCTTTCACATTTGTTTTTCCTACTTCATTTTCTTTCTTTGGATGTTTCCCTTCCCACTACGATTTCTTCTCCCTTTTCTTCTGAGATTTTCATTCTTATCTTTCGTTTGCTCTTTCCCCTTCCTCCTCCTCCTCCTCCTCCTTCTCCTCCTTCTTCGTTTTCTTCTCCTTCTGATATTTCCCTTTTTCTGCTTCTTCTTAAGCCTTTTTCTTCTTTTTCCCTTTTTTGTCTTCTTTTTGTGTTCATCGTTTTCCTTCCTTCTCTTTTTTATATCACCATTTCTTCTTTTCATGTTTACTTCCGGCTACTACTACTACTACCACATCTTTTCTTTCTTCTTTTCTACATTACCATTTTTCATACACCCTCCTCTCTTCATCATCATCATCATCATCGTCATTTTCTTCTTATTCTTCTTCCTTCCTTCCTTCCTTTATATAACCTCTTCTTATTATTATTCTTCATGTACCTTCTTTTTCTTATTATTCCTCATATACCTTTTTCTTCTTTTTCTTCGTCCTTCCTTCCTTTATATAACCTCTTCTTCTCTTATTCTTCATATACCTTCTTTTTCTTCCTCGTTATCGAAATATCTTTGTCATTTTCTTCTTTTAATTTTGCTTTCTCCTGTACTTTAACGACGCAGTCCCAATATCCCCAAAGCAAATATCTCAGTCTTAACATGTTAAACTAATGGCACCTAACAAAGCATAAAGTCGTCCTTCGCCATCTTCTGAAAAAAAAAACATCGCTTCCAGCCGAAACTGAGATTCTGTTCTCCAGAAACGTAGAAACATCTAATATCTCACCTGCGACCATTCGTCTTTGTAAATCAAACTCCACAATGATTTCAGATCAAAAAGGACTGTTCTTGGTCCCGCACTCAAAAACCCTAAAAGCTTCGTTTCATGGTGAGGTTCGTCTTTGATCCGAGGCTGCGGATTGTATGTTTTCGGGGTGAACTCATCACCCCGAAAACTGAGGTCCTTTTGTGATACGTCAATATCAGCTGCAGCTTAGAACGAAGGAGATGAATGACGCCAGAAATTGGCTTATCCAACTTTGTGTGAAGTGACGGCGGCTGAAACTAAATGACGTACATTATTTTCTCACGGTAAATGTAATTACAAAGCATACTGTATTTATTTTGGTATAATGCTCACTCTATTTTACAACGTTTATTAAACATAAATGATGACCGTGCATATTATACACGAGATTTAAGATTTGTTTTGCTTTTTTTTTTGTAGACAGTATCAATGAGAGTAAGTTTTATCATTGGTACCAAAAATTACTTACAAAAAATAGATGACACACTCTGTTATTGAGTTATTGAGTCCTATATTAATCATTAAAGATGACGCGGGCACATCAACTTGCTGTAATCGTTAGCATGCTTGTCTCGCCAGATCAATTACAAATGAGTAGTGAGTTCGATCCTAACTGGGTGCTCCACACTTTCGACCTTGTGCCACGTCTAAATTGCGTTTAGAAAATCATAAGGGAATCTCGGTATGATATAATCGTTAGCAAACTTGTCTAGAACAGTTACGACAAAGCAATGAGTTCGATCCTCACTAGGTCCCCCAAACGTTCGGCCTTATGCCACATACAATATTTAGCTCGTGCTACATCTAATCTACACTTTGAAAATCGCCATATTAAAGATGGCGTAGACAATATGCGAAAATTAGTTTCCTTAGATGCATAAGAAAACCTTATGAGTCATTTAATTCTGAAATTTAATTTTTTTGCTAGCATTAGTAATTTAATTTACAAAAATGTTGTGCTGGTAATATTTTTTTCAAAATCATTTGCTGATAACATTTATTAAATATCTTGCTGGTAATATATATATATATATATATATATATATATATATATATGTTTAAAAATCTATTGCTGCTAATTTTTATTAAATGTATCGCTAGTAATTCTATTTTAATTTTATTTATTAAAAAAGTGGATTTTTTTTGTACAATGAATATGTATAGCTGTTTCTTTTTCCAATAAAAATGTATTTTTAAATTTCCATAGTGTTCTGATCCCAGTTGGAATATTAACTATTTGCCCACAGTTTTGACCCTAACAGATGATAACGACGAAGTTTAGGCTGGACTTGGGGAAACAGCAATTAAGATGTGGTTCCATGCTCCTCAAAACATGTCATTCAGAGGCGTTGCTGCCAGTAGTAGTTTATCGTTATACCCAGGACTAAATATGCGAAAAGTGAATGCGCTTTAGTGGCCAGCTAGAGAAGAAAACAAGTTGTTTTTCAGATTATTTGTTCATATTATTCACCAAATATCAGCTCCAAATATCGCTCAAGTACCTCAATATATAGGTTCTGGAGGAGAATCTTTTATAGTGGAACATCCTTACCATGGAAGCTAGTGATGATGACTAGACTCAGTGTTATTGGTGTGGCGAATCAAAGCTGTGAAGTGGTGACAACCATGAAATGTAGTTCATACGAACATCTGGAAATAAAATACAGGCTAGCACAGTTTCATCTATGGGAGAGTGGTTTTATTGTGGAAAATAATTCATCTCATAAAAGGCCGAGAAACCGCTTTTGATCACTGTGAAATCTTCAAGGAGTGGATTGCGTTGCTTCAGCGCATATGTGACAATGATTTTCCATATTTGGTCTCATTTGGCTCTTGTAGAAATAGAGCATGACTGTAAGGAGTTAGGTACCATCTGGAGCGGTAGATGAAAGAAACCATTTTTTCAGCATCCTTAGCGATGTATACGTGTTCTACTTGAGGGCCGTATTGAGCTTGTATCCCTCTAGAAGTTCAAGGCTTCATTGAGAGTACAGGGTCGGCATGATTAACGCAAAAGACCAAGAAGTAGACAATAAATCTATCGATCAATCCAGGTGATATCCTGTTTATAAGGGAAGAACTGAATAGGGATGTGGATGAGAGAAATGACTGGAAAGAAGTGATCAAAGATGTTCTTTTGCGGACGATCAGATAAGATCAGAAGTGATCCAAACTAAGTCCCGAATCCCAATATTTTTAATCTTAAAAGATAGAGGTGTGTATTATACAGTTGTAATCGTGCAGCACCCTAGCTGGTCGTCCAAGTCTTCCAACACAGCAGCTGGTCACTGAAGTGACTGTTTCAATCCAGACCTACCCTATCACACGTTGTGATCTTTAGAT
Source organism: Acanthosepion pharaonis (assembly GCA_903632075.3). Classification (NCBI taxonomy): domain Eukaryota; kingdom Metazoa; phylum Mollusca; class Cephalopoda; order Sepiida; family Sepiidae; genus Acanthosepion; species Acanthosepion pharaonis. Next base: position 83,953 of record CAHIKZ030001864.1, read on the forward strand.
CATAAGAAAACCAACATCGAATCGTCGCAGGTATCTTCATGTTGGCCTGGTCCAAGCAGGGTGATGACATACAGAGAAAAAATTAACTCTTGAATAAATTGAACAAAAGCATATACTGTTTTTATATCAATCTCCGTACAATAATTGGTTTATATCGGAGTTTGCATGCAATTAATTATCAGCTCAGCCCGCATCTAAATCGGAAGTGATACTATCGTCGACCTGGCAATAATCTGGTTTGCTCTTGTTGGTAAAGTTTGGCACAAGGCTGAAGTAGGTGGCTTCTCTTCGGCAGATAATGACGTGGGTCTCTCTTCTGATCCGACTCTTCTTTATTCTACTCGTATTTATTGACATAATTTTATACATACCTAATAATACTATTCGTATTTATTAGCATAATTTTATACATACATAATAATTCTATTCATATTTATTGGCATAATTTTATACATACATAATAATTCTATTCATATTTATTGACATAATTTTATGCATACATAATAATTCTATTCATATTTATCTGCATTATTTTATCGATACATAATAATACTATTCATATTTATTGGCATAATTTTATAAGTATATAATAATACTATTCAAATTTATTGACATAATTTTATACATACATAATAATACTATTCGTATTTATTTGCATAATTTTATACATACATAATAATACTATTCGTATTTCTTAGCATAATTTTATACATACATAATATTACTATTCTATTGATATAATTTTATACATACATAATAATACTATTCGTATTTATTGACATAATTTTGGAGAATTCTCTTTTCCCAATCTCTCATATCAATGTCTTTCACTAAACTTCATCAGTGAGCGTGTGTGGATTATCCACCCCACTCCTGTCTTGAATCAACTTCATCCAGGACAATCAACTCCAAATTGGTTGTTTAGCGAAAATGAAATTTCCGCTTTTCAGCTTGCATCTGCAGCTGTGTGTCAGTCAACATTGCCTCTTAAGTCTGGGTCACTTTTCCATTGTTCCAACTGCTGAACATACAATTCAAGTCGTTTATGTGGGAATTAAATTTTCAACTCTTTCCACGGGGTTTTGGCTAAACCCCTTTCTCTTTTCAATGTCTCTTAGGACGTAAAACTTTCTTATGTTGTAAGAAATCTTTCTTCCTTTTTTCCGCGACAAAGACAAATAGTATCACAGAGGAAGTCTAAATAGTATTCTTTTTACCTTGTCGTCATATTCCACACAGTATGATAATCATTTATATTACTGGTGCCCCAAAAAAAATCAAATGCAAAAGAATAAAAAAATATAGAAAATAGTTGGTACGTAGGTTCGAGTACTGGCACATTGTCAAACATCAGTTAGAAAATAAATACCCAATAGAGAACAATATGCGGACGTGCCAACTATTGGTATCTCTCTATATTTCTGAGAAAAGGCTTTACGTAAACTGTTTACATTATTCGGACTATTGTCCTCATCTCTCTGTCTATATTTCTGTGATGAGGTATTAAGTACACTATTTACATTATTCGGACTATTGTCCTCATCTTTTTGTCTATATTTCTGTGATGAGGTAATAAGTACACTATTTACATTATTCGGACTATTGTGCTCATCTTTCTGTCTATATTTCTTTGATGAGGTATTAAGTACACTATTTACATTATTCGGACTATTGTCCTCATCTTTTTGTCTATATTTCTGTGATGAGGTATTAAGTACACTATTTACATTATTCGGACTATTGTCCTCATCTTGTTGTCTATATTTCTGTGATGAGGTATTAAGTACTCTATTTACATTATTCGGACTATTGTGCTCATCTTTCTGTCTATATTTCTGTGATGAGGTATTAAGTACAATATTTACATTATTCGGACTATTGTCCTCATCTTTTTGTCTATATTTCTGTGATGAGGTATTAAGTACACTATTTACATTATTCGGACTATTGTCCTCATCTTTTTGTCTATATTTCTGTGATGAGGTATTAAGTACACTATTTACATTATTCGGACTATTGTCCTCATCTTTTTGTCTATATTTCTGTGATGAGGTATTAAGTACACTATTTACATTATTCGGACTATTGTGCTCATCTTTTTGTCTATATTTCTGTGATGAGGTATTAAGTACACTATTTACATTATTCGGACTATTGTCCTCATCTTTCTGTCTATATTTCTGTGATGAGGTATTAAGTACACTATTTACATTATTCGGACTATTGTCTTCATCTTTCTGTCTATATTTCTGTGATGAGGTATTAAGTACACTATTTACATTATTCGGACTATTGTCCTCATCTTTCTGTCTATATTTCTGAGATGTGTTATTAAGTACACTATTTACATTATTCGGACTATTGTGCTCATCTTTCTGTCTATATTTCTGTGATGAGGTATTAAGTACACTATTTACATTATTCGGACTATTGTCCTCATCTTTTTGTCTATATTTCTGTGATGAGGTATTAAGTACACTATTTACATTATTCGGACTATTGTCCTCATCTTTCTGTCTATATTTCTGTGATGAGGTATTAAGTACACTATTTACATTATTCGGACTATTGTCCTCATCTTTCTGTCTATATTTCTGAGATGTGTTATTAAGTACACTATTTACATTATTCGGACTATTGTCCTCATCTTTTTGTCTATATTTCTGTGATGAGGTATTAAGTACACTATTTACATTATTCGGACTATTGTCCTCATCTTTATGTCTATATTTCTGTGATGAGTTATTAAGTACACTATTTACATTATTCGGACTATTGTCCTCATCTTTTTGTCTATATTTCTGTGATGAGGTATTAAGTACACTATTTACATTATTCGGACTATTGTCCTCATCTTTTTGTCTATATTTCTGTGATGAGGTATTAAGTACACTATTTACATTATTCGGACTATTGTCCTCATCTTTCTGTCTATATTTCTGTGATGAGGTATTAAGTACACTATTTACATTATTCGGACTATTGTCCTCATCTTTCTGTCTATATTTCTGTGATGAGGTATTAAGTACACTATTTACATTATTCGGACTATTGTGCTCATCTTTCTGTCTATATTTCTGTGATGAGTTATTAAGTACACTATTTACATTATTCGGACTATTGTCCTCATCTTTCTGTCTATATTTCTGTGATGAGGTATTAAGTAAACTATTTACATTATTCGGACTATTGTCCTCATCTTTTTTTGTCTATATTTCTGTGATGAGGTATTAAGTACACTATTTACATTATTCGGACTATTGTCCTCATCTTTGTGTCACAACTTTCTGTCTATATTTCTGTGATGAGTATTTATTAAGTACACTATTTACATTATTCGGACTATTGTCCATATTTCATCTTTCTGTCTATATTTCTGTGATGAGGTATTAAGTACACTATTTACATTATTCGGACTATTGTCCTCATCTTTTGTCTATATTTCTGTGATACAAGGTATTAAGTACACTATTTACATTATTCGGACTATTGTCCTCATCTTTCTGTCTATATTTCTATGATGAGGTATTAAGTACACTATTTACATTATTCGGACTATTGTCCTCATCTTTCTGTCTATATTTCTGTGATGAGTTATTAAGTACACTATTTACATTATTCGGACTATTGTCCTCATCTTTCTGTCCATATATTTCTGTGATGAGGCCTTTAAGTACACTATTTACATTATTCGGACTATTGTCCTCATCTTTTGTCTATATTTCTGTGATTGTCCTATTAAGTACATATATTTACATTATTCGGACTATTGTCCTCATCTTTCTGTCTATATTTCTGTGATGAGGTATTAAGTACACTATTTACATTATTCGGACTATTGTCCTCATCTTTGTGTCTATATTTGAGGTATTAAGTACACTATTTACAATTCGGACTATTTCAGTATCTTGTCTATATTTCTGTGATGAGGTATTATGTACATTATTTACATTATTCGGACTATTGTCCTCATCTTTCTGTCTATATTTCTTACAATGTTTCGTACACCTATTTTCATTATCTGTCTATATTTCTGTGATGAGGTCTTATGTCTATATATTTACATTATTCGGACTATTGTCCTCATCTTTTGTTATATTTATTCAACGTTTCGGCCTTTCATCTTTCTGTCTATATTTCTGTGATGAGGTATTATGTACTATTTACATTATTCGGACTATTGTCCTCATCTTTTTGTCTATATACAACGTTTGATGAGGTATTAGTACACTATTTACATTATTCGGACTATTGTCCTCATCTTTCTGTCTATATTTCTGTGATGAGGTATTAAGTACACTATTTACATTATTCGGACTATTGTCCTCATCTTTTGTCTATATTTCTGTGATGAGGTATTAAGTACACTATTTACATTATTCGGACTATTGTCCTCATCTTTCTGTCTATATTTCTGTGATGAGGTATTATGTACACTATTTACATTATTCGGACTATTGTCCTCATCTTTTTCTATATTTCCATATTTATTACACTAACATTTCGTCCTCATTGTCCTCATCTTTGTCTATATTTCTGTGATGAGGTATTAAGTACACTATTTACATTATTCGGACTATTGTCCTCATCTTTTTGTCTATATTTCTGTGATGAGGATATTAAGTACACTATTTACATTATTCGGACTATTGTCCTCATCTTTTTGTCTATATTTCTGTGATGAGGTATTTTACACTATTTACATTATTCGGACTATTTCTCATCTTTTGTCTATTTCTGTGATGAGGTATTAAGTACACTATTTACATTATTCGGACTATTGTCCTCATCTTTATGTCTATATTTCTGTGATTTCAGTATCTGTCTATATTTACATTATTCGGTCTATTATGAGGTATCATCTTTACATTATTCGGACTATTGTCCTCATCTTTTTGTCCATATTTATTACATTATTTCATTATTCTTTCTCATCTTTTGTCTATATTTCTGTGATGAGGTATTATGTACACTATTTACATTATTCGGACTATTGTCCTCATCTTTGTCGCCATATTTTTCTGTCTATATTTCTGTCTATATTTCTGTGATGAGGTATTATTACACTATTTACATTATTCGGACTATTGTCCTCATCTTTCTGTCTATATTTCTGTGATGAGGTATTATGTACACTATTTACATTATTCGGACTATTGTCCTCATCTTTTGTCATATTTATTTCTGTGATGAGGTATTCAGTATCTATCTATATTATTCTGACTATTGTCCTCATCTTTTTTGTCTATATTTTCGGACTGATGTCCTCATCTTTGTACCATATTACATTATTCGGACGTTTTGTCCTCATCTTTCTGTCTATATTTCTGTGATGAGGTATTAAGTACACTATTTACATTATTCGGACTATTGTCCTCATCTTTTGTCTATATTTTTATTACAACGTTTCACATTATTTCATTATCTATCTATATTTCTGTGATGAGGTATTATGTCTATATTTCATTATTCGGACTATTGTCCTCATCTTTTTGCCATATTTATTACAACGTTTTGTCCTTTCTTATCTGTCTATATTTCTGTGATGAGGTATTAAGTACACTATTTACATTATTCGGACTATTGTCCTCATCTTTGTGTCTATATTTATTACAACGTTAAGTCCTTTTCATTATCGGTCTATATTTCTGAGATCATCTATTATGTCTATATTTACATTATTCGGACTATTGTCCTCATCTTTTCGCCATATTTCGGACAATTTTCCTCATCTTTCTGTCTATATTTCTGTGATGAGGTATTAAGTACACTATTTACATTATTCGGACTATTGTCCTCATCTTTCTGTCTATATTTCTGTGATATTTATTACACAACATTATTCGGACCTTTCTCATCTTTCTGTCTATATTTCTGTGATGAGGTATTATGTACACTATTTACATTATTCGGACTATTGTCCTCATCTTTTTTTCTGTGCCATATTTATTCCAACATTTTCGGACCTTTCCTCATCTTTCTGTCTATATTTCTGTGATGAGGTATTATGTACACTATTTACATTATTCGGACTATTGTCCTCATCTTTGTTGTCTATATTTCTGTGACAAGTTTTATTAATTTCACTATTTCTATATTTTCGGAGTATTGTCCTCTATCTTTCTGTCTATATTTCTGTGATCGTTATTGTCCTCATCTTTTCGCCATATTTATTACAACGTTTGTCCTTTCAGTATCTGTCTATATTTCTGTGATGAGGTATTATGTACACTATTTACATTATTCGGACTATTGTCCTCATCTTTGTCGCCATATTTCTGTCCAAGTTTCGGCCTTTCAGTATCTGTCTATATTTATTGAGATATTGGTATTATCTTTCTATTTACATTATTCGGACTATTGTCCTCATCTTTTGTCGCTATTTACATTATTCAACGTTTTGTCCTTTCATCTATCTGTCTATATTTCTGTGATGAGGTATTATGTACATTATTTACATTATTCGGACTATTGTCCTCATCTTTGTCATATTTTTCTGTGTTGAGGTTTAATCTGTCTATATTTTCATTATTCGGATTATTGTCTCATTCTTTTATTGTCTATATTTCTTTGATGATATTTATTACAACGTTATTTACATTATTCGGACTATTGTCCTCATCTTTATGTCTATATTTCATTATTCGGACTATTGTCCTCAACTATTTATTTATTCGGACGTTTTGTCCTTTCTTTCTGTCTATATTTCTGTGATGAGGTATTATGTACACTATTTACATTATTCGGACTATTGTCCTCATCTTTGTGTCTATATTTATTACAATTTCGTCCTTTCAGTATCTGTCTATATTATCTGTGATGAGGTATCATCTTTCTATTTATATTTCTGACTATTGTCCTCATCTACACTATTTATATTTATTCCAACTTTTGTCCTTTCTTTCTGTCTATATTTCTGTGATGAGGTATTATGTACACTATTTACATTATTCGGACTATTGTCCTCATCTTTTTGTCTATATTTCTGTGATATATTTATTCACAACGTTTCGTCCTTTCAGTATCTGTCTATATTTCTGTGATGAGGTATTATGTACACTATTTACATTATTCGGACTATTGTCCTCATCTTTGTTTGCCATATTTATTCACAACGTTTCATCCTTTCAGTATCTGTCTATATTTCTGTGATGAGGTATTATGTACACTATTTACATTATTCGGACTATTGTCCTCATCTTTGTCTATATTTTGCCATATTTATTAAGTACACAACATTTTCGACTTTCATCTTCTGTCTATATTTCTGTGATGAGGTATTATGTACACTATTTACATTATTCGGACTATTGTCCTCATCTTTGTGTCTATATTTCTACAACGTGAGGTCCTTTAAGTATCTATCTATATTTATGAGATATTGTGCTCATATTCTGTTATATTTCATTATTCGGACTATTGTCCTCATCTTTATCGCCATATTTATTACAACGTTTCGTCCTTTCAGTATCTGTCTATATTTCTGTGATGAGGTATTATGTACACTATTTACATTATTCGGACTATTGTCCTCATCTTTGTTGCCATATTTATTCCAACGTTTCGTCCTTTCAGTATCTTCTATATTTCTGTGATGAGGTATTATGTACTTTATTTACATTATTCGGACTATTGTCCTCATCTTTATTCGCCATATTTATTCCAACGTTTTGTCCTTTCAGTATCTGTCTATATTTCTGTGATGAGGTATTGTGTACTATTTATTTACATTATTCGGACTATTTCCTCATCTTTGTCGCCATATTTATTACAACGTTTTGTCCTTTCATCTTTCTGTCTATATTTCTGTGATGAGGTATTATGTACACTATTTACATTATTCGGACTATTGTCCTCATCTTTTTGTCTATATTTATGTGACAAGGTTTCGTACACTATTTTCATTATTCTGTCTATATTTCTGTGATCATCTATTATGTCATATTTTACATTATTCGGACTATTGTCCTCATCTTTGTTTATATTTATTACAACGTTTGTCCTTTCATCTTTCTGTCTATATTTCTGTGATGAGGTATTATGTACACTATTTACATTATTCGGACTATTGTCCTCATCTTTTGTCTATATTTGCCATATTTATTACAACATTTTCGGACTCCTTTCAGTATCTGTCTATATTTCTGTGATGAGGTATTATGTACACTATTTACATTATTCGGACTATTGTCCTCATCTTTGTCTGCCATATTTATTACAACGTTTCGTCCTTTCAGTATCTGTCTATATTTCTGTGATGAGGTATTATGTACACTATTTACATTATTCGGACTATTGTCCTCATCTTTTTTGTCATATTTCTACAATTTCGTCCTTTCAGTATCTGTTTATATTATTCGGACTATTGTATTATGTACACTGTTTATATTATTCGGACTATTGTCCTCATCTTTGTATTTACATTTATTACAACGTTTTGTCCTTTCATCTATCTGTCTATATTTCTGTGATGAGGTATTATGTACACTATTTACATTATTCGGACTATTGTCCTCATCTTTTGTCTATATTTATTACAACGTGAGTCCTTTAAGTATCTGTCTATATTTCTGAGATGAGGTATTATGTACACTATTTCATTATTCGGTCTATTATTCATCTTTGTTGCCATATTTATTACAACATTTCGTCCTTTCAGTATCTGTCTATATTTCTGTGATGAGGTATTATGTACACTATTTACATTATTCGGACTATTGTCCTCATCTTTGTTGCCATATTTATTACAACGTTTCGTCCTTTCAGTATCTGTCTATATTTCTGTGATGAGGTATTATGTACACTATTTACATTATTCGGACTATTTCCTCATCTTTCATCTATATTTTTGTGATGCCATATTTATTACAACATTTTCGGACTATTTCCTCATCTGTCTATATTTCTGTGATGAGGTATTATGTACACTATTTACATTATTCGGACTATTGTCCTCATCTTTTTGTCCATATTTCTGTGACAACGTTTTAAGCCTTTCAGTATCTGTCTATATTTCTGAGATGTCCTCATCTTTGTGTCTATATTTACATTATTCGGACTATTGTCCTCATCTTTGTCGCCATATTTATTACAACGTTTTGTCCTTTCAGTATCTGTCTATATTTCTGTGATGAGGTATTATGTACACTATTTACATTATTCGGACTATTGTCCTCATCTTTGTCGCCATATTTATTACAACATTTTCGTCCTTTTATCTGTCTATATTTCTGTGATGAGGTATTATGTACACTATTTACATTATTCGGACTATTGTCCTCATCTTTATTTCTGCCATATTTATACACACATTTTCGGACCTTTCCTCATCTATCTGTCTATATTTCTGTGATGAGGTATTATGTACACTATTTACATTATTCGGACTATTGTCCTCATCTTTGTTGCCATATTTATTACAACGTTTCGTCCTTTCAGTATCTGTCTATATTTCTGTGATGAGGTATTATGTACACTATTTACATTATTCGGACTATTGTCCTCATCTTTGTTGTCTATTTATTTCAACGTTTCGGTCCTTTCAGTATCTGTCTATATTTCTGAGATGACTATTATGTATCTTTTTTACATTATTCGGACTATTGTCCTCATCTTTTGTTGCCATATTTATTACATTTTCGGCCTTTCATCTTTCTGTCTATATTTCTGAGATGAGGTATTATGTACACTATTTACATTATTCGGACTATTGTCCTCATCTTTTGTCGCCATATTTATTACAACGTTTCGTCCTTTCAGTATCTACATTATATTTCTGTGATGATCTTTATGTCTATATTTACATTATTCGGTATTGTCCTCATCTTTGTTGCCATATTTATTCGGACGTTTTGTCCTTTCATCTTTCTGTCTATATTTCTGTGATGAGGTATTATGTACACTATTTACATTATTCGGACTATTGTCCTCATCTTTTTGTCATATTTATTTCAACGTGATGTCCTTTCAGTATCTGTCTATATTTCTTCGGACTATTATCCTCATCTTTCATTATTTGGATATTGTCCTCATCTTTGTATTGCCATATTTATTACAACGTTTCGTCCTTTCCTCATCTGTCTATATTTCTGTGATGAGGTATTATGTACACTATTTACATTATTCGGACTATTGTCCTCATCTTTGTTGTCTATTTATTACAACGTTGAGTCCTTTCAGTATCTGTCTATATTTCTTGATGAGGTATTATGTACACTATTTACATTATTCGGACTATTGTCCTCATCTTTGTTGCCATATTTATCACAACGTTTCGTCTTTTCAGTTTCTGTCTATATTTCTGTGATGAGGTATTATGTACACTATTTACATTATTCGGACTATTGTCCTCATCTTTGTTGCCATATTTCTTACAACGTTTCGTCCTTTCAGTATCTGTCTATATTTCTGAGATTGTCCTCATCTTACACTGTTTATATTTATTCGGACTATTGTCCTCATCTTTATTGCCATATTATTACAACGTTTTGTCCTTTCATCTTTCTGTCTATATTTCTGTGATGAGGTATTATGTACACTATTTACATTATTCGGACTATTGTCCTCATCTTTTGTCCATATTTGTGACAACGTTTCGTCCTTTCAGTATTTCTATATTTCGGAGATGTCCTCATCTTTTTGTCTATATTTACATTATTCGGACTATTGTCCTCATCTTTGTCGCCATATTTATTACAACGTTTCGTCCTTTCAGTATCTGTCTATATTTCTGTGATGAGGTATTTATGTACACTATTTACATTATTCGGACTATTGTCCTCATCTTTGTGCCATATTTATTTCAACGTTTCGTCCTTTCAGTATCTGTCTATTTTCATTATTCGGACTATTGTCCTCATCTTTTTGTCTATATTTCGGACTATTGTCCTCAAGTACACCATATTTATTCAACTTTTGTCCTTTCAGTATCTGTCTATATTTCTGAGATGAGGTATTAAGTACACTATTTACATTATTCGGACTATTGTCCTCATCTTTTGTCATATTTATTGACAACGTTTCGTCGTTTATTTATCTATCTATATTTCTGAGATCATCTTATGTCTATATTTCATTATGATGACTATTGTCCTCATCTTTTCGCCATATTTATTCAACGTTTGTCCCTTTCAGTTTCTGTCTATATTTCTGTGATGAGGTATTATGTACACTATTTACATTATTCGGACTATTGTCCTCATCTTTTTTGTGCCATATTTATTCCAACGTTTCGGACTTTCAGTATCTGTCTATATTTCTGTGATGAGGTATTATGTACACTATTTACATTATTCGGACTATTGTCCTCATCTTTGTGTCATATTTATTCTGTGTTTCGTCCTTTCAGTATCTGTCTATATTTATGAGATGAGGTATTGTGTACATCTTTTTCTATATTTCTGTGACTATTATCCTCATCTTTATCGCCATATTTATTACAACGTTTTGTCCTTTCATCTATCTGTCTATATTTCTGTGATGAGGTATTAAGTACACTATTTACATTATTCGGACTATTGTCCTCATCTTTTTGTCCATATTTATTCCAACGTTTCGTCCATTTTCTATTGTCATCTGTCTATATTTCTGAGATGAGGTATTAAGTACACTATTTACATTATTCGGACTATTGTCCTCATCTTTGTCGCCATATTTATCACAACGTTTCGTCCTTTCAGTATCTGTCTATATTTCTGTGATGAGGTATTATGTACACTATTTACATTATTCGGACTATTGTCCTCATCTTTTTGTCGCCATATTTATTACAACGTTGAGGTCCTTTCAGTATCTGTCTATATTTATGTGATGAGGTATTTGTACACTATTTACATTATTCGGACTATTGTCCTCATCTTTGTCGCCATATTTATTACAACGTTTTTCCATTATTCGGTCTATATTTCTGTGATCTTTATGTCTATATTTACATTATGAGGACTATTGTCCTCATCTTATTGCCATATTTATTACAACGTTTCGTCCTTTCAGTCTTTCTGTCTATATTTCTGTGATGAGGTATTATGTACACTATTTACATTATTCGGACTATTGTCCTCATCTTTTGTCGCCATATTTATTCCAACTATTTCGTCGGACTTTCATCTTTCTGTCTATATTTCTGTGATGAGGTATTATGTACACTATTTACATTATTCGGACTATTGTCCTCATCTTTTTGTCGCCATATTTATTCAACGTTTCGTCTTTCAGTATCTGTCTATATTTCTGTGATGAGGTATTATGTATTTACATATTTACATTATTCTCTTTTTGTCTATATTTTGTCCTCATCTTTATCGCCATATTTATCACAACGTTTCGTCCTTTCAGTTTCTGTCTATATTTCTGTGATGAGGTATTATGTACACTATTTACATTATTCGGACTATTGTCCTCATCTTTGTGTCTATATTTATTCCAACGTTTTCCTTTCACTATTTATATTTATTGATGACTATTGTACACTATTTTTTATCTATATTATTGTGATCAGGTATTTGTTGCTATATTTATTACAACGTTTCGTCCTTTCAGTTCTGTCTATATTTCTGTGATGAGGTATTATGTACACTATTTACATTATTCGGACTATTGTCCTCATCTTTTGTCTATATTTTTATTACAACGTTTTCCTTTCAGTATCTTCTATATTTCTGGATGAGGTATTATGTACACTATTTACATTATTCGGACTATTGTCCTCATCTTTGTCGCCATATTTATTACAACGTTTCGTCCTTTCAGTATCTTTCTGTCTATATTTCTGTGATGAGGTATTAAGTACACTATTTACATTATTCGGACTATTGTCCTCATCTTTGTGTCATATTTATGTGACAACGTTTCGTCCTTTCAGTATTATTCTATATTATTGTGATCATCTTTATGTCTATATTTACATGATGAGGATTATTGTCCTCATCTTTTTCGCCATATTTATTCAACGACTTTTGTCCTTTCATCTTTCTGTCTATATTTCTGTGATGAGGTATTAAGTACACTATTTACATTATTCGGATTGTCCTCATCTTTGTCCATATTTATTCACGTTTCTTTCAGCATCTGTCTATATTTCTGTGATGAGGTATTATGTACACTATTTACATTATTCGGACTATTGTCCTCATCTTTCTGTCTATATTTCAACGTTTCGTCCTTTCAGTATCTATTTATATTTATGAGATGACTATTGTCCTCATCTATTTGTCATATTTTCGGACTATTGTTATTCGGAATTGCTCATCTTTGTCTATATTTTGCCATATTTATTCAACATTTTCGGTATTTTCAGTTTCTGTCTATATTTCTGTGATGAGGTATTAAGTACACTATTTACATTATTCGGACTATTGTCCTCATCTTTTGTCTATATTTCTGTGATGTTTCGTCCTTTCAGTATTTACTATATTTCTATTGTCCTCATCTTTCTGTCTATATTTATGTGATGATTGTCCTCATCTTTGTCTATTTATTTATTCAACGTTTTTGTCCTTTCAGTTTCTGTCTATATTTCTGAGATGAGGTATTATGTACACTATTTACATTATTCGGACTATTGTCCTCATCTTTGTGTCTATATTTATGTACAACGTTTCGTCCTTTCAGTATCTTATATATTTCTGAGATGAGGTATTATCTTTATGTCTATATTTACATTATTCGGACTATTGTCCTCATCTTTGTTGCCATATTTATTACAACGTTTCGTCCTTTCAGTATCTGTCTATATTTCTGAGATGAGGTATTATTTGTACACTATTTACATTATTCGGACTATTGTCCTCATCTTTGTCGCCATATTTATTTACACAACATTTTCGGACTATTGTTCAGTTTCTGTCTATATTTCTGTGATGAGGTATTATGTACACTATTTACATTATTCGGACTATTGTCCTCATCTTTTTGTCTATATTTATGTGATGAGGTATTTTTACACTATTTTCATTATTCTGTCTATATTTCTGTCTATATGATGAGGTATTATGTACACTATTTACATTATTCGGACTATTGTCCCATCATCTTTGTCGCCATATTTATTACAACTATTTTCGTCCTTTCATCATTTCTGTCTATATTTCTGTGATGAGGTATTATGTACACTATTTACATTATTCGGACTATTGTCCTCATCTTTGTGTCTATATTTATTACAACGTTTATTCCGGACTATTTCAGTATCTGTCTATATTTCTGGACTATTATTCCTCATATTTACATTATTCGGATATTGTCCTCATATTTTATCATCATATTTATCGGACTTTTGTCCTTTCAGTATCTGTCTATATTTCTGAGATGAGGTATTTGTATACTATTTTACATTATTTATTGTCCTATTGTTGCCATATTTATTATTTTCCCTTTGTCCTATCTGTCTATATTTCTGTGATGAGGTATTATGTACACTATTTACATTATTCGGACTATTGTCCTCATCTTTGTCTATATTTCTGTGATATTTATACACTAACATTTTGTTCAGTATCTTTGTCTATATTTCTGTGATGAGGTATTATGTACACTATTTACATTATTCGGACTATTGTCCTCATCTTTCTGTCTATATTTCTGTGACAAGGTTTAAGTACACTATTTACATTATTCGACTATTGTCCTCATCTTTCTATATTTCTGTGATGAGGTATTAAGTACACTATTTACATTATTCGGACTATTGTCCTCATCTTTTTGTCTATATTTCTGTGACAAGGTTTGTACACTATTTACATTATTCGGACTATTGTCCTCATCTTTCTGTCTATATTTCTGTGATGAGGTATTAAGTACACTATTTACATTATTCGGACTATTGTCCTCATCTTTCTTCTATATTTATTGATGAGGTGTTTGTCCACTATTTCATTATTCGGACTATTTTCCTCATCTTTATGTCTATATTTCTGTGATGAGGTATTATTGTCCTCATCTATTTACATTATTCGGACATTGTTTCCTCATCTTTCTGTCTATATTTCTGAGATGAGGTATTAAGTACACTATTTACATTATTCGGACTATTGTCCTCATCTTTTGTCTATATTTCTGTGATGAGGTATTAAGTACACTATTTACATTATTCGGACTATTGTTCATCTTTCTGTCTATATTTCTGTGATGAGGTATTATGTACACTATTTACATTATTCGGACTATTGTCCTCATCTTTTGTCTATATTTCTGTGATGAGGTATTCGTCCTATTTCATTATTCTGTCTATATTTCTTATTCTGTATTATATTTTTTTATTGAGTTATTGTCCTCATCTTTTTCATATATTTATTGTTTCTTTATTCTATATTTCTGTGAGGTATTAAGTACACTATTTACATTATTCGGATATTGTCTCATCTTTTGTCATATTTCACGTTTCTTTTTCTGTCTATATTTTTGATCTATTATGTACACTATTTACATTATTCGGACTATTGTTCATCTTTTGTCTATATTTCTGTGATTATTAAGTACACTATTTACATTATTCGGACTATTGTCCTCATCTTTCTGTCTATATTTCTGTGATGAGGTATTATGTACACTATTTACATTATTCGGACTATTGTCCTCATCTTTCTGTCCATATTTCTGTGACGTTGAGGTATCAGTATCTATTTATATTATTCGGACTATTGTCCTCATCTTTCTGTCTATATTTCTGTGATGACTATTATCCTACACTATTTACATTATTCGGACTATTGTCCTCATCTTTCTGTCTATATTTCTGTGATGAGGTATTATGTACACTATTTACATTATTCGGACTATTGTCCTCATCTTTCTGTCTATATTTCTGTGACAAGGTTATTGTCTATTTCAGTATTGTTTATATTATTCGATGACTATTGTCCTCATCTTATTTACATATTTCGGACTGATGAGGTCATCTTAGTACACTATTTACATTATTCGGACGTTTGTGCCTTTCAGTATCTGTCTATATTTCTGTGATGAGGTATTAAGTACACTATTTACATTATTCGGACTATTGTCCTCATCTTTTTGTCTATATTTCTGTTGATGAGGTTTCATTATCTGTCTATATTTCATTATTCGGACTATTGTCCTCATCTTTTGTCTATATTTCTGTGATGATCATTCATCTTTGTACACCATTTACATTATTCGGACTATTGTCCTTTCATCTTTCTGTCTATATTTCTGTGATGAGGTATTAAGTACACTATTTACATTATTCGGACTATTGTTCCTCATCTTTCTGTCTATTTTCTTTGCCTATAGGTATTAAGTACACTATTTACATTTTCGGACTATTGTTTCATCTTATTTTTCTGTCTATATTTCTGTGATGAGGTATTAAGTACACTATTTACATTATTCGGACTATTGTCCTCATCTTTGTGTCTATATTTCTATGACAACGTTTAAGTACCTATTTACATTATTCGGACTATTGTGATCATCTTTCTGTCTATATTTCTATGATGAGGTATTGTCCTCACTATTGTCGCCATATTTATTACAACTATTGTCCTCATCTTTCTGTCTATATTTCTGTGATGAGGTATTAAGTACACTATTTACATTATTCGGACTATTGTCCTCATCTTTTGTCTATATTTCTGTGATATTTAATTACACAATTTACATTATTCGGACTATTGTCCTCATCTTTCTGTCTATATTTCTGTGATGAGGTATTATGTACATTATTTACATTATTCGGACTATTGTCCTCATCTTTGTGTCTATATTTCTGTGATGTTTATTAAGTATCTATTTACATTTCTGAGATGGACTATTGTCCTCATCTTATTGTCTATATTTCTGTGATGTCCTCATTTTGTCGTAATATATTTATTACAACGTTTTATTGTTTCATTTTTTTGTCTATATTTCTGTGATGAGGTATTATATTACACTATTTACATTATTCGGACTATTATTCCTCATTTTGTTGGACTATTTATTCCTTTCATTTTCTGTCTATATTTCTGAGATGTCTATGACATATTTACATTATTCGGACTATTGTCCTCATCTTTTACATTATTCGGACTATTGTCCTCCAGTTTCTGTCTATATTTCTGAGATGAGGTTATTAAGTACACTATTTACATTATTCGGACTATTGTCCTCATCTTTTTGTCTATATTTCTGTGATGAGGTATTCTGTCTATATTTCATTATTCGGACTATTGTATTTCATCTTTCTGTCTATATTTCTGTGATCTTTATTGCCATATTTATTTAATTATTCGGACTATTTCCTCATTTCTGTCTATATTTCTGTGATGAGGTATTAAGTACACTATTTACATTATTCGGACTATTGTCCTCATCTTTGTCTATATTTCTGTGATATTTATACAACATTATTCGGACCTTTCAGTATCTGTCTATATTTCTGTGATGAGGTATTATTAAGTACACTATTTACATTATTCGGACTATTGTCCTCATCTTTTCTGTCTATATTTCTGTGACAAGTTTTTAAGTTTACACTATTCGTCTATATTTTATTCGGACTATTGTCCTTTCATCTTTTATTTCCATATTTCGGACTATTATTTTTACACTATTTACATTATTCGGACAACGTTTCCTTTCATTTTTTGTCTATATTTCTGTGATGAGTTATTATGTACACTATTTACATTATTCGGACTATTGTCCTCATCTTTCTGTCTATTTATTTCTGTGTTGAGGTATTAATACACTATATTTTACATTATTCGGACTATTTCCTCATCTTTCTGTCTATTTTCTGTGATTATTAAGCCATATTTACATTATTCGGACTATTGTCCTCATCTTTTTGTCTATATTTCTGTGATGAGGTATTAAGTACACTATTTACATTATTCGGACTATTGTCCTCATCTTTGTTTGCCATATTTTTAGTTACAACGTTTTTTCGTTTTAGATGAGACTTTATATCCCTCATCTTTTGTCTATATTTCTGTGATGAGGTATTATGCCTTAAATTTACATTATTCGGACTATTGTCCTCATCTTTGTGTCTATATTTCTGAGATTATTAAGTACACTATTTACATTATTCGGACTATTTCCTCATATTTTTCTGTCTATATTTCTGTGATGAGGTATTATGTACACTATTTACATTATTCGGACTATTGTCCTCATCTTTTTCTGTCTATATTTATTGACAACGTTATTAAGTACACTATATTTACATTATTCGGAGATTGTCCTCATTTTTGTCTATATTTCTGTGATGAGGTATTAATTACATCTATTCGCCATATTATTACAACGTTTGTCCCTTTCTTTCTGTCTATATTTCTGTGATGAGTTATTAAGTACACTATTTACATTATTCGGACTATCTTTTGTCCATATTTCATCTTTTCTGTCTATATTTCTGTGATGCTATTATGTATATTAATTACACTATTTACATTATTCGATATTGTCCTCATCTTTCTGTCTATATTTCTGTGATGAGGTATTAATACACTATTTACATTATTCGGACTATTGTCCTCATCTTATGTTCTTAGTTCTTTCTGTCTATATTTCTGTGATGAGGTATTATTACACTATTTACATTATTCGGACTATTGTCCTCATCTTTTTGTCTATATTTCTGTGATGAGGTATTTATACACTATTTATTATTATTCGGACTATTGTCCTCATCTTTCTGTCTATATTTCTGTGATGAGGTATTATTACACACTATTTACATTATTCGGACTATTGTCCTCATCTTTTGTCTATTTATTTCTGTGATTACATTATTCGACTATTGTGCCTCATACAATATTTTTACATTATTCGGACTATTGTCATTATTCGGACTATTTTTCTTTCTATATTTCTGTGATGATTATTAAATTACACTATTTACATTATTCGGACTATTGTCCTCATCTTTCTGTCTATATTTGAGATGTGATGAGTTATTTAAGTACTATTTACATTATTCGGACTATTGTCCTCATCTTTCTGTCTATATTTTTGTTTTAGACACTATATTATTCGGATATTGTTCCTCATCTTTCTGTCTATATTTCTGTGATGAGGTATTAAATTACACTATTTACATTATTCGGACTATTGTCCTCATCTTTCTGTCTATATTTCTGTGATGAGGTATTATTAACTATTTACATTATTTACCTCATTATTCTGAAATATGAGAGAAAATCATTATTCACAATTTCTCATCTTTTCTGTCTATATTTCTGTGATGAGGTATTAAGTACAATTATTTACATTATTCGGACTATTGTCCTCATCTTTCTGTCTATATTTCTGAGATGTGTTATTAAGTACACTATTTACATTATTCGGACTATTGTCCTCATCTTTCTGTCTATATTTCTGTGATGAGGTATTAAGTACACTATTTACATTATTGTTATTGTCCTCATCTTTCTGTCTATATTTCTGTGATGAGGTATTAAGTACACTATTTACATTATTCGGACTATTGTCCTCATCTTTCTGTCTATATTTCTGTGATGAGGTATTAAGTACACTATTTACATTATTCGGACTATTGTCCTCATCTTTCTGTCTATATTTCTGTGATGACATTATTATTTTGTACTCAGCTTTTTACAATTATTCGGACTATTGTCCTCATATTTTTTATCTATATTTCTGTGATGAGGTATTAACACACTATTTACATTATTCGGACTATTGTCCCTCATCTTTCTGTCTATATTTCTGTGATGAGGTATTAAGTACACTATTTACATTATTCTTGGACTATTGTCCTCATCTTTCTGTCTATATTTCTGTGATGAGGTATTATTATACACTATTTACATTATTCGGACTATTGTCCTCATCTTTCTGTCTATATTTCTGTGATGAGGTATTAAGTACATTATTTACATTATTCGGACTATTGTCCTCATCTTTTTATATTTCTTTGTGATGAGTCTATTTCTGTGATGATTTATTACACTATTTACATTATTCGGACTATTGTCCTCATCTTTCTGTCTATATTTCTGAGATGTGTTATTAAGTACACTATTTACATTATTCGGACTATTGTCCTCATCTTTCTGTCTATATTTCTGAGATGAGTTATTATTAGTACACTATTTACATTATTCGACTATTGTCCTCATCTTTTTGTCTATATTTCTGTGATGAGGTATTAAGTACACTATTTACATTATTCGGACTATTGTCCTCATCTTTCTGTCTATATTTCTGAGATGTTATCCTCACACTATTTACATTATTCGGACTATTGTCCTCATCTTTCTGTCTATATTTTGACTGATGAAATTATTAATAACATTATTTACATTATTCGGTTTATTGTGCTCATCTTTCTGACTATATTTCTGTGATGAGGTATTAAGTACACTATTTACATTATTCGGACTATTTTCTCTTTTTTGAAAAATTAGAATTTGGTCTTATTTGTTTATAAACGTTCCGAAAATTTCGTTGTTAATGAAAGATTATGAAACTCTGGATTTTCACGAAGCGAAAAAGATACCACTTAGCCTGTGTTGTATTTTTTTTACAACTGCTACTGTTGTTTGTGGTGGAATGTTTTGTTTTTATAATGACGAAATTTCGGATATTAATTTCTAGAATAATGAAATCGTCATCATCATGAATTATCACAAGTGGACATATGGTTTTTTAGAAAATTTTACATTTTTGTTTCTAGAATGATGAAATATCATCATCATTATGAATCATAAAATTTTCAGCAACATTTTATTGCACTGGAGTATTAGCAAATAACATCTTCAATAAGATGTCCATCATTTATGATATCGACTTTGCAAGATTAACATGAAGTCAATGCAATAACTCCACATTGCTGTCAATGTTAGCACATTCACTCTTTAAGCGTTCAATTAAGTTTGTTGCATTTGTGATTTTTTATTGAGTACACCTTCTACTTTAGTATACTCTAGGAAAAGTAGTCAGTTCTTTCTTCTTTCGAGAAAACCATATTTAATCTGTTGTGGTAAAAACAATGTAGTTAATAAGATTTCCTGTATGTCCATGTTTTAGTGACATCCTGTAGTATGCTTCCCAATTCTCCGTGTTTACGTCATGACAGTTTTATCAATGTTGCCTGCTTTAATGATGTTTTAGCCATCTGCGATGTCATCATCGTCAACAGAATCATCTCATTTATCATCAAAATGATAAAATCTTCACATCTGTCTCCGTTCTTGATACACCATTTTGGGAATCTATTTAACACTGTTCTTTCAGAGATATTCTGCCAATCTTTTAATTTTAATGAATATAAAACTTCTGTTCGATAAATGCGACCTCTCAGTATGTGGTCATAATAGCCTTGGATTTGTCTGCGATTGGATAATATTGCGTAGACATCTAGCATGGTGTTCCTTACTAAAGAACAAGTCATAATGCAAAGCACGTTTACAACGCGAGGCTTATTTCAAATCTAGTCGTTTCAGTCATAGGGGAGCTTTTAATTTTTGGTTTGGGTTTGCGGTAAATCACTGCTTTACTGGCCTTAATTTTTTACTTTTCACATTAGGTCTTCTTCTTCTTCTTCTTCTTCTGATTCCCCTTTTCCTTCGGCTTCATTCTTTGTGCTTTCTTTGTTTTTCTTCTTTCTCATTTTTTGTGGGATTTCAATGAATGTTTTGAGCAATCATTCTTCTTCTTCTTCTTCTTAAATTCTTCTTCTTCTTAAATTCTTCTTCTTCTTCTTTTCTTCTTCTTCTTCTTCTTCGATTTCTTCTTCTTAAATTGTTCTCCTTCTTAAATTCTTCTTCTTCTTCTTCTTCTTCGATTTCTTCTTCTTCTTCGATTTCTTCTTCTTCTTCTTCTTCTTCTTCGATTTCTTCTTCTTCTTCTTAAATTATTCTTCTTCTTAAATTCGTCTTCTTCTTCTTCTTCGATTTCTTCTTCTTCTTCTTCGATTTCTTCTTCTTCTTCTTCTTAAATTCTTCTTCTTCTTAAATTCTTCTTCTTCTTCTTCGATTTCTTCCTCTTCTTCTTCTTCTTAAATTCTTCTTCTTCTTAAATTCTTCTTCTTCTTCTTCTTAAATTCTTCTTCTTCTTAAATTCTTCTTCTTCTTCTTCTTCTTCTTCTTCTATTTCCCCTTTTCCTTCGGCTTCATTCTTCTTCTTTCTCATTTTTAGGTGCCATCAATGAAGTTTCGAGTAATCATTTTTCTTCTTCATCTTTTTCCTTATTCCTAAAAATATGATTTAGTTTTAAATAACCCGCAAAAGGTTTTATAAGCTGCAGAAAACGAATCTATCAACCCTTCTTCTCCTCATTCTTCTTTTTCTTCATTTTCGTGTCCCTTTATAACATTAGAGATCATGCCTCTCCACGATTTCTTCTTATTTGTGGCTCTTAATATATTTTCTCTTTTTGTTACTTCTCCTAAAACTTGTTCCGCCATATATGTATTTAAACTCGGTATGTAGGATTATGACTAGTTTTCTTCTGTTTATCTTGACATTAATCTATCAAATGGGTTTCAAATTTTCCAAGTATTCTTTCCTCATTATGTACCTTAGAAATTTCAAGTGACTCTTCAAGATGTTATGTATAGGTGTCTTTTTTTAATTTCCATTTTTTTCGCCGATGCTCACATGGTCCTTGATATTCAGAGCATCCTTCTGTAGAACCTTAATTCTGTTGCTTCATTTCTCTTCTTTATTTGTGTTATTGAATGTCCAACGTTATTCGCTGGAATATTAGAAGGATTGATATTACCTAACTGTTCAGTATACATTTGCTATCTCTAAACGCCTTTGGATCTATTAAAATAAGTATCAGGCTTATTTCTTATCTTTCTTTCAGATATACTATATTATTTTGTATTTTTTATTAAGAGAATGAAATTTCTTTTGTGCGAAACTCATAAAAAGTGTCATTTAGAAAGCGTGATCTTCTTACTTGGAAGTTAATTTGACATTTTTATTTTTTAGTCAGTGTTAATTTAATATTCTTCTGAATTAAATTTTTTATTCATAAAAGCAAATATACTATTGATCAACTTTATTTATTTATGCTGAATCTGTATTTCCGTTTCTTTCAAATGAACATTCTATGTTCCATTTATTTACCACGCTTCTTATAGCGAAATTTAATATTTTAATCTCACTTGGTTTAAATAAATAATTTATTTATCGTATTTTTCTAGTTATTCACTTTCTATCATTTCACCCCAAGTAAGACAATAGATCCTCTCGGACGTTAAGGGTGACCCTGTCAAGGAATATAAGTAAAACAACTACTATTAAACTGAAAGGACTATAAAAGAACAACAATTAAGAAAGCGAAAGATAACAATTGACATTGAAATTAATTTTCTGAAGATCAAAATTGACAGGGATGCTAGAAGCCGGAAGAGAGTTCCACAAGCGAGAAGTGCGTAAAAAATTGTTAGCATAGAACTTACTGTTACATCTAACTGTTTCAAGTGTAAAATTATGAAACTTTGC
The DNA here is from genome assembly GCA_903632075.3 of Acanthosepion pharaonis. NCBI lineage: Eukaryota > Metazoa > Mollusca > Cephalopoda > Sepiida > Sepiidae > Acanthosepion > Acanthosepion pharaonis. Next base: position 107,374 of record CAHIKZ030001864.1, read on the forward strand.
CGCCAATCTAGTCGTACATTCATAAAGTTTAGTTACCATAGAGGAGAGTAATATTTATTTTGTTTGCCACGACAATGTGGCACAAGGCCATATGTAGGGATAGGAGAACGACGGTCTTTAATTTGTCTTCTCTTGAACTCAGCTAGCCACAATAACTGGCCCAAATATGCCAGAATATTCCTAATCTGTCTAATGGGGAGATAAAAATAAAGAAAAAGTTCATCAGAACAATTGCCATATATGTATTTATATGAAAGATACAGAAAAACGTATGTTACGGCGGCGGGAAAGGGATTGAAACTGAGATGCCATGTCAGAACCAATAGAATTTTTTTTTTTAATCTCTAAACATATAGCAGGAGGACTATATATGGAAACAATATTCAAAGTAAGAACGAATGGTTGACTTATAAATATGTAAGATAGATTCTGGCGATAGAATAATATCTCGCTCGACATAGTGAGCCAACTTTTTTGAGGTGCACATTAAGCAATTTATTCAATAAACTTTACTATTGCATGTCAGCTGAGAAATCTAGACAGAGAAGGCACAATGAGTCCCTCCCCTGCGGGTTAGGATAAAGCATGCTGGTAGAAGTTATAATACGTTCCCTCAGATGATTAAAATGTTATTAAAGATTATTACAAATGTTACATCTTCTGACCAGCATAAAGGATTATAGGAATAATGTTCAAAAATAATTGTCCGAAAAAATTATTCCAAAACAATTATTTGAAAAACGTTTATTAGAATTGCAAATTGTTTGAATAAAAATTAATCAAAAGGACAATTATAGTAAATGACAATAATTCGAAATTCAAAATTGTTTATTGCAATCTCTATCTATAAATGTGTGTGTGTGTGTGTGTGTGTGTGCGTGCGTGCGTGTGTGTAACGAATGCACGGCCGCAATTTTTGACGGATTTGCACCAAAATTTGCATGCACTTGCTCCAAGTTAGTGGGAAGGACAAGACAGACTTTGCATTTCCCAACTACCATCGATAGTGAAAATAATCGATTTTTTCATACTTCTACGGCAGTTTTCATGTAGTTTGCGGCAATTTTCTACTGGCGAGAGCCAATAGCTGGCTGCCACGAATCGGCAGGAAGATTCTATTGACCAGCGTGAGAGCCAACAGCTGACTGACACGAATGTTAACTAGCATGCAAAAAAAATCGATAGCTGCATTCGTCACAAGTGGGAAAAATTTAAATCTGCATGGCACTTTACTCCAATTGGCTCATTCGCTTGCTTAAATTCAACGTTGATTCTGATTCCGCAGAACTGGGTTGGGTGTGAAAAAGTATTTGTTGTTAACATTCTTTTTTCATTCGGTTTTTCCAGTTACGAGTTTTTTTAAAGCTGATCGTTTTGTGTTCATTTTGTTTAGTTCTTTTTTTGTAACAGATTTAATGTTTACTATAGAGCTTAGAAAAAAAATTCGCAGTGTGAGATAGGCAAGAAGTAAGGCATGTAGCAACATCAGCACGGCAAAGGGCACTCCTTTAAAGGCAAGGAAGGGCAAAAATATTTTAAGTCAAGTGATAGCGATTGCTGTATGAGTCGTACGATTTTTGAATCAAGCATGGGCAACGCCGGGCCATGCTGTTAGTAAAATATAAAAATTGAAAGAGGAAATGCACAAATGATAATTACTGGAAATACAAATAACTTCATTAAAAAAAAAAAAAAAACTAGTAAGAAAAATCCTTATAAGCGTAAGTTCTATGATACTGCATGCAAATAGTCAACTATTGAAGAGTACTCAAAGATGCCACTAATTTTTTAAAAAGTTTTTCAATTACGTTATGACATTTCGTCATCACTTCAAGTTCTGTTGGTACCTTTTTAATTAGGACGCTTGTTCTAAAGCATTTCGGTCGTTATACACGCCTATTCCGGCTGTCTGTTGTTATACACAAATGATAATTATTCGAAATTCAAATATCTTTAGTAAAACAATTCAGTAAGAAAAGATCTTTATGATCTTAAATTATATGATACTGCATGCAAATAGTCAACGACTGAAGAATAGTCGTTCAATGATGTCACTAATTTTTTTGAAAGTTTTCCAGTTACGTCACTGTATTTCTTAACACTCTTGATATTGTGGCAACCTGCTCTTACTTTTGCAATATGAATTTCTTGCAAGTCCTGTTCTCTTTTAAGAGCGTCTAAATTCCATATTGTAGGATGATGAAATGACACTTGCTGCAAAAAGATCTATGTCATCCTTCAAGGGCGTTATTATTTCGAGGCAAATCATCATTGACACTCTCAAATTCAAACAACATGAAATTTATATTAGATATAGGTATTTCGAATAATTATCATTTAGTATAACTGTCCTTTTCGGTTAATCTAAAGCAAAATAATTTACAATTCGAATAATTGTTTTTGAAACAATTTTCTCGATTCAGTTAGATATAAGATTTTTTAAACATTTATATATATATATATATATATATATATATATATATATATATATATATATATATATATATATATTATATTGTATTTTTGTTTTTTTGTTTTCTTTTCTGTCACCTTGATTTCTTTTATAAGGAAGGACTAATTTTTTGCCCGTATCTTAGAACGATTTTCTAAACGTAATTATATTCAAAATAAACCTATTTACAAATTGTAAGGCCATTTTAAATGACACTTTCTGATGAAGTCGTCGTTGTAGAAGCAGCCGTAGTTGACTTTTGTATGCAGTAATCATATAACTTAAGGCCATAAGGATGTTTTCTTATTAAATTTGTTTTATTAACGATATTTGTATTTCAAATAATTATCATTTATATATTTCGTTTTTTAATTTTTACATTTTTATTGCAATAAAGTATTTTGCATTTCCAATAAGAATTATTTAGTATAACTGTCCTTTCGATTAATTTTCACTCAACAATTTACAGTTCGAATAAATGTTTGCGAATAATTGTTTTCGAAAAATTATTTTCGAACACTTTTCTCCATACGCGCAAAAAGTTAACTTTAATAATTTTTATTTAAGTTTTGAAGTCATTTTTCTTCGATTGTGATTTTACGCTTTGAAATGTATTAAAATACGCCATTATTACATAAAGTTAATTTAATATTTTTATTTATGATATAGTCCTTGATAACAACAAATATATTGATTATAAATTTTTTTATTGAATAATTAGTGTTTTTCGTTCGAAAAGATGCGCACAAAGCTTTTTCAGCTGCTTGTAGTTTTGATGTTTTCGGGATTTGAACCGAACGCTTTTAATCAATCTCAGGTGAAAGTTTTTCATTTCGGTTTGACTTGTTTTGTTTTACGTCAAATCAACACCTTCATGGGTTATTTAATGCCGGCAAGATATTTATTGCTGGTATTTTTTTCAAAAATGTATTGGTGGTAATTTTTTTTATTTTTTCCAAAAATGTATTATAGGTACATTTTTTAAAATATATTGCTGGTAATATTGCATTTTCAAAATATGTATTGCTGGTAAAAAAAAAATTCAAAAGTGTATTAGGCTTAAAATCTATTTATATACTTTCATAGTGTTTTGGGCGATTTTGAAGGGGGTTAACTATTTGTTTTAGAAAATCCTCAAACCTTCTGATCAGAGGCCTTGCTGTCGGATGTAGCTTATCGTCATACGTTGGATGGACGAGGGTGTAATTTATATTTACTAAACCCCAAATAAGGTCAGGTTGTGATACAAGGTCGGTTTAATGTGAGGAGCCCGAGCATATACATCCGGGCTAGGAACAAAAATTGCCCCCGCATCCGTCGGTTATTTTGCCCTATGTGCGAGCACCGAATATTCTCTCTTGTGCAATGAGAGGGCACGACCTCGAGAAGCAGTTAATATCTAAGGGCAATTATATATAATGTTTTTCTCAGATTGACTCTGTCCTTTGACGAATTCGCCCTTGAGCATACTTTGCCAAAAGAAAGATACGCAACTGGGAGATGATAAACAACAGTTTTACAAACCACTCGAGAGTAATTTACATATGATCGGATGCAGATGTAGTTTGTCGTCTTACCCAGGACGCGGATGTAGTTTATCGTAATAACCAGGACAGCTTTTCATTTCAGGCTGAGAGATTTCATATTTGTTAATATTCTCCAGTCCCCTTTGTATCGCTTGAGTGGATATCATTTAACCAAGTCGTTAATCGCAATGAATTATATTCTAACAAAATTGTTTCATCTAAAAATTCCTTGTGTACTGTTTAAAGCCGAGAGTTCTTGCGTTTGCTATTATACTAGGTAAGGTGCTGGAAATTTGAACGGACATTCTGTTACTCAATATTTATTGCTTATTTCCAGATTTCAGGAGTGAAAGTCGAAATGTAATATAATAATAAAGACAGTGATTATTTTGCCGTTCATTAGAAAGCACTTATGAGGCTTTGAACAATAATCAAGAAACATAACAAATAATAATAATAAATTGTGATAAATATCCAGAAACGATTGATCATCTTGTATCAGGTTGCAGGATATTGGCACCCACTGAATATAAAACCCGACATGACAGAGTGGGCCAATATCTGCACTGGAAAATCTGCAACTTCTACGGGAAGAAAACTGAAAGAAACTGGTATGAACACCACCCAGACCCGGTTACGGAGATAGGACCTGTTACAATTCTATGGGACTACACAATACACACTGACAGAACAATCAAAGCCAACCGCCCAGATATTGTTATTAAAGACCACAAACAAAAACGGTGCCTCCTTATTGATATGGCAGTCCCTGCTGACTGCAATGTATCTTTGAAGATATTCAAAAAGTTGTCAAAATACAAGGACCTTGAAATAGAAATCTCGAAAATGTGGCATATGGGAACATCAACAATCCCTGTTGTAGTTGGAGCCCTAGGACTGGTTGGAAAAAGATTGCAGTAGACTAATTGAAGGGATTCCTGGAAGTCCATGCCTCAAGGAGATACAAAAATTGTTCTGACAAGTACAGCCCACACTTTACGAAGGGCTTTTATCTATTTTTTTTTTTTTTTTTTTTGTCAGTGGAAAGTGTCATGATGCCATTTCTAACCTTAGGTCCCTGGGCGGGACCCGGAAAGAAAAGTAAACGCCAGAAATCAAAGAAATAAAAATAATAATAATAATAATAATAATAATGAATATATTATCTGAAATTAAGGGAAATATTATATAAAAATCAATATACCCCTGTATAATAAAATATCCAGCAACATATAAATTTCTTGTAAAGATATAAAACATTGTTAAAATGTTGAATATAAAACTAAGAGATAACTGTATAAAAGGCCAATATCATGCAAAATAACGATGTAACTACCCTCTGGGAAATTGAATTTAAACATGATATTAGAACCTGGCCAACACTTTCATTTATATTATCACTGTATAATAGAAGATGATTTATAACAATTTTACTAAAACTTTATACTACAATCGAAACTGGAAAAGTTAATCTCCAGACATCGTGATCAAGGAATTTTCCAAAAACAGAAGGTGTCAAAAGGGATGACTATTAACATCTATTTGGGGAAAAAAACTGTATCAGAGTTTGGAAACCGATAATTGGAATGACAAAAAATCCAGTTACCATAAATAACATAAAATCGTCTGAAGAATTATACATTTTAATTTTTAAAGAAATACTCATCAAAGGACGGACCATATATTAGACAATTTTAGTTTGGATAATTCCTACTCTAAAAATGGACGATTTTAAAGTATAAAAAAAAAATAATCTAATAATTTTAATTTGTAAATAATTTCGTTTGAATGAGGTATTTAAACATTATTAATTATTTATTTTATTCTCTACATTTCTTAGACGAGTTATTTATATTTCCACGTTCTAAAAATTTCAGTAATCTGTCTATTTTTAATTAGATGATTTATTAATAGTTATATACATCTTTTCTGATTTATCACTATTTTACAATCTTTGAATAAAATATTTATTTTACAACATTTCGGATTTGTAAGCAACAAATGAAAGATGCAAAGGTGGTTTAATTTAAGTCTGTTTGGTATTTGATATTTCAACCATTAAAGCAAAAAGGAAAATTCAAGAATGGATAATGGCGACCTTTATATCCATATGACAATATTCAAAGATATTTTTTATATTTCAATACTTGATTCATTGAATTTGGATAAAAATTCAAAATAATGATAAATGACGTCCATCAAACATGGCACGTGGAACTAGAACTTTTGTTTTGAGCGAAATAAAGGTTTTTTTGAAAATTCCAAAACCTGTGAGAATATAATATATATATAAATATAAATACAATATTTAGATATCAATAGAATGAATATAATAATTGTTAATTTCAATTTCATTGATTTTCTTGTGGATTCTTTAGAATGAATTCGGTCATTCCATAGGAAAACAATAAAATGAATAATTAAATATAAGAAATAAAATATATTAAATACAATCATACAAAAAATACATTTTATAAATTTTAGAATTTCGTTTACTTCAAATACAAATGAAGATATAAAGTCTCGAAGTTTTTATTTTTAGAGTCTAAATGCTTATAACTGAGTTCTACAATTCAAGGTTTTTTCATATAAACAAATCGTATAATATTTTTTCTCTAAAATATATCCATATACTTTGACTAATTTTTTTATGATTGTCCTTTATTTTTTACAGCATTTCTTTTAAAACTGGTAATCCATTTATATGAATTTGGAAAATGCCAGCTTTTTTTAGCTCAAATAATAACAAAGCTATTTGGCAATTTAATAAGGATCATTTATTGTCATAGAATTAATATATTAATTTATTTAATCACATAAATAAAGAAAGACATTCTAAAAAAAAAAAATGATGAAAAATTGAAAATTATCATGTTTTTATACTAATAAAATTTATATTTCGAAAATGATTTTATGAAAAATTGAAAACAAAATGGACTAGAAAAACAAATAGTAAAACATTATGGATAAAAAATTAAAAGATTAACAAAAATAAAAAAAGGATAAATATATTTGATAATGATACAGATAAATATGGTTTATAGTAATCATTAAAAAATAAACGTCCTATAAAAATGTATTAAAACAAAGACAAGGAAAATAATCAGGAATAGAAAATCCAATTAAGTTATGAAGAAAATGATTTTCAAGAAGGTGAAGTAATGAAAACAAACATAATCAGAGAATACAAACAATAAAATAAGAATGGGAGAATTGGGGAAAATTAGACAAACCTAATATATTCAAAAATAAGGAAATATAATTGCGGAAGAAAACAAAGCAATCATTGAAATAATAAAAGAAATCAATCATAATTTAAAATTCAATGAAGTACAAAAAAAATTATTTAAAAAAAACGGACTTAAGAATTCAGCTTAAAACATATTTTTAAAAAATTCAAAAACTGTATAGACAAAAAGATTAAAAAAAAAAAAGATAAGCGATAAAATTTTCGTAAAATATAACATATTTGCAGAAATTTAATTATAAACAAAAAGAAAACGGTCCCTCTGAATTAAAAAGAAAAAAAAAAAAAGAAGTTTTGTTATAAACCTATGAAATTGAAAAAGAATTTAAAAAATAATATAAATAATATATATAGAAGATGGCGGCAATATCGCCTTGTTTTCAAACAATTTTTCTTTCTTTGAATAGGATTTTAGATTCATCCATAATGCCGAAAAATATATATTTATTATTTGATTTCGAAAATTTTTTTTAGTTTTATGACAATTTTCTAAATTTAAATATGGAAATTGGTTTTTTCATTATTTTTTAGGTTGAAATGATATAAAAAAAAATTTTATTAATAACAAAAAAATCTAAAAAATATTATATCAATTTACAAAAAATTATGAAAATAAATCAACAATGTAAATATTTAATCGAAATCTAAAAGAAAGAAATATACAAGAAAAAAATAAACAATATACGGGTTAAAAGGTCAGAAAAAAATGTTAGAAAGAATTTTCCTAAAGAGAGGTTATTTTTATTTATCACAGGTAAACAACATGAAATAAATAATTAATTTCTAAAAACTTTAAATATTGGGATAGACTGTTTCTAGTTTTATATATATGTTTATATGGATATCAGTTATTTTTTATCGAATAACTAATTTTTTTAATTTTGTTTCTGAAAGTTTCCAATGCCTTCATTAAAATTAAACCTTACACTAAGAACGGTGCTAGAAAGTAATTTTTAAATTAAATAAATTTAATTAAAAATTCCAAAGATTGTAGAAGGCCGGAAATTCCAACTCGGCCGAAAAATAAATTTAATTATTAATATTTTGTGAAAGGACAATGAGTTGAATAAAAATAATCTTTATGATTAAACCAAGAAAAAGATAAAATTTATTGAAAATGAAATATCCAGGAAATAAATAAATTGTTTTTATCTAAATATTTTGTAACAAAATTAACATATTAGAAAATTTTGAAATATAAATAAAAAGAAAAATATATATATATATATATATCATTATATATATATATATATATATATATATATATATATATATATCATTATTATATTTTATATTTTTATAAGTTTGAATGTGGAGGAATCAATTTTACCATCATAACAATAGCTTTAAGGAGAAAATAAAAAATTTCAATAATTTTTAAGACGAACACAAAATTGAAAAATGCATTTAAGTATTGAATTAAAAAAATTTTAAAATAAAATTTTTAAATGTTCAACGATATATCTCTTATATATATATATATATCATATTTAAAGACAATATATATATAATATATGTATATATATATATAAAATAAAAATAATTATTATATATATAATGGGTGACTAATATAACAATTTATAAGATAAAATTAATATATTGTAATAGATAAAAAACAGAATTAGTTATATATTCAACATTTGAAGATTTAAATTAAACATATTTGGTTATATATTAATATTTATATTATGGAATATAAGATTTTTGAAAAATAAAAAAAGGATTGGCAATTCAAACGGATCAAAATGAAAATATATATATATATATATATTTATCTGGTTTTAAAAAAATATTGAATACCGGTTGTGGTAAAATGAATTTTATTCTTTCACTGTGCACAAATATTTTGCCTAATCAAACACAAATAGAAAATATCCAATATATATATATATATATATATATATATATATATATATATATATATATATATAAAATCTATAATTAACTTTAAATTTTTTAATAAAAATTTTATCAAACATTAAAATAAATTGTAAAAAAAAACAATTTCAAAGTAAAACAAAATAACAGCGTCTGTTTTTTTTTTTATAAAGAAAATTAGTGACATCTGATATTTTAATATTCCTATATATTTTATATATGGTTTTTTTTCTTCTACAATGTCATATCAATATATAACTTCCGTTAAGTAAAAGAATTTAAATTTTAAATATCTGCTAACTAACTCATGTCTTCTCTCTCCCCCCTCACTTCCTCACTTCGTTAATTTACATATGTTTAATACGGCCCGTCAAAAAATGTGTAAATTTTTTTTTTTTTTTTGTTTGGAAGTAAAGTCTGATGATCCGCAGTCCTTTTAAAAGGGCTGTGGTGAAATAATTTATTACATGGAACCTTAAAGTGGTCTGTTTTTTTTAAATTATTTGCTCTGGATTTACATTGAGCTCTCTGGATTTTATCCTCCTTGGGTTTATCCATACGGATTACCTAGTTTTTCATAAACTATATATATATATATATATATATATATATATATATATATATATATAATATATGGAAAATTATAAACAAAACTAGAACTTGTAAAACTTGGGATGACCCATGTCTTTTTTATCATACATGAAAAACTAAACATTATTAAATTTTTAAATAATAAAAATCTATTAAACAATAGATGCAGTTAACGGTTTTTGAATCAAATTTTAGAATAAAGCATAAAACAAACAAACAATAAAATAATTTTAAAATCCATAGTCCTAATAAATAGTTTAAAAATCCTAAAAAAAAAGATAAACCTTTATGAAGTCGTCAAAAAAAAACAAATGTTAGCGATTTCATTTTTTTTTTTATATATACAAAACCCTTTCAAAAAAAAAAAAAAAAAAATAAAAAAATAAATAAATCTCCATAGAAACTTAACCAGACTAGACGATGTCATCTTCCACTTTAAATTTAGACACCCAAACCTTACCCTGACTTGACATCTGTGAATGTAACTGAGATAATGATTAAAAATTATTAACATCTTACGCCACTTTTTCTTTAAACAATTGCTATAGCCGTTATCATAGAAATTTTGTTTTCAAAAATGAATATGCTTATAAAACACGTAAATTTCAGAAATAAGTTATGAAAAAAAAAAAAATTTCGCTTGAAGATGGAACAGAGCTTAGTACTTTAATTCAATTTAATTCAAATAATTATATTGAAGTTTTCGGCTCTTGTTTTGAAACATGAGAACTCTTATGTAGCGTGTTGGAATCATTTTTTTTAAATAAATAATTATATATATATATATATATATATATATATATATATATATATATATAGATAATTATATATCCCCTTTAAAACGCTGTAGAATTGCATGTTATTAAGGACCCTCAATGGTGAACGATTTTTTATTATGGTCCACAAAAATTGTCAGAATGGATTTTTCATGATATGAAATAAATATAGGATATTATTGATTAAAAAAATATTTCCCACGCTCAATTTCAGTCTTAATGTCCCATTGATGATATAGGCTGTTTTTTGTTTGTTTTTGTTTTTGTTTTTTTGTTTTTTTTCAAAGGAATCGAAACAGAATATTTCATCATTCATCAGTTATTGGCAGGAGACTTTCAAATTTCCTCTTCCTTGCTTTCTTTAAAATTTATTTCTTTAAAATCTTTCTGACTTTCTTTCTTTAAGCTTTTTCATTCTTTATGTTAAATATTTTCATTTTTTTTTTTTTTTTTTTAAATTTTTTCGTAAAAAAAGGTGAAAACCAAGTAGACTCTACTATATATATATATATATATATATAGGAAATATATATATATAGCAAAATGTATTTGTCGTTTGTGATCAAAAAATAAATAGCCCATAATTTATCCATTTTTCCCTTCATAATTTATGGTTCTGAAAAATATTAAAATTAAGATATTAACGTAAACAAAATGAAATCTGGATTAGGTTTTACAATATATATTATTAATAGAAATAATAATACCAGCTAAACAATGCCCAATCATTTTGTTAAAATATTTCAAAACAGAATGTATCTTTATTCTTTCTTATGAGACAAACAGTTCAAAGGTTTTAATGTATCTTTGAAGATATTCAAAAATATATAAAAATAAATAAATTTAGAAATGAAAATGAAAAAAAAACTGAATATAATTAAGTAAATCAATAATTGTGTCAAAAAAATTTGAGTAAAATAGATTCTGATTGAAATGAAATTAAACCTGAAATTTTAAAGAAATACAAGTCAATAATTTTTTTAACAGAAAACTTTTTTTACAAAATCTCAATTGCAGAAGGTTTTAGGGTTTTTATTTTTTAGATTAAAATGTTTGATTAACTTAATGAAGCCATCAACTAATACTTTAGCAATCCCGATTTGGAATGAAATAAAAATGCTTTCAGCCAGAATTATTGAAATTATTTTATTTTTAATAATAATAATAATAAATAAAATAAGAAGAAGAAAAAGAAAAAGAAAAGAGAAAAAAAGAAGAAATTAGAAATAAAATGATAATAATAAAAGAAGTTTAAAATTGTGAAGAAATAATCATTTGTTATTAAGAAGAAGAAGAAGAAAATGGAAGCGCTCCATTTAATATCATTCATGATGGATAATTTGATCCTTTTTAAATAATCATACAATATCATGATAAGAAGAAGAAGAATAAAACAATGACAAGAGGAAGAAGACTATTATGCTGATTAAGAAAATCTCTTGCTTCAATGAAATAAAAGAAAGAAAAAAAGGATTAAATATTTAATAATAATAAAAGAAGTAAAAAGAAGAACGAGGAAATATATAATAGAAGAAAAGAAGAAGAAGAATAAAAAAAAAAAAGAAGAAGAATTAGAAGAAGAACGCAAAAAAAAATAATAATAAGAATTAAGAAGAAGAAGATTTCAATTAAGAGGAAATTTACAACGGCGATTAATAAGAAGAAGAAGAGGAAATAAGAAGCCAGAATTTAGAAAAAGAAAGAAATCAGAAATAATAATAAAAAAGAAGAAGAAAATGAGAAAAAATGAAAGAAAAAATAATAAAATGGAAAAAAAAATGAAAATAATTTTTTAATTTGAATTAAGAAATTAAAAGAAAAATTTTGTCATTCTAAAAAAACGTTTTCAATATTTAATCCACCTTCCAGTTTGTTTAAAATATAAATATATTTTATAATTGACATCAATGGATCTTGCAGAACAATTTCATAAAATGTTGAATTTTATAAAGATCGATATAATTATGGATATTTTTTTCCAGAATATTTAATTTAGAATAAAGTTTTGTATTTCAAAAAATGAGTTTACAAAGCTTGTCCATTGATAACATACTTTTAAAAATTAATTTTAAAAAAATAAATTGAAATTAAAAAAAATTTTTGGCCATTTTTCTTAATAAACATGAAAATATTTTGTATGATTTATATAAAATAATTTTATTGAGTTTTTATTGCTTTATAATTTTTTCATCATGCAATATTTATTAATCGAGCATAATTATTTAGAATAGACACAAATATTTTTAAATGAAAAAAAAATTTTATAATAAAATATTAAAAAAACATACTGAAAAATTCATATTTTAACAAATCTTTCAAACTAAATTAAGGAGGAAATAAATTATTATAATGATATATAATATTTTTAAAGTGGTCAATTTTTTAATATATATATATATATATATATATATATATACTTTTGGACATTTTTCGAATTTTAAAAAAAGTACAAGTTAAACACTTTTTGAAAATTTGAAAAAAAAAATAAAAAAAAGATGAACAACAGATAAAGACGTTGTTTTAATCAAACTAATTTTATCTATGTATAAATATATGTAAGATTCTTCATATATATATATATATATATATATATATATATATATATATATATATATATATAATATATAAAGTGAACATTAAAAGTGAACTAATTACATATTGAGAAGGAATCATTTATAAATAAACGGTACGCAAAAATAACAATGAATTTTGTTCAGATATGTTGAAAATTTAAAAACAACGACAAAAAAATAGAAGATCCAAATAAACTAAACAGTCAATTAAAAACCTATTATTACCCATTAATAGAATAAAATTAATTAGGAAATATATAAATGAATGAGCTCATATATAAAAATACTTTAGATATGAAAAAAAGGGGGCGATGTTACTTAAAAAACTGAAAAGAATAAATAAAAATTAATAAAATAACGAAATAACTAAAGCAATTAAAATAAATCAACCAAAGTAAATACTAAACAAATTAGCAACGAATTTGTTACTTTTTTAAAATAGAATAAATAAAAAAAAAAAAAATTCTATTTTAAAATACCCAGAAAAACAAGTAAAAATAATCAGTCCATGTACATAAAGAATAAACATCGAAAAGAGTAAAAAAAAAAATATACAGAAAAAAAAACTAAAAAATAAGTAAAAAAAAAGCAATTAAAATAAATTAATCCAAATAAATAAATAAACAAATTAACAAACCGCCCGGCCAAAATAACCGTTAGATCAAATAAAAATAAATAAGCAAAAGCAAGTAGAAATAATAATTTCAAAAAAATAAATAAAATAATAAATAAATTAACAGAATTGACCACAGCAATCAATCCAAAAATTGGACGAAAAAATCCTTTATTCATCTTCCCAGACCAAAACAAATTATTAAATATGGGACCTAAACACCCCCCCCAAAAAAAAACATTGTACTATGTTAATAAAACACAGAAAACCGAAAGGAATAAATAAATATATAAAATAAAAATGACAATAAATAAAAACAATTAAAATGAATTAACCCAAATAAATAATTTAAATAAACCTTTCCCGCCAAAATAACCGCCAGAATGGACTAAAAAGGAACAATGCACCACAGACCCTGTATATATAAATATTTATTGATAAAAAAAACCAGCATTCGCAATTGACTTTTGCTTCTAGCATGAAACAGCCTGTCATTTTTGAGTTTTGACTTCATTTGTACACTTTCATATTTACATACGCTCTAACTCTGATATTAAAGCACGTTATCACAAAAGTATAGCATAGTCTTTAAAACTATATTTATTCATATATATATATATATATATATATATATATGTGTGTGTGTATGTATTCATTGTTTATTGTGTTGCATATTTTCCCGACTAAAATTTCTATGATTTTTAACATCAAATTTAAAAATCATGTTGCCAAGGTTTTTATGTCCTCTTGATATGTAACATCACTAGTGATAAAATATGATTTATATTTATGAGGGTCCAAAAGGCGTATTTATGTAGAAATCAAAAGTTATGCAATTTAAGCAGTCACAAAGATTACTATTTCACTTTCTCTTATCTATGTAATGAATAGAAACATAGTTTATTTCATTATGCCCTGAATTGATTTTCCTCTTTTATAGTACCACGATCAATGGCTTCGTAAGCTTTTGACGTTTGTTCATTATTTTTTTTACTCTGTGCTAGAGTTGATAAATAAGGAATTAGCTTTTATCAAAGCAATAAACACATTTTTTATCCTATTAAAATGTTTATCAATAACGCTCTATGATATATTTTCCCACTGCTGATAAAATTTTCCTTAGGCTTTCACGAATCATTTAAATAACAATTATTCATTAATTTTCAAATTAATCGAGGGGCAATTTTGTATGCTTTCCCTGTTAACACCGCAGCAGACACTGGTATAATTTACTAAGTTCAGCAGTGTCTGGTACAAGGCTTCAAACATGCAGTATTCTTTGAGGATCATATTATAATTCTGATTGTATGTTACTTAGTTGGTAGTTAATGAGTAAGTGCCTTACCAAAGTCTCATAATGTTTTGATCGAGTGGAAATACGGAAAAGACACATCAGAGACGCTGTATTTGTTACAGTTTTTTGTGTATATATGACTAGTGAGCGAGTCAGGATGACTTATTTCCCTTTATAGTCTACCAATAGAAGATTAACCAATCAGAAGCCGCAGAACACTGTATCCGTCGTGTATAAAGGCGACCATCTTTGTTTACCCAACCGGAATGACCAGAGCCAAAATGTCAGGCGAACATGATAGACGGAAGAACTACGCTCTGCTACTTTGCTGCTTAATATCCACTGCGAACCTGCACTACGCTTTCCTACTGTCTCCGAAATATTCACTGCCAACTTCTGGATTCTATACTCGAGGACGACCGTTATGAAAATGTCTAACAGTATTTGTCTTAGAGTAAAAAAAAAAAGAATGAGACGACAGCGCAGATGATAACCCGCTGATGTGTTTACAATCTCCGTCAGAGAAATGCGAAACGATATCAATTGTAAATTTGTTCTATTTGTACCCGTCTATTTCTTTAAAGAATGAGCTACATTTTTCTTTATTACTGTTATTGCATATTTTTTTTAATTATTAGGCGAAGTTATTTAACAATACAAGAGGGGATTTTCTTTTAAAATCGTAGAACATGCAACGATCTTAGTCAATAATTCACTCTACGATTCATCAGAAAATTAAAATAGCAAAACGCTGACATTTCCACAGCGGTTTTTGGACATGCTAAATAATAAAGTTCAACCAGATTAGCTGTGGACAATCAAAATGGACAAAATCCGACAATTATTTTAAGACATTTTTATGTTTATGCATTCTTTTTATAGATTCACATATGACGGTTCCGTATAGGATACAGGGTCGATTTCTGTCGGAGGTCGAATATTTTCTATGAAAACTTCTCGGACGTTCAGGCCGGTGAATGATGTTTAATACTGTTTATTATAAACAGAGCTTTTAATTAAATATTTGTATCTATAAAAAGAATTCAATTTCCAATCGGATTCATTGCATTAACTTACGTGGGAATTCATACATTTCTCTTGAGAAAGGTATGAATCTTTTTCTCCCACACTGCCTTTAGGTAAATAGCAGGATAGACTGGGTTCTATAGCCTTGGGTGGCAACTGCTCTAGGAGAAGGTAATTGTGAATTGGTCTTGTCTCCTGGTGAGGGTTGGGCTTTTGAAAATCAGGCTATCTTGTTCAAGAAAACAAAATTCTATAGCGGCTGAAAGATTGCATGTGGTAGATGAGTCACGTGTTTCGTGATCGCTCCACTTCAAGTCAGTTGAAAACGTGAACCCAAAACGGCGCAGTGTGTTGCTCTCCTGGAGTCTAGCGTCAGTCTTGCTGATGGATGGTAGGAAAGTTTCCCTTAAATGAGAACAGTTTGGATTTGGTGGCGTTAAAATGTATAAGATGATTAGTGTCTTTTTCAAGGGAATTGCTATCTCAACTTTTCGGCCGATGTGCTTTCCGGGTTTCACCAGATGTATATCGATCCGGGTAACCTACAGGTTATTCCAAAATAATTCTATATTTAAACTACGGTGGTAGACTGTTCTCCACCTACTGCCCGTATATCGTTTACTTTTCGTTACAGCTCAGTTATTTCTTGCCCTGTTTTTCACTGAGTCCAAGAACACACTGCCCGGTCCAGGGATTGAACTCCCAAAGTCTCTATCCAAAGTACACGAACCATCGCTTCAACCTATTAGGTTATTGTCCCGTGTAACCTAGATTTTTTTCCACATGAGCCTCAAAACACAATGCCCGTCCCAGAGATCGAACTCACAACTGAGCGAGACAATTAAATGCCGTATTTGATACACGCTTGGTCGTCATAACTCTTTCATTTCATGATTGACTAGACAGAATGTTTTCCCGCTGTCGTTTGCCGTTTTTTTTGTTTGTTTTTTTTTTTCCTGTGGTGAAGTCCCAATTACTCTCATCAAATCTATGAACAAATGCTGCAATACTTCTTCAAGAATATTTTCCCTGTTTCTAAACAAGCTGAAATACACACGGCCCTGTCCAGGGAATGAATTAGGGTTTTACGCCTTAATCCCGTAGGTCAAAAGCTTAGTGGATTAATATACACCTGATGAAGGCCGGAGGTCGCAACAGTCGAAACGTTGTGGTAACAGCAAATATAAAGACTATGAAAACAATAGTCTGAATGTAACTAGAGTAAATATTATTCAATCCGAGAAATTCAGACAGAAACTATAATGAAATGCACAGATTTCTGCAAAATATTGGAAAAGCCAGAAAATTATTTTTAATTGCAGAATAATAAAGCTATGAATTTACATTAATACATTAAGTTATATTAATATTTGTGGGCTATTTTGCATCTACCTAATTTAACGAAATTCACAATATAGTGGAAAGTTAGATTAAGTTTAGAACAAAGTAACTTATTGTGACTTGATAGATGAATTATGAATTATGATGTTATGTAATTATACGAATTTTGTATCTATATAATACATATAACTTTGCGTTTATATAATGTATATAATTTTGCGTCTATATAATATATATCATTTTTAACATATATAAATTTTTGTCTGTATAATATATATAACTTTTTTATCTATATAATATAATTTTGTATTAATATAATATATATATAACGTTTATCTATATAATATATATATAATATTGTTGCTATATAATATATGTAATGTAATATAGAATTTAGCTGAACGTTAACATAACGTCGTTCAAGGTGTGAAAATAATTTGAAGACTGAATAATCATGTTATGAATTTAAATATATAATGCTGGTATGTTTTGCATTGATCCAATATAATTATGTAGGCAATTAAACGAAAAGGTAGAGTAGGTTTGTCGAAAATCAGGATTAATATATTTTTTACGGTTTATCAACCTTTTACATCGTATGTAAAGACAGTAAATATATTGAGATTTTAAGAATTTTTTTTTTGTGTGGGGGATAATAATGATATTCTGATACAAGTCCTACTATTGAGGGGATTTCGTTTAATATCTTGATCAAGGGTTTCTGTGCGTAAGTGAATATAACAAACCCGACTGGAATTAGAACCTGACTCTCGGATTTTTCATTCGGAGCCATTAACCAGTGCACCACTTGCACATTTATGCTTACAGTAACTGATATTGCCAGCTGGTCACCTATCAAGGTAGGCTCGACCTTAAGGCGGTAAGGTAACGAAGTCTTGTCGAAGATCAGTATTGATTGTTTGATTTGCTCTTTACGGATAATCGACCTGTTGCTGGTTATTTAAACCAAACAAAAATATTTGCAGTGTACTAATTTTTTTAAGGTAATAATCCAAGCGCTACAATTTAACTCATAGCGGAGGTTTGAGAATGGGTGGATTCATGCAGTTTACAAGGCTATTTATACGTAAATGAATCTAGCGAACCCGACTGGATTGAACCTTGGCTCTCCGATTCATCATTCCAAGCCGTTATCCATTACAACACACGCACATTCCAGCTTACAGCACCAGGTGTTCCCATGCGGTAACCCATCTATGTAATGACGAGGCTCGACGTTGCTTAAGTACAGTGTTTTAGCGTGATCTGGACGTAAGCTTAGAAGATCTGAAAATCATTTTTGACTGAATTGTTGCCTGAATTATCGTTTCTGGGGATTTCTATTTGTAAAGAAGGAATGCTAAAAATGATGGAGAAATTTGCCTCTGTCTAAGGTTCAATTTTAGTTGAAAGCTATCGCAACATCTGATAAAGCCTGGAAATTATACATCACTGATAGAGTATTGATGGTATGAATTTAAATGAATAAAAGATTTTGTCCACACCAATGCTGGGAACTTTTGCATCCACGCAATATAATGTTATACACAGTTTAACTGAAAGGTAACGTCAGGTCATAAAACGCCAATGGAACACTTTGAACGGTAAATGACTGATGCTTTGGATTTATATAAAGAAAAGATTTTGTCTAAAATGATGGAAGACACAATTTCGATGAAAGGTGGTGTACGGTGACAGAAAGCCAAGCAGTCTAGTTTGATCACTGAATAATAAAGATACGAATCTTTATGAATAAAAGATTTTTTGGAAACATGGTGGAAATCTACCCATCAGTCATATATGATGGAAGACACTATTTCGGTAAAAGGTGCCGTAACGTCACACAGAGTCAGCGAAATCTTCTGATGTCTTAATAATAAGGCTATGAATTAATATGAATAAAAGATTTTATCATGAAGAAAAAAACATTAGATTGGAAGACGGCATTCAACGAGAAAACGCCAGCATGAAATTTGCAAACCTTTACGTTCAAATATTCTCTCTGCTTTCGCTGTAGAGTTTTTGTACTTGAGCAGCATTTTAAAAAATCAAATAAATAAAAACGCACTTTCTTTCATTCTGCCTTCGATATTAGATTCAGGAAGAAATAGAATTTTATGATGTAATAACACATACTAATAACAATACAATCATTTATTATTATTATTATTATTGAAGATCCTTAAAACAACATCCTCAGTCTGTATGGATTACTTGTACCCTCCTTTCATTTTTTTCCGAATATCCAAATCAGCTGGTATGTTTACTGTAGTTTGGCATCGTCAACCTCCATATATTTGCTGGATATATATCTTCAACGTTTCGCCATTGCTAGAGTATCTCTGTTTTGGTGTCAACACCAAAATGTCATTGATAATATTTTCTTTTTCTTCTTCTTCTTCTTCTTCTTCTTCTTCTTCTTCTTATTATTATTATTATTATTATTATTATTATTATTATTATTATTTAGTAGTAGTAGTAGTAGTCCTTGGTATTATTATTTTATTATTATTATTATTATTCCTTTTCGTTTTCTTAATCTTCTTCTTCCTCTTCTTTTTCTTCTTTTTCCTCTTCACCTTTTTTCTTCTTCCTCCTCTTCTACTTCCTCTTCATCTCCTCCCTCTTTTTCTTCTTGTTATTATTATTCCTCTTCTTTTATAGTTATTATATTTTTTCTCTTCTTCTTCTTCGTCATCTTCTTCTTCCTCTTCTTATTTTTTTTTCTTTTTTTTTCTTTCTTCATTTTTTTTTTCTTCTTCTTCTTCTTCTTCTTCTTCTTCTTCTTCTTCTTCTTCTTCTTCTTCTTCTTCTTCTTCTTTTTTTATTTTTTTATTATTCCACTTCGTTTTCTTTAATCTTCTTCTTCTTTCTTCTTTTTCTTTTCTTTTGTTTTTTCTTCACCTTTTTTTCTTCTTTTTTCTTCTACTTCTTCTTCATCTCCTCCTTTTTTTTCTTCTTCTTCTTATTATATCTTCTTTTTATAATTATTATCTTTTTTTTCTTCTTCTTTTTTTCATCTTCTTTCTTCCTCTTCTTATTTTTTTTTTTTTTTCCTCTTCTTCTTCACCTTTTTCTTTTCCCCTTCTTCTTCTTCTTTTTCTTTTCCTTCTTTTTCTTCTTCTTCTTTTCATTATTTCTCTTCTATTTTTCTTCTCCTTTTTCTTTGTACCGTGTTCTTTCAGGACATTGTAGAACATATCTTTTCGCAAATGTATGACCTTTGTAGCTCTTGGTAAATTTTGTCTTTTTGTTGTCTCTCCTAAACCCTGTTTTTCTATCCATGATAGGCTTGTGCTGTTTTTCTCTGATCCCCTTGCCTTCGATATATTTTCTTCATGTCAAATTTTCCAAGCCCTCTTTCCTCATTATGTACCCTAGAAATTTCAACTGCCGCTTTTGGATGTTGAATATAGGTGTCTTTTTGTTTTCATTGCCTCTAAAATTCCGTCATAGGTTCATTCCATGGTATTTAACCATCGCCTCAAATTTCTTCTTCATCTGTGCGAAGATAGTGCAGCATTCAGAAGACAAACAGGATTGATATTGCATATAATATAATAGTTAGATTACAGATTTTGGCGTCATTATTTCTGTCACGACATGGAGATACCTGGGTCGATTATCTCCCTTTTATCCAGATGAAATGATTGGATTGCGTCCCGGCGGCTTGATGACACGTCACTTCATACAGTGACGACAATGGTCAGTATTTCAGTAATGCCTGTTTTATAGTAACTATAAACATTTTTTTTGGCTATCATCTGCCAGCCGCATTGATGGAGAAAGCACAATGGCCAGTGAGACACGTTGCAAGAGCCATTCTGTTTCGCAAGGCTCGTCTCTTAATCAAGACATCATCCTGCCAACCTTCGGAAGGAACGCCATCGAACGAAGGACAATAAGCCCAGAAGTCTACACTGCCACAGGAGTAAAATGTCAGTCAGTCAGTTTTCAGGAGCTCTCGTTATTGGTATTACTTTATCTTTTCAGACAAATGACGCCATCAAGCTGAATAGTCATACTTTAACCATTGCCTTGAAAACCGAAAAAAAAAAACAAAAACTGCTCGATCTTTCGCTATCACAGTTCAAATGAAGCTGAGAGTTGCGGACGGGGATTCAAAAGCTGCAGCTCAACGCATAACTCATGCTGAGAATACAAAAAGCAACCTTTGTTCGAAATGTTCGGAATATAAGAGTTAAGGGCACCGGAAGTAAATCATCTCCTTTTCTAATAAGCTCGATTTGTGATTAACCATCAGAACAGTTCTGATTGAGGATAATCCTTATAAATCGAATTTGATGCGGAGAGGTCTGTTCATGTCCAAAGAAACAAGCGAGAGTCGTTTGATCCGTGGAAAATCACTTCCTGAGTAAGCTAAAATACAATGTGTTTGGCATGCTTTAGTTTTACTCCCATTAGAAAAATTATGTGACCAGGACCGATAAGTAAATCGATGAAACGAAAAATGGAGACACAAAACCTGACCGAGGTTCCAGAGCTCATGGTATACCAAGTTAAAAGTGCGAATTTTATGCAATGAACGGGATATGATATTTTTAACATATTTTCATTTTTTTTTTAAGTGTCGATTCTGCTATATATCAGGAGCTGATGTAGAGTTTCGTGAAACCTTGAATAGATAGTGTGCGAAACGGAAAATCGTACATCTTTCAACAAGACTCTGAACGGTCTAATATGGCTACGGTTAATATATCCACCGAAGTACTTAATTTTGCTTAATTTCGGGGATCGTAGAGGAAACAATGTTTAAACGTGATGTGACAATGGCAAGCCAAATAATATGTGCAGAAACGCATATAATATATTGTTCGTATAAATCCAAACACCCTGAAAAGTTCACCAACATAGGTTGATTAACACCAATTTTATTATGAAAAAAATCATCTATTTATCTACTTTTTAAAATCCTTTCGCAAACCGCTCAAATGCAAGGGTGTGCTGAGTTTGAAACAATGTGAGAATCGGAATTATTTTGGGTATAAAAGAAAAAGAAATATTTCAAAGAAACCTTACAATTAACAATGAAATTAAATTTTTGAAGATGAAAGTTGTTTGAAAAGAGCGCTACAACGCGAGACGTCCGAGATTTATAAAAAAACATTTTTTATGTTTTACATTTTTCTTTTTTCATTTGTTAAAATGATGAGACCGAACTGCCAATCGAGTACTACATTTAAATTTGTAACGTACCAATGATAAACCAGCAATCGTGTTTAATGGTGATTATCTACGCGCTATTTAGTTTTAAGACACAAGACCGAACGTAGTGGGCACCCACCCAGTGAGGATCGAACTCACTAGGCAGTCTTAATTGATCTAGAAATACCACCACCTCAAAGTGCCTATATATGACAATATGCATGATCATGTTCTCCAAAACACATGGCCTCTTAGCTCATCATACTTGAATACACCTGCTGAAGCATAGTCACGAGAGAGGTAACTTAAAGGCCCCAGAAGCTCACGTACTCTCTCAGGTTCACCATAACAAGGACTATGTCTTAAATTTATAAAGATCATGTGATTCAGAAATATCAACGCTTTCGACGTTTCATCGAAGAATCTATCGATTCTAACTGTTAACTGAATAGGCATGATAATACGATTCTCAGCATCATTTGTGTTAATTTGTCTTCAGTTGAAATTTTCTCTCATTAGACATGCATCTTCGTCTAAATTCATGCAAAAGTCTCCAAATAATTGACACGCCCACTCATATTTACTTTATAATTTGGTAATGTTCCTTATGCAGAACCCAGTTAAAAAAATGTACGAAAACCATCAATAGATTAAATTTGCATAACTAAGATTTTAATTTTATGCAAATGTAGGATCACACTGAAATCACATCAATTCTGAACAAACAGAATCACACAAATGTCAAATTCAAATTTACACATTATCATTTATTGTCCAATCAGCGAGGTTATTTTTGACGCAGCTCAGAACTTGGAAAACGCAGACAAACTTTCTATGTTGTATGCTCAAAAAATTGAACGCTAACATCCAGGAAAATTATTAACAATCTTCCTCACCAACCTAAAAGTCACTATTAAAAATCAGGAAATATATTTATTAACAAAGAAAACTTCCGAATATAATAAAGCTATCGTTTAACTTCTTGTGATCTGATTTTTCCTATAAATAGCCTAACAGATATAATAAATTTGTTTTCAGTATATCTTTGAACGGGTTGCAAAAGATACTGATTTCTCCTCAATAAATCTGTTGAGTGATAAATTTCCTTTTTTAACTTCTCGGTATAAGAGTATTTTCAGAAACCAGTTTTTGCAGTTTATATTAAGAAAATACCAAGATGACAAATAGACAACGACGGAGTATATTTCGGGTTTAGTTGTCATTAGTTGTATTTGATTTTATATATAGCTGGCAGAATTCTGCTATATTTACCCAACTATGAAAGGCATACATTCCACTCTATCCTAACACAATTTATTTCTTTTGGTTTTATATAAAAAAAACATTTTTCGTATGAACTTCTTTTGCAACGAACTTTATACCTCGTTTTCTATCAGCTTAAAAGGATTATTTTTATACTCAATAATAAAATTATTTGAGCTTGTAGACCTGTGTTTGCAGATTATTTATTTTCTTCGCTTTTTACACACTTTACTCTCCTACACTTATCCATGTAGGTGATGAATTATGCAAAAATTATAGCACCCTTTTTTACAGAGATTCCAAGTCTTTTTCTGTTCTATGAAAAATTTTCATGGAGATATGTTCCGATGATTTACAGTCTTTATAAGCGGAACCATTCCTAAATTTCACGCCATCTTCAACATATTGTAGCCAACTACCCTCATCATTTTCATATTCCTTTGGTGGGATGTTACACTAGAGTAGATTCTTCCCCCGAACCGAATCCCGAGATGTTGCTTCCATGAAGGTAACAGTTTTAACAAATTCAAATCTAGAGTTAACGTTTTCTCCCACACACGGACCATGGAGTACAGTGCTAGTCGAAAATAAATCGAGGATCCCAACAGTAAAATTCTAGACTAGACTACTTTTTGAACTTCTAGAATGCAGAGTTATTATCATTTACAGTATTTGCATGCGGACTATTGTCTTCATGTTTTTGATTCGGCCGATATTCCCTCCGGCCTTCTTTATGCGTATATACATCCGGATAGACTACAGGGATTTTAACACTTTATTTAATCTACGGTGGTAATTATTATTATAGTACTGCTAAGCTATTGCCCATCGACCCAGTCCAAGTATTCAGATGCGCAATGGAACCCATGGATTAAATAAAGGCCTCAGTTCGAAATTCCATATAGGTTATTGTTGTGGTAGGATCCACCTAATTTGCATAGTGGAGTACCGACCATATAAATATGGTTGGTACCGGGGAAGCGAGGAGAGGAATCAAGAGATTCAATCCAGAGACTCTGCCCGACTGCGACTAAGTCAACACATTCTCCAGGAACGGTCTTACCAGGAATATACAAAAGACTATATGTAAATATTGTGTACACTTTCTTGTTTCAATACATTTTGTTCTAAGTACATTTTGTGTTGCATTATTATTCCATGCATTAGTTAAGTTTCAAATGGGTATCACCCCATGTAAGGCAGTAAAGCCACTAAGACACAAGACCTTACTGGGTGTAGAAGAATTAGGAACAAACACATTAATAATGAGCGGGAAGAGGAAAGAGTAATCAGGACGGCAGTGGATAGCGATTGACATTGCATTTAATTTCTTGCAGATTAAAGTTGGTTGGAAATAATGAAACCGAAAATGAAGTTCCTCAAGCGAGAAGTGCGAGAAAAGAAACACTTTAGAACTTAAGGCTAAATTTAGCCAGCTAGAAATGCGCTTAAATTCAAAATGTTGATTTACCATAGCGAAGAGTGATATTTATTTTGCAATAAAATACAGCGATGTTGCACCAAAAGTGACAAAAAGTGGGAGTGTGGAAATGCTGTTTTTTTTCTGTCTAATCATTAATTATTCACCCAAACATACAACACTATTCCTTACACCAATACAACACATTTTTACTTACCATACTTACTAAATCTACCTTAATAACTCAGAATCTCCATGAAGTTCTAACTAGTCCTGATACGTACAATTCTAGTCTTTGTGGGGAAGGGAATAAAAAAACAATTAAATAACTGCCATGAAAATATTTACAGAAAAAAACACAGAGAGACAACCTTACAGCGGTGGGAAAGCAACTGAAGCCGAGCCGCCAGATCAGGACCAATAATATTGCCGATTCTTCTATGGACTTAAATGGAGCTTAAAGTAAATAGCAGGGACACCGGGCCATATGTGGCAGCAATATTCTAAGCATGGACGAATGGTAGACTTATAGATATGTAAGATAGATTCTGGAGAGGAAAATTGTCTCGGACGATAGAGTGAACCGACTTTCTTACCTAGCATTGGATCAAATATAGTCTTTCCACTTCATCTCAGATGAGAACGTTATCTGGATAAGACGCAACAAGTATTTCTCTGGAGGTTAACATCAGTTTTATACATCACTCTTCTAATTATCACATTGTTGCAGCGAGAAAAAATGTCACGCTTGACAACGGGAACCAAATTTCTTAGCTTGATTGAAAAAATAGCACGAATGCATTCCAAAGGAATGATGTCTTATTTAAAACAAAGAGTGCATCTTGTTTTTTTTTATTATTAAGTAGGCGTCAACCTTTTACTCTTTATTTTACAGTAAGAAAGGTTTAGATTTAGTTATTACATCGCCAAAAACTTCCTTATCTTTATCCCTTAGATAAGTGTGTGTGATTCTTTTTTTATATATTTAGATATTCCAATATTTACTTTTTATAAATATGTTCTCGAAACCAGCAATAATAGAGCGATGTGGATAAAAGTTGTTTGCTTTTTTCAGTCTGGTGTTTCGATATCGAAATATAAAGTCAGATTCAAGAGAAGAATACACTAAAATCGTTTCTCTGCATACCCGACTCTGCCATTGCCAGCACTGGCGAGGGAGTTGCAAAATGTTTTTTTTCTTCAAATCTGTACGAACTTCCAAACTTGATTCTAATTGAACTCTAGCCTGGATAAAGCCAATAAGTACGATTTTCAGATAGACACGTGGTCTCAAAATATCTGATCACTTTTACAGTATATAGCTCAAGTTGATTTATTTTGTTTTAAAGCCAGTATTATTAATGTCATTCAGGTTTAGCTTTGAAAAGAGAAATTCCATCCTGAAATACAACTGAAAGTAGAAAAATCCAGTTGATATTCAAAGAGAGTAACGAAGACAGTTTCAATCAGATCTACTCACGCGTCTTACAGTTTCTCCAATTAGAGATAAGGTTGGAGCTGATGGTACTCTACACGATGTGCATAAGAATCGCTCCGGAAAACTACGGATATCAACCACGCCCTGTCAAGAACGCAAAGTGGGGTGGAAAGTTTTCACAGATGTGTGAGTATCCTATCGAAATGTTGGTTGCTGCTTGTGACCCCACTGTGTCGCGTTCTTAGAAATGTCTGGATCATAAGGGACACCAATTAAAAACAGGTGATGAAAAATCCCAAGAGCATGGATTTATAATAAATACTGTTTTCATATGAACTCTTAAAATTACAAATTATATCAATTTGCTTTAAATTATTGCTCGATATATATATATATATATATATATATATATATATATATATATATATATTATAATTATTTTTAAAAATATGATTCCTTCTGTTACATAAGAGTTCTCATGTTTGAAGAACAATAGCCAAAAACCTTAATATAATTACTGAAATTAAATATAATTAAAGTATCAAGCCCTGTTTCATCCTTAAGCGAAAATTTAGAAATAAACAATCTTGAAATTTTCGGAACTATATAAGCATGTTCATTCTCAAAATTCATTACTATGGAAACGACAATTTTGATAAGGGGCATACGAGTTAGTTTGTATCAAGATATATTGAAGTTTTTGGTTCTTGTTTTAGAAACTTTAGAACTGTTATGTAGCATATTTTTTAAAAGAATAATTATAATTATAGCTCTACTTCTGTAAGGAGTACTGTTTTTTTTTTAAATAAATTAAAAATAATAAAGAACCCCGGATTATTTACCTGAAGTATAAATTTCCTATTTTTCTACATATTTGCACGCACACACACACACACGCACACACACAACACGCACTCACACACACACACACACACACACACACACATATATATATATATATATATATATATATATATATATTACTTATTTATTCTAAGATATTAACATGATAAAAATTTCTACACAATCGCAATTAAGTTTCAGCATTACAAGTGTATCTATTTGGCCGATAGCAAATTACTGGCGAGTGAACGATTAATTTAATTTCAAAAGCAGAATACTTCCTCTATTTTCGAGAAAAAAAAAACAATTAAAGATAGGTTTAGGAGCTTTACCGTGATTAACTAATCACATGTGAAAACTCACCAACTTTTTTTATTATATAGGTCATGGCACGAAGTTGTCTGCATATAAATCCTAGACAATTTCATTATGGGCAGGTGCAAATGGTTACATTATTTCATAAGATGTACAGAAGTACGGCGTTCAACTATTCAAATAGGTAAAAACAAAAGTAGTAGAGCGGTAATTTAACATAATGCTTACTAGTTATAAGCTAGGTCAGTTTCCGACATAAAATTTCGTACTTTTATATATAAAAGACCCTTTTAAGTAACCGGTAAATAACTTAACTCTGTGAAACAAAAAAGTTCATAATATAAAACTTCTTTGGTAAATAAATATGCAATCGTTAAGAGCATCCATATAACATGTTAGTAATAATAACTAATCAATGTCAGCTGTTAATAATACTAACTAAACTCCTGTATATCCATATAAGATGTTAATGATAATAACTAAATATCATTACAAAGCTATATGAATCAAAATTAACTTTAAAAATAGAATAGTAAGCAATACAAGGTTCATTACCATTAGAAAAAATATTATATATCATTGCCAATGTGTAGCGATTTTTATCCTAAAAAAATAATATATGGCCTCGCATTCTATTGAGCCCTCTTTTAAATTAAATGTTACGGACAGTGGAATTT
Organism: Acanthosepion pharaonis; assembly: GCA_903632075.3. Taxonomy (NCBI): domain Eukaryota; kingdom Metazoa; phylum Mollusca; class Cephalopoda; order Sepiida; family Sepiidae; genus Acanthosepion; species Acanthosepion pharaonis. Next base: position 135,813 of record CAHIKZ030001864.1, read on the forward strand.
TACTCCATTTGTTCTAATTTTACCAGGATATATATATATATATATATATATATATATATATATATATATGTGTGTGTGTGTGTGTGTGTGTGTGTGTGTGTGTGTGTGTGTGTGTTCGCACGCTCGTCTCTGTGCGTGTGTGTGCAAAGAAATTAATTTAAGAAGTCTATCTGTAAAAAATCTATTTGCTTAAATTATTGCTTGAAAAAATATATATACATATTGTCAGCAGTCAATATACCACATGATACCCATGAGCGCTTAGATTTGGAGCGGGTAGAATGGAGATCAACGTGATTTCGTGGACGCAGCAATTTTCAATCTGCTTGTCTGAATCATCTTCAAGAAGCGAGAGCAACATCTAAAAGGTCAGCCAATCTAACACTGATCTCATCTCCCAATCCTCACACTTTCTCCATATGTAGCCTCGTTTGTAAATCACTAAGATTTTCGGAAAAAAACTTTCATAACTGAATCAATAAGCTGTCAGATCCTCATACGTCGAAACCGACGGGAGAGTCCATTATTTTATATATATATATATATATATATATATATATATATATATATATATATATGCAAATTTTCAGATAGAGTGTATCTGCAAAAATAAAAAAAATTACTAAAAAGGCAAGAGGAATTTTACCAAGGCAAATGTACGATGCATTTTGCTGCAAGTGTTTATATACGATGCATTGGTTTATCCTACGTTTGCCTTAAAAAAATATCTCAGAGGACGAAACGAAATTTTTATTCATATATATATATATATATATATATATATAGAGAGAGAGAGAGAGAGAGAGAGAGAGAGAGAGAGAGAAAGAGACAGACTGACAGAGGAACCGACAGAAAATTGTTTTTTTTTTCTTTCTCTGTGGAGATTACTAAAATATTAATTAGACACAAAACTGCTGAACATTTGACGAATGATTTCCTCTTTTCAGAAATCTGATCAGTGGCATAATACAGTGTTGTTCAATAAAAGTGACTCACCTGTATTTTTTTTTACTCAACTCCTTATGGAGCATTATAAAGTACACGCTCTCGAGAAAGCAGTTGACCATAAGTTTTCTATGGGGTTGAAGTCTGGAGATTGGGGCGCCTATGTCATAACACTCACCTGCTTCTCATCAAAGTATTCCTTCATCAATTTTGATTTGTGACAGGGTGCATTATCCTGCATAAAAATGAGCTTCGTGGGGTCGATTTGCACCCTTTCAGCAAAAGGGAGCAGTCAAGACTCTAAGATTCTCTTGTACTGCTCTCTCCTGAGGGTCTTTACAATAGGTTTCAAGAAACCAGTTCCATGAAAAGAAAAGCATCCCCAGAACATTATACTGAACAGATGCATGACAGTACTTAACTGCTAACTTCAAAGAGCTTTCAAAGCTTCTTTGGATTTTAGATCGCTTATCCTTTGAATTTAGCTCAACTTTCGTTTCATCGGAGAAAAGAACATTTAATAAAAAAAATAGGTGAGTCACTTTTATCGAACAGCACTGTATATTATGATATTTAAAATCCCAGTGAATTGTCTTGCAGGTCGTATTTCATGGATTTTCGTTCTAGTACTTCCGCCCTGATAAGGTATTAATAGGTCACGGATATATTAATGGCTAACGTGGGCCTTCGAGAGTGCAGAAAACAAATTTATTCATTTCCAAGCACCCCTCCATTAACCATTTCTTGACAGATACTGCCTAATTTCACTCTGATATGTCTAATAGTTTACTTTCTCATTGGATTAGATATATAGATATTCACTGTAGATTCCCTGTCTTTTCTTCTTTCTTCCCGTCGTTCGTGGTCGCTCCATGATTTCAATCCTCTTCCCTTAGCTGCCGTCCTTTCTACAGAATTAATATTATCAATTATTAATTTCGTTCACATTAACTTTATCAATAATATTATTATTAATTGGTCGATGATTTCTTTTGATGCTGCGACATCAAACAGCATTTCTGATGACATCTAAAAGCCGATTTGGCTTTTTGAAGCTAATTAATTAATGAATAATGAATCTTTTTTTAAAATTCATCCTTATTTATTCCAAAATATTTTAAAAAATCAAAACCAAACATGCTTTCGTGATGTAATTTTCTCATCCTCTTTTTTGAGAGAATGCTTGTTCAACTGAACGTGAACGATGCGTTCGAAAGGAAATAATTTTATTGGTTTAGGTAATGGGGTAGTGGACGAATAGTTTCTTTCAAAACATATTGCCTGAACGAAGTAAAATGATTTCAGTAAAAGAAACATTAACAAGATAAAACTTAATGCGTTTTTATTTTAAATATTTCGCTCCATTTACTTATTTTTAGAAGATAAAAAGACACAAAACATCAATTCAAATGCTAATGTGCAAACAGGTTATATGATATTGTATCATTCAGAACTGCTTTTGACGTTATCGTCATAATAATCTTAATAAGAGAAAGAGAAATATATTTCGTTTGAGAAACGCAAGCACTTTTTAAAATTTACAAGACTAAATGATTGAAAAATTCGGCAAACTACTGTTGGTACCGCACACGATCCGAATGACCCCGGATATCAGCGACCCCTGTGAAGCCAAAAAAGCTTCATGAAACTTTAGACCTCGCAAAATGTTGATAGCTAGGTGTGATTCCATTACGTCGCGTTGTCAGCGATTTCTGCATCATAACAGACGTCCCTCTGAAAACATGCAATGACAAAGAAAATATCTAAAAAAAAAAATAAAACATTCTTTATATTATTAGCTTTATGTCAGTCATAGTTGCAGAGTTTTGAAAATTATTGTCCATGGCTCTCCAGCAGTAGATCGCGATGACACAATTTAAGAGCAAAATTCTTTTTTTATTTTTTTTAATCATTTAACCTTAAGCAAGGTAATAAAGCCACTAAGACGTAAGCGGGTTACAGATTGTTACAGAATATGAAAATGAAAAAAAAGGCTATTGAGGGCAAAGACAATAAAAGCACAAGAATTAAGAAAAGAGGAATTAAGAATGACATTGCATTTAAATTTTTCAAGAACAAAGTTGACGGGGAAGCCAGAAGAGAAGCTACAAGTGTTATAGAAGAATATGTTAGCATAGAACTTACGGTTACAACTAGCTAATAGATTTTCTATTTTGTTATGTTGTTCGTCTGAGTTAAGTCAGGTAAGTGGAAATCGATTTCGTAATCAAATGTCGGCATTCAATCTCGATCGGAAATGGTTATAATTTAACGATTGTTATAGCAGAATGTGGGATTGGCATAACGAGTTCAAATACCAGCTGGGATAGTTAAATTGCAGAAAAAAAAAACAAAAAAAATTTTAAAACATATAGATCCATCTATTCACCCCTAAAACTCTCTGCTAGTTGTTCATAGCAGAAAAGCACTGCACATATTGAGTTTGTGAGGTTATCCTATACATGAGCGTCTACAGGATTTATATAAAGTAGATAAATTCGGGCCGTTCAAATCTGGCGTCCTAAACATTGCTTCTTCAGAAACAGAAGCATCTCCAGATTATATGCGGACGCTATCGTTTTGCTCTCCTTTCACTCTGCTTGACTGTTCAGATGTTTGATATATTATTTTCTGCATGGTTTATAAAAGTATATCCAACATTATTTAAGTATATCCAACATTAACTAATTAAATACATGATTCCTTTATTCGTTATTTATACAAACCTCTCATGGTTTTTCGGAGCGTTCAAGATTACGTTTCGACGCCCTGGAAATATTTCCTCGGTCGCTATATCCACACCGGAACAATCATATCAGGTTTCTTGAAATAAAACTACATTTACAGAAACATCGTAAATGAAGTAATGGATAGCGGCTCGGATTAAGGAATCGGAGAGCTGAGTTTGAATTCTAGTCGAATCCATCACATTCACTTATCTGCTAATTCCCTTGAGAAAGGTATGAATCCACTTCTTCTCTTCCTCACTCCAGTTAAGGGTGAATAGCAGGACAGGCCGGGTTCTATAGATTTGGATGGCAACTGGTCTACCGCAGAAAGAAATGGCAAAAAATCTGCCTCGTCAGTTCTGTATCGAAAGATACATGATCGCCTAAGCGTGTATCACGCATGGCACATAACTGAGTGATATTTACTTACGTGCTAATACACTTAGGAAAGGTATAAATCCACTTCTTCTCCCCCCAGCTATGGATAAATAGCAGGACAGACCAAGTTCTATAGACTTGGATTGCAACTGGTCTACGTAGAAAGAAATGGCAACTTACTGCCGGAAAAAAATCTACCTCGTCAGTTCTGTATCGAAAGATACATGATCGCCTAAGCATGGCACATAATTGAGTGATATTCATTTATGTGTTAATACTCTTAGGAAAGGCATGAATCCTCTTCTTCTCCCCACCCCAGCTATGGGTAAATAGCAGGGCAGGCCGTGTTCTATAGACTTGGATGCCAACTGGTCTAGCGCAGAAATGACAACCTACAGCAGCAAAAAAAAAAAAATCTGCCTCCTCAGTCATGTATCGAAAGATACATGATCGCCTAAGCGTGTATCCCGCATGGCACATAACTGACTGACAGAATCATTAAATTTGAAAGATGTCAATTAAAAAAGAAACTATAAAGAAACTGAAAGGAAAGAATAAGAGACAACAGTTGCTAATGAGGATCGAATTCACTATTCTATCAAACCGGCTTTTGTGGGTGTTACCTGTGTTTGTGTCTGTCAAAGTTTAGTCACTAGTGGGGAAGATATCCACATGTCCGAAAAGGTAGTCCCGATGGTGTTGACACTAAATCATGCTGTGAGGAAAAGAAAGATGAGATAGAGAGAAAGACAGAAAAAGTCCTCTTTTTTTTTTTTATAGACGCTTAATATTCCCTTCTAACGACTAGCAAATCTAGGGGAGATAACTCGAAAAAGAAAGAAAGGATATATCAGTAAGAAAAAAGGGAGGGAGAAGGTATGCAAAAAAAAGGGAAGTGATCAGAGGTTTAGCGAGTAATAAAAAAGAAATGAATGAAAAATAGAAAAAAAAATGACAATGAAAGAAACAGTAGAAAAGAAAAGTAATGAAAGTCTCATTGATTTTTAAAATTAAAAAATAGGAAAAAAAAAACGAAAAAATGTTTTAAAAAAAAGAAGAAAATTAAAAAAAACGAAAAAAGAATGAAAAATATACAGAAACTAGGAAGGAAAAAAAGGAAAAGAACAAAAAAAAAAAAAAAAAAAGCAAAAAAAAAAAAAAAAAAAGCAAAAAAAAAAAGCAAAAAAAAAAAAGCAAAAAAAACCCCCTGTCAGCGAGAAATGAACTCACTGTTCTATGATACAAACTTTGATAAACCTCGGTAGACAAAGTAGTTATTTTTCTGGTATTTCGCAAGAATACATTTGTTAGATAGAAGGACAAAATTGGTGGGACAAAAAGAAGATCAAATTAATTGCACAAATAATATTTTAGAGATTAACTCGATAGCCATTTTAGCGAGATAATTAGCCTTGGCACTTAAACTTCGGACGTCATCAACGGAATCTTCATTGGAGATCAGCAGATATCATCAATTGAATATTATAAAGCTTTTCTTTTTCACGTACGGACATTGTCCATTCATGAATCTAGTCTAACCAACTAACTGGCAACGTTAGATTCAAGAGTTTACTATTTACTAGTGTAAAGGAGGTATAACACCGAGTAAATAGTTATAACCCCGTAATGGTTAAGATTTGCAATCTCCCTCGTTATGTGTCCAAAGTTCTTCAACTATCATATCCTTCTCTAGAACCACATTCCTGCTAACTCGATTTTTTCCCTAATCTATGAGGAGGTTGTCATTTTCTTCGTAAATGAAGTAGACTTGAAAAGACATAGATGTAGTTCTAGTAACACGATTGGGCAACAAATATATATATATATATATATTTTCGTTGAATGGCAGCTACAAAGAAATTGATTGTTAAAAGCCTGAAGAAAAGGATGACATTTCTGGGAAAATTTTGCCTTGAGAATTAAAAGCCCATGGCAATTAATTACAGGAAATGTAAATAGGTGGAAGTATCGAAAAGCCTGCTTGACGGGATTGTTTAGATGGTAAAACAAAATTTTAATGAAGAAGGCAAAATTTACTTTGCGAAAAAAGGACAGGATCCTGTGGAGAGCCTTAATCGCCTATAAACTAAATTATCATGTTCCATGGTAGAAGAAAAAATGACGATATATTCTTAAACAATTCCAAGCAAATGTGTATAAATCAAAAATTGTTGCGCGAATTAAACTATAAGAAGAAAGAAAGAAAGAATGAGAAAAATATGAGGGAATAAACGCAGGTATAAATAAGAAAGAAAGAAAGAAACAAAGAAAGAATGAAAGAATGAAAAAACGAAGAACGAAAGAAAGAAAAACAAGAAAAAGGAAGGAAGAACAAGAAGGATGTGATAAAATTAATTGATATACAGATGAAAAAGAAAAAGAATTAAAGAAAGAGAGAAAGAGAGGAAGGAAGGAAGAATTCGAAGAATGTGATTGAATTAATTGAAGAGAGAAAGAAAGAAAGAATGGAAGGAAGGTAGGGAGGAAGAAATAAAAGAATGTGATGGAATCAATTGATGCACGAGAGAGAGAAAGAAAGAAAGAAAGAAAGAAAGAAAGAAAGAGGAATAGAATAGGGAGAAAGGAAAGAACGATAAACGAATGAGAAAGAAAGAAAGAAAGAAAGAAAGAAAGAAAGAAAGAAGAAAGAAAGAAAAAGGAATAGAATAGGGAGAAAGGAAAGAACGATAAACGAATGAGAAAGAAAGAAAGAAAGAAAGAAAGAAAGAAAGAAAGAAAGAAAAAGGAATAGAATAGGGAGAAAGGAAAGAACGATAAACGAATGAGAAAGAAAGAAAGAAAGAAAGAAAGAACGAAAAAAAGAAAGAAAGAACGAAAAAAAGAAAGAAAGAACGAAAAAAAAGGAAGGAAGAAAGAAAGGAGTAAATTGGAAGCATGTAATGGATTTAATTTATGTATGAAAGAAAGAAAGAAAGAAAGAAAGAAAGAAAGAAAGAAAGAAAGAAAAAGGAATAGAATAGGGAGAAATGAAAGAACGATAAACGAATGAGAAAGAAAGAAAGAAAGAAAGAAAGAAAGAAAGAAGAAAGAAAGAAAGAAAAAGAAAGAAAGAAAGAAAGAAAAAAGAAAAAAAGGAATGGAATAGGGAGAAAAGGAAAGAACGATAAACGAATGAGAAAGAAAGAAAGAAAGAAAGAAAGAAAGAAAAAAAGAAAGAAAGAAAGAAAGAAAGAAAGAAAGAAAAAGGAATGGAATAGGGAGAAAGGAAAGAACGATAAACGAATGAGAAAGAAAGAAAGAAAGAAAGAAAGAAAGAAAGAAAGAAAGAAAGAAAGAAAGAAGAAAGAAAGAAAGAAAAAAGAAAGAAAAAAGAAATAAAGAAAAAAGAAAGAACGAAAAAAAGAAAGAAAGAACGAAAAAAAAGGAAGGAAGAAAGAAAGGAGTAAATTAGAAGCATGTAATGGATTTAATTTATGTATGAAAGAAAGAAAGAAAGAAAGAATTAGGAAAATATCGCTGAATAAAGAGATAAGATAAGATAAGAAAGAAAGAAAGAAAGACGTGATTAGAAATATATGAGGGAATAAATATAGTTGTATATAATAAAGAAAGAAAAAAAGCAAGAATTAAGTGTATGTGAGGGAATTAATTGATGTACGAAAGAAAGAACGAAAGAAAAAAAGAAACAAACAAAGGAACAAACAAAGAAAGGAAAAATTAGAGAATATATGAGCGAATAAATGTAGGCAGAGAAAACAAAGAAAAAGTGAAAAGATAAAGAAAGAAAGAAAGAAAGAAAGAAAGAAAGAAAGAATGGAAGAATGGAAGGAAGGTAGGGAGGAAGAAATGAAGGTAGGAAGAAAGGAAGGAAGAAGGGAAGAATTAGAAGGATGTAATGAACTTAATTTATGTACGAAAGAAAGAAAGAATTAAGCAAATTTCAGCGAATAAAGCTAAGCGATAAGATAAGATAAGAAAGAAAGAAAGAAAGAAAGAAAGAAAGACATGATTAGAAAAATATAAGGGAATAAATGTAGTTATAGATAATAAAGAAACAAATCAAGAATTTGGTGTATGTGATGGAATTAATTGATGCACGAAAGAAAGAAACAGAGAAAGAAAGATAGAAAGAAAGAACGAAAGAAAGAAAGAAAGAAAAAAAGAAAGAAAGAAAGGAAGGAAGGAAGGAAGGAAAAAATACGATAATATATGAGCAAACAAATGTAGGCATAGATAACAAACAAAAATGAAAAGATAAAGAAAGAAAGAAAGAAAGAAAGAGACAAAGAAAGAAAGAAAAAGAGCAAAGAAAGAAAGGATTATAAAAATGTGATGGAATATTAATTCAGAATGTAAAAATTTATAGAAAAAGAGTAAAGAAAGAAAAAAAGTATTAAATCGTCTGTAATTGAAATAATAAATATACAAATAAAAAAACAAAAACAGTAAAAATAATTGAAATTGACTGAAAAAAAATAATTAAAAATATAGTCTGCAAAAATAATTCAAATTGCCTGTTAGAGAAATTTTAAAACAAATTAATCTTGTGTTACCAGTGCTTTAAAAAATCGTGATTCGTTAGTATGTCAGGTTACTTTTCATTAATGAAATTGAAATTTGAAAATGTAGAGCTTTTAATAAAAAAAGGAACATTGTTATTTTTTTTCTAATTTAGAAATATAAAACACGTTAAAAAATAAATCATCTGAGGAATATCTAATCTTCCTCGTCATGTCAGGAAGACGAAGAGAAAGTGAAATATTCCGCAATTTGGCGTGACCATGGTCGATCACGCATAGCAAGTTCAAACGACACATCTCTTATGACAGTGATAAAAGCAAGCACGCCATGTGACCAAGCAAGGATACATTGCCAGATGCTGACGTAGATTTTACCATGGAAATTATAATAAACAGAAATATTGAGAATCCTAAGTGCAGTCCGTTGTGGTTGGGAGTCAAACTGACTTTTACAATAAAGCCTGGTGCTTGAAGACCATTCGTTCCAAAATAAGATGCTATAAACGTAGAAACAGAGGAGAGTCCCGTTATCAGCATTTTAAAATATTTCAGCGTATCTTAGAAGATAATTATAAAGGGGAATTTATTCCTCTTTTTCGGGCACTGTCACTTCAGATATTGGGTGATGTCAATATCTTCCGATTCTTTGTACTTCCTACCAATATCTGTCGTCTCCCTACCATTCTTAGCCCTTGTTCTGCAATTCTTTTACCGTATGAAGTTAAACTAGGTTCGGCAGCAAGGCCTCTGAATAGAGATATCGGAGGTTTTGAGGAGCGTGGAATCATCTCTTAATTGCTGTTGTTCCAAGGTCAACAGAAACCAGAGGTGGAAACATCTGTTAGGGTCCGAGCTATTGGCAAATAGTTGTTATCGTAATTTACACACGCACGCATAGACTCTCCCAGCTATAAATAGGAGCAGTTACTGCCTTTTGGAGAGAGATGTTTCCAGCTGTCAACTCTTACAGTCGGGTCAAACAGTCTTCTACTCTTGTCTGTATAAGTTTTTATATTTGTTTAACTCACTACCTCCCTTTGTGCCTTTATTTTTGACGCTAAGAATGACAAAACAATAGTGAATCCACAAACAAAATCAAAACACTCAGTTAGCTATGTTCCATGCGTGATACACGCTTAAGTGATAATGTATCTTTCGATACATGATTTACGAGGAAGATCTTGTTCACCATGTTCACCAGAGTCTATTAATATAGAATACAACGCAGTACGTAATCTGTTCAATGAAACAACGTTAAAGATTAACACTCACGAGTCAGACACTCTAGTGAATCTCACTATATCGCCAAGGCCACCAGCAGCTGTGCTGTAATTTTTCAGTCTTCGATATTAAAGGCTGGCAGTGAATATTCGGGAAAAACATGGCTGCCTTTATACACGTCTCATTGAAAATTTTGAACATTCTGATTGGTTAACATTTCTACTGGTGAACTATAAAATGAGTCAGCTCATTTTGGCTGGTTCACTAGTACACAAGGATACCCCAAAATTCCAACAGATCTTTCCCGCATTATGTTGCCATTACTTTCTGCAGGAGACCATTTGCCATCCAAAGCTATAGAACCAGGTCTGTTCTGCCATTTACCCATAGCTGGGGATTAAGAAGAGGATTGATACAGTTGTAGTAGCATCCACCTAATTTGCATAGTGGAGTACCGACCATATAAATATGTTTGGTACCGGGAAGAGAGGGGAGGAATCAAGAGATTCAACCAGAGACACTGCCCGACTGCGACTCAGTCAACACATTCTCCAGGAACGGTCTTCCCAAGAATATACAAAAGACTATATTTAAATATTGTGTACACTTTCTTGTTTCAATACATTTTGTTCTAAGTACATTTTGTGTTACATTATTATTCCATGCATTAGTCAAGTTTCAACAGATACCTTTCCCAAGGATATTAGCTGGCAATGAATGTAATTGATTCGACTGGAATTCGAACTCGGCTCTCCGACTCCTAAATCCGAGCTGCTATCCATTACTCCACCGTGAAAGTATAAAAATACATATTTATAGTAAAATTACCAACAATACATCAAATTATCAATATATCTTATAGCAAAGTAACCAACAATACATTTTATCTGTAGTTGAAAGTTTGCAAATGCATTCAAAATGTATTTAGTTGAAGCCATGAAATCTTGTTCAAAATATTTGCCTTTCGGCATTAAATATCGCATAGAGGTGTTGATATACCGGGAAAGAAACACCCACCCAACAAAACCAACAAAATGAAAGCATTCTTTCATGACATTAGTCCATATAATATCCTACAATTACTTTAAGAAAGCAATTTATGTATCCTCTTCCGCCTCACCTGCTATCCTCTTCCGCCTCACATATGAGGGACACCACACATTTTGGGAACCACTGCCCTAGACACAATATATGCTGTTTTGACGGCAATATATCAGATACACCTTCCAACCTAATGGGTTACGGCATTATTAACCTGAAGTGTATAAACTAAACTATTTGAAGAATAGTTATATTAGAGCGTATCATAAAGTATTCTAACTTTGAAAAGTCGTTTTCTAAATTTTGTTTGCTCTATAAACGTCCATTAGTATTATTATGAATGAAAAAACTAATTAAATAATTAATTTTAGTGTGTTTCACAATTTATCGCTTGACATCCATCTTTGGTGTCGCTGTTGTTTATACTTCGTAGAAAAATGAAAATGTTGGCAGCCAGGAAAAAAAAAACGCGTGAAAAATGGAAGACATCGTAGTTAAGTGTAGCTTTTAGAAGAAGAGGAGGGAACAGTAGAAGGCAATTGAAAGCGATTGCTGGAAACCGGGAAAAAGAAAGAACAACACGCGCGAAAACGGTGAATATAGAATCAGAAGCAAAAAGTAAAAATAGGTACAACAAGAGATGAAAGCGGTAGAAAGCAAGGAAGAAAAAATAAGCAGGAAGAGCTGGAAGGAAAACGGGGAGGAAATGGGAGACAAAGACGAAATAAAGGAAAAATGAAATTAAGAAGTGGTAAAGTGAAGCAAAAGAAGAATATGGTAGAATACAAAGAAGTAAGAACCATTGATTTTTAAGATGATGGAGGAGGAAGGAAGCGAATAAGAAAAGAAAGATGACAGCGGTAGAAAAGTCGAAGAAAAAAGAAAGAAGATGACGAAGGGGGAAGAGCAAGCAAAAAATTTCAAGAAAGAAAGATAGGTAAAGAAACACAAGAGTAAAGGAAGGAAAGCTAAAGGATGGAAAAAGAAAGGATGTTAAAGAAAGAAAGAAAAAAGAATGCTAAAGAAAAAGAATGCTAAAAAAACAGAACGCCAAATAAAGAAAGAAAACGAAAGCTAAAGAAAGAAAGAAAAAGAATGCTAAAGATAAAAAAGAATGCTAAAGAAAAAGAATGCTAAAGAAAAAGAATGCTAAAAAAGAAAGAACGCCAAAGAAAGAAAACGAAAGCTAAAGAAAGAAAGAAAAAAGTATGCTAAAGATAAAAAGAAAGCTAAAGAAACAGAATGCTAAAAAAAAGAAAGAACCTCAAAGAAAGAAAGAAAACGAAAGCTAAAGAAAGAAAGAAAAAGAATGCTAAAGATAAAAAAGAATGCTAAAGAAAAAGAATGCTAAAGAAAAAGAATGCTAAAGAAAAAGAATGCTAAAAAAAGAAAGAACGCCAAAGAAAGAAAGAAAACGAAAGCTAAAGAAAGAAAGAAAAAAGAAATAAAGCTAAGAAAGAAAAAAGGTAAAGACAGAAATGTAAAGAAAGATAAAAGAAAGATATCCAAAGAAAGAAAGAAATAAAGAGAATGAAAGAAAAAAATCTAAAGAAGTAAGCGAAAGAAAGAAAAAATAGAAATAAAGAAATTGAAAGAAAGAAAGAAAAAGGCAAGCTAAAGAATGAGAAAAAGAAAGAAAAAAGAAAGAATGATAAATTAAGATAGAATAAAGAAAGAAAATTAAAGAAAGATAAAGAAAGAAAAAAGAGGCTAAAGAATGAAAAAAAGAAATAAAGATTCATACCACAGCGGGATAAAGGCGTTAGTTAGATCCAGTGACAGGACCCAAAGAGTGTGAGTTCAATACCCGGTTTTTTTTTACAAGTACATATATATATATATATTTACATTATTCGGACTATTGTCCTCATCTTTTTCGCCATATTTGTCAAAGTTTCGGCCGTTGTACGCTCCGGCCTTCTTCAGGTGGTTGGAATTTCGAACTGAAACCCTTTATTTCGATCACTGGGGTAGACTCAAGGACACATGGCACAGTGGATAAAGGCGTTGGTTAGATCCAGTGACAGACCCAAAGAAGGTGAGTTCAATTCCTGGTTAAGGCAGTGGAGAACTTTCAGAGGGAAATTAACAGGAGATAACTGATAACTGACATCCATTAAACTTGGCACGTGGAACTAGAACAGTCTACCCCAGTGAGCGAAATAAAGGGTTCAGTTCGACATTCCAACTACCTGAAGAAGGCCGGAGCGTACAACGGCCGCAACGTTGTAATAAATATGGCGACAAAGATGAGGACAATAATCCGAATAATATAAATAAAGAAATAAAACTAAGGAAAAATAAAAAAAAAAAACACGGAAAGAAAAAGAAAGAAGGCTAAAGAAAGAAAATAGAAAGAAAGAAAAAAGAAAGAAAGCTAAAGGACGAATGAAAGAAAAAAAGAATGGACGCTAAATGAAGATAGAAAAAGAAAGAACGCTAAAGAAAAAAAGAAAGAAAGAAAGAAAGAAAGGTAAACAAATAAAAATGATAGAAAGAAAGAAAGCGAAAGAAAGAAACAAATAGGGAACGCTAAAGAAAGAAAAAAAAACGTTAAGAGAGAAAGAAAGAAAAAAGAAAGAACGCTAAAGATTGAATGAAAGAAAGCTAAAGAAAGAAGAAAGATAGAACGAAAAAGGGAAAGTTTAACAGAGAAATCGAAAAAAGAATGAAAAAAGAAAGTTAAGAGAGAAAGAGAAAAGAATAACGCTAAATTACGAAAACAATCTAAAGAAAGAAAGAATAAAGAAAGACTAAAGAAAGTTAAAAAACAAAGAAAGAAAAATAATTAAAGCAATGAAAAGACATGATGAAAAGGAAGTCGACGTAAGTGGAAGCTGAACAAGCAACATGGTGGATATACGTAAAAACTATAATGAAGATAGCAGAAAAGAGTTTGAAATTAAGAAATTGTTTGGGGGTTCGATCTATCATCTCACACTCAGTCACTTTCTCACTGCTATAACTTTACCTCCCTCTGACTTTTCAAATAATTCCATGACAGTTTACTTTTATTTTTTATTTTTTTATTTATTTATTTATTTTTTTTTTGAGGTGCTTCACTCTTTGGTATGTTTATCTCGAAAAGGATCTCCAATCGGTTTTTGACTGTGGCAAGAAATCAGCCTTTCGACCTTGCATGGAATATTGCTGTCATATAAAGTCTAGAGCCCCTGCTGTTCGTCTTAAAGTCCTCGACAAAATCCAGAGGTGGATATGCAATGTCGTTGGCCTTGATGTGGTATCTCGTTTATAGTCGCTCTCTCACAGACGTGCCGTCGCCTCCCTCTGTCTTTTCTATAAATACTTTTACTGTAACTGCTCCAACGAGCTACTTTCGCTAATTCCCAAACTACATGAATTTAAACGTGCCACTTGGTCGGCATCTCAGTCCCAACCTTTCACTGTTCGAAACGATTCAATCTAGAAGCCTCTTCATCTCCAATGTTTTCATGTCTCGCACTTCTTGTCTGTGGAACTCCCTTCCTCTTACTCGATTCCCTGATAGTTATAATCTCCAACTATTCAAATGCAATGTCAATCGACATCTCCAGGGTGCCTTGATCCTGATCACTGTCCTTTTCTTCATCCTTTCCTCCTCCCACTTCTTTACTCTAGCTTCCACTGTCTGTAACACCAAACGTGCTAGTAGCACTTCCGCCCTCCTTTAGGTGAAAAAGCTTTAAAAAATCATGAATTTAAGCGCAGGACTTGATTGCTAGATAGGTCTCAACATTTTCGTATTGAATTTGTTACCTGTAACCATAAGCATTATTCTTATAGTTCTTTCATTTGCAATTCGCTTTTACCTTCTTGCTTCCATATCATGGAAGTTCTCTTAAAATCTTCTGGCTTTCCGGTCATGAAAGTTAGCTTTTTGCGTTCAGGTCATTGTAACTTTCTTTAAGCTTCTTGCTTTCATATCATGGAAGTTATCTCAAAATGTTCTGGCTTTCAGGTCATGAAAATTTTCTTTTAGCTTTTTGCTTTCAGGTCAATGTAACTTTCTTTAAGCTTCTTGCTTTCATGTCATGGATCTTCGTTCCTTGTTCTTGCTTTCAGGTCATTGATTTCTCTTCCAGCTTCTTGCTTTCAGGTCCTGGAGATAAATTACCCGTCACAACCTCAAGTTGTCCCTTTTGTGGTTGGCACCTTCGGCTATATTCCCCAAAATCTTTCTACGTATAATGTCTTTCTTCAGATGTCGCTTGTCTCAGGAAAAAAAGGATTGGATTGATAATCAACTGGACAAAGCGAACGATATACGCAGCCAGCAAAAATGTTCTGCAAATGGAAAATCAGTTACATAAAAGGGGAAATTGATCGTAATGTTGTCATCTGTTACTTCATTAGTTGTATGTCAATTGATTACTAACTGTAAGAGAAATTAATCAAACAGTTTAGTATTATATTAACGGAACTTTCCTTTTTTTGTTTTATTTATTTATTTATTTTTTTGTCCATTCCTCCGACATGGAAACTTAGTAGATGGCGTATGAAATTACCCTTATGCGTTTTAAGGCTAGACCGGTCTATGGATTCTGGGTATTCTTTAGGAATGGCTATCTGATAATGTTCTTCGAAATTGCAGTCGTTCGTGATAAGATGTTCTGAACGTTCTCCTGATGTCACACTATTGTGTCAGACATCATAACTATGTCTATTAGATCTTTTGATATTTTTCCGTTTTGCAACCTACATAAGTCAAGTTTTGTTTTGTACGATGGTCCGTCTTCTTCAACTTATGTTTAAAATTACACAGACGTATAAACGGTTAGAAAAAATTCTACAAAATCTACAAAATTTTAAAATCTTTGTACAGACATCACGTGTTGATAAAACGGTTGTACTGTTAACAACGCCCCAAAAGAGAGCAAACGCAGCCAGTGTGAATGGCATACAACTGAAATGTTTGTAATATGATGATGGTCGTTCTCACCTTGGAGTTTTCCGTTATTCGATTAGTTACTAAGTTTGAATTAAAAAAAACTGTTACCTATAAATGCCATGGAATTCTTTCAGCATTTAGTTCATTCAACTGGGGCGAGGTGTTTGTAGTTTTCATATGTAACTAGCCTCGTGATTTAAGTGTGGTAAGGTCGGTAGATTATTTTTTCCATTAAGATGTTTGTCGAAGTTCGAGTAGATTATAATGAAATGTTCTGGAAGCACTTTTTTATATCATATTGTTGTGACGGACATCATACCTGTGGCCATTAAATTGTTTTTGTTTAATGTTTCCGCTGTGCAACCCACATAAATCAAGTCATGTTTGGTATATTGGGCAGCGTATATCAAATTGGAATCAGAACGATTGCCACCCTTTGAAGAGTGTTTTCTTTGAATTTGTGGTGGAATTGACTTGATTGATGTTGTTGCAAAATAATAATAATAATAATAATAATAATAATAATAATAAGAAGAAGAAGAAGAAGAAGAAGAAGAAGAAGAGGAAAAAAGAAGAGGCGAAATAGATTAAGGAATACGAAAGTGAAAAAATGGGGTTATAGAATGGAGGAAGAAAAAGAAGGAAAAATGTAGATAAAACATCTATGATGAAAGGGGATGAGAGGGAAAGTGAATGCAAACTACATGACATATCAAGAAGGACGAGAAAAAGAAATAGATTAAGTAAGAGAAAGAAAAGGGAAGGAAGCAGGACAAGAAGCTTTATTATTATTATTATTATTATTATTATTATTATTATTATTATACACGCTTCTTAAATATATCAAAATCATTTTAAAATTTCAATGTGTAAATCTAATTCGATAATTGGAAAAAAATGCGCCAAATATTAGAATGATCCACTCGGCTGAATTTAACAGTTCTTGAAATTAATTCTTGCTGACAAACGATGCAATGTACATACATAAACAGACACGTACTCACACACACACACACACACACACACACACACACACACACACACACACACATATATATATATATATATGTATGAGCGTCTATAATATGTACTTGTGGGTGTCGATTTGTGTATGTGTGCGTGTGTGGCTATCCAGGCACAAGTATATATCGATGTATGTACATGCATGAAAAATAAAAAAGGGCTTTAATATTTGTATATGCCTGGGTTGATGTGCATGTAGACACTTATGTAAGAATATATATATATATATATATATATATATATATATATATATATATATATATATATATATATATATATATATGTGTGTGTGTGTGTGTATGTATGTATGTACATATAGGTACATATCCTTAAATATAATACACCACACACACATACGCATATATATATATATATATATATATATATATATATATATGTGTGTGTGTGTGTATGTGTGTGTGTATAAAAAATTTTGTGTGTGTGTAACAGTTGATGGACAGTGTGAAAAATTTGACCTGAGACGCAGAGAAATCAAGACCTCATTCACGTTCGCAAACGAAAAACTACTGTGTTGAAAACTACAAAGAGTTCACACCAAACGATGACGTCATAGTTTACAGTAAGTACTAAATTCTAGCTATCTCTTTTGTCCCTCGTTTCTACTAAAAAGTTCGCACACAAGTACTTATTCTTTCACACAAACGATGACCTATCCACCAAAATTCAAGTTTGTTTTTGAAAAGAATAAAGGAATGTATAACAGCCTTTAACTGTTTCTCACATACGTACATAAATTATTTTTATTTATTTCTGCTTAATCGTCCTTCATAAGGAAATAAAATGCAATTAAATTCGTAAAACTAATATTTAACACGACTAAGGAATGCCCGTAACTCATGTCTATCGCTCTAAATTTCATTGTTTTTATTTTAAAACACAAATATAACCTAAATTTCGGAGTGTATCATCGTCCTTTTGTACACTTACCCTCAACTGTTACAAAGAAAAAAAACTGTCTTTGTATTAAACGAAAATGACTTACAATATAATACATAATACTGATCTATACATTCTTCCTTGGCGTCAATTTTTACAGTACGGGTATTCCCTGACTCTCTCTGTCTGTCTGTCTGTCTGTCTCTCTCTCTCTCTCTCTCTCTCTATCTATCTATCTATCTATGTCCATATATATATATATATGTATATATATATATATGTGTGTGTGTGTTTAAGTGTATACAAAATTTGCCTGATTTAAAAACCTACAATACACAACGAATGTAATACATATATAGATAAAACAAGCAATCAGTGAGACAGAGAGACTCATTTCAAGTCAGGAAGTGAGAAACCAGAGTAATTTATGTGATTTATAATACCAACATATATTCGGAGATTCCAAGATGTTTCGCTAGCACATAGTTTTCCTTTCTTTCAGTCAAACCGATGATGCAAAAAGAAAAAAGCTTTCTCTGTCGAAACGCTTCGTTGATTTCAAGCAATGACAAACTGTTATACCAGATGCTGTATAAACACACAAATATATATATATATATATATATATATATATATATATATATATATATATATATTCAACTATGTTTAGTTGAATGATGTAGACATGTTATGTTGATTTTATTTTAATCCTCTGAAATTTACGGAACAAGTACTTAGTGCTTAAAAAAACAGATTAAAAAGACGTCGTAGTATTAGTTAATTCTTCAGGTGTAAATTGTTAAGAAAAATTATTCTAATTGAAATGTGCGAATGTTTTTTAAATGCGCGTTAAGGATATGTAAGGGAGTTAACTTAGTTTAAATTTTTTTTGTTAATGTTTTAAAAACATTCAACATTTTCAAAAAATTTTGGGGGGGAAATTGAGCATCCTAAAACATTTGCTGTTATAGACATTTTAAATCTTTGTTGCTACAGTCATAATTAATCTTATTTAGTTTTGGTTTTACACACACACACACACACACACACGGTTATATATATATATATATATATATATATATATATATATATATATATATATATATATATATATCTCCGAGAATTTGAAGCTTTTATTTTTAATTTTATGATGGAGTATACTTGTATTATCGATTAATATTTCTCTAAAACCTGAGTCTAGAAAGGATTCTTCTTCTTGATGCTGTACAATAGAACTCGCATCGGACATGAATAAGATAAGCCTTCTTGACAGTGTTGTCGTCTGTTTTTCGAAAAAAATTCCAGGTTGAGTAATTTTAAACATTAATAATAAAAAAAATTAAACTAAGTTGGCTATATATATATATATATATATATATATATATTGCGATGCATAAATTGTCTATTATTTACATATGAAGAGAGAAGGGAAATCACCACCCTCTGTGGGATCAGGTTGCGATCATAGACAAGAAACACCATTGGAAAGTTTGTAAACTTAAATAATCGGCACATATGCTAGGCCACAAAAATCTTCTAAGCCGACCAAGCATAGAAATAAATACATTATGGGAACCAGTAATGAGTGCCAGAGAAAAGCAATAATAACAACAGAAGTTGCAATATGAGCTCTGGTAAAAAAGTGAAATGATAAAAGCAAAAATTCCAATATGAGCACTGGTAAAAATGGTTGTTGAGACATTAGGTTCATAATACCCAGAAATTCATACAGAGATGTCCTCAATGACAGATGGCGCAGTGCATAAATGTGTTGGTTAGAACCAGTGACAGGACCCAAAGAGTGTGAGTTCAATAAGGTTAAGGCAGTGAAGAACAGGGTGTAACTGATAACTGACATCCATTAAAAACATGGCACGTGGTACTAGAGCAGTCTACCCCAGTGAGCGAAATAAAGGGTTCATTTCGACATTCCAACCACCTGAACGGCCGGTACTTTGTAATAAATATGACGACAAAGATGAGGAATATGGTCCGAATAGTGTAAATAATGTACATAATACATCATCTCAGAATTATAGATAAATTGTCTAATTTAAGCAAAGATAATTTACGAAAATTCTCCAAAAATATCTCTTAATATTAAAGAGTAAATTTATTCAATAACATCGCCAGTGGATTCAATCACGGCTTCCGAGTTTCTGGTCGGATTCCTTGTGTACGTTTGGGAATCCTATCGTAAACCTTGACTTCTCTTCATCTTTGTTGTTTCAAGGAATTTTGTTGCTCTCTCGTTCAACTGCCCTCCCCCATAATAATCAAAGGGTTACACTCTGGGGCATTTAAAAGGATGATGTATTCAAAGAAATTGTCTGACATCCATGTCTGGGTTCTCCTGCTTGTGTGGCTTTATGAACCGCCCTGTTACAGATATAGAGTGTTCCAGCAGCCACCCCCTTGATCTACAGAGCGCTAGTCCCTCGAAACATTTGATATAGACCTCTTTAGCCATCAGAATAATCACAGAGAGTTTTTCGAGTTGTCGTGCCTTCGTAATCACCATTAGACTCATCCAACTCTTTCGGAATCTACTGGCCCGTCCTCACATTGATACCAAACAAACACTGAAATGCACGCGTTGGAGCTTCCGGTGCAAATGCCAAGCAGTACACCATGCTGTTTCCAAATTAATGACAGAGTGAATTGCGTCATGGTGTTTTTTATCTCACAGACGGTGCCCAACTGACCCTACTATTCTGTGAAGTTGACAAAATAAAAAAAACGCTTGCGCGAAATTAGAAATATAAAATACCAACAATTTTCTATCGTACCCTGTATAATTACTTATTACCTATATTATTATTTATATTACTTATATTATTATATATATTACTTACATATATATATATATATATATATATATATATATATATATATAATTTAAATTTCTTTTCTTTTTATCTCAAGTGTAATTTATCAAACAATATTTTTTTCCTCAGACACGATTTGTTTCATTATAATGATTCATCTTTGCAAAAGACGAAGACAATGGTAACAAAATTATATTACACTGAAAAATTGTTTAAAAATAAATGTCATCTCTAAGGAATTAATAGACTTTATTTATAAAGCGACATTGTTTGTTATTTGTCGTCATCACCCTCATCTGTTTCTCGACATGGCAGAAGAAACAGACAATTTTTTCCCGGATGAACTGTGGACTGTGGCTTTCAGGAGTTCCGTCATTGTTATGTCAGTCGTCTCCTTCATGTTGTCTGACCAGCGCTTGCTTTGCAGTGCCAGATTGCGTCCGCCTTCAACAGGGCATTGCATGATGTTATTACGGTGGATGATAGGCCGTGTAACCTGACCAAACATTCCCGACTTCCGATGCTTCATCGTGGTGAGGAAAGATTCCTCTTCATTTTGTCCGTACGTAATTATTTTGTTTTGCGCCCGGAGCTGTCTATGCGGATGAGTTTTCTCAAGAGACGTAAATATTAAAAGTAATATCAAGTGGATGCATTTATTTGATGAGACAAATCTGTGTTTCTTTATTTGTGTAAAGCAGTTTTTTTTCCAGAATTTTAATAAAGACAATTCGCCTTCCGTAGAATTCAAACATGAGCGCCTCTTTTAGAAGAAAACGTTATCTAGTCCATTGAGCTTCAGACCACTCAGATACGGAAAGCCTTTAAAATGAATAATTATTAGGTTGGTGCAAAAATATTGACGTAATAATGTCGTTTTTTGACGTATTTTTTAACGTCAAAAAACGACATTATTACGTCATTATTTTTGCACCAACCTAATACCTTTTAAAACTGCACATCTCTCCGTTGGATCGCTCGAGGCACATACCTGCTAATTGCTTTTATATCTAAAACATATAATGGGGCAAAGTCCAGTCAGACCCCGCCGTTGGTTAAGACTTTTTTGTTCCCCTCATTAATGTGAGCTATTGTCTTTACCGCTCTTGTTTTTCCCATGTGACAGGGTCATAGTGACAGTTTTTTGTTTTTTTTTTATTTCAGTTTAAATTATTGTTCCTTTTATATTCTATTACTGTTGTGACGCCCTCCCATTCATTTCATATGGAAATCTTCATAAATTTCTGCAATAAATTAAAAAAAAATAAACAGGGAAAATATATTTCTACACTTGAAGAATTAAAAAAAAACATGGGTGTTTTATTAAAATCCCTTTGAAAATATGATTTTGTGGCATATTTTGATTTGGGTTAAGAAGGATAGGTCCTTGAGGAAATTATTAGAATGAATGATTCGTATACTATTTACATTATTCGGACTATTGTCCTCATCTTTGTGGGCCATTTTTCTTACCACGTTTCGGCCGTTGTACGCTTCGGTCCTCTTCAGTTAGTTGGAATGTCGAACTGAACCCTTTATTTCGTTCACTGGGGTAGACTGTTGTAGTTCTACCTGCCATGTTTAATGGAAGTCAGCTGTTTTTAGTCATATTCCGCGCTATGACTAAAGACTATGTGTACGCTATCCCGCGCAGCTGCGATAAGAAATATAAAGGAGAGAGAGTCCGCTTCCTTAAGGTAACGCTTGAAGAACACCAGAAAGCTGTAACACGAGCGGAAGTGGAAAAATCAGGCGTGGCTGATCACATATGGAGAGAGAACCGCCCTCTGTGTGATCAGGTTGAGATCATAGACAAAGAACACCATTGAAAAATTCGTAAACTTAAGGAATCAGCACATATGCTAGGCCACAAAAATCTCCTGAGCCGAAGTTAGATCCAGTGACAGGACCCAAAAAGTGAGTTCAATACCCAGTTAAAGCAGTGGAGAACTCGAAGTGGGGAATTAACAGGAGATAACTGACAACTGACTTCCATTAAACAAGGCAAGTGGAACTAGAACAGTCTATCCCAGTGAGCGAAATAAAGGGTTCTGTTCGACATTCCGACCACCTGAAGAAGGCCATAGCTTACAACGGACTTTTGTAATACACTGTGTATATATATATATATATATATATATATATATATATATATATATATATATATATGAGAGCCAAACAATTTAACTCATGCAGATGATCATTTCGTCCATGGGAAAGTAGTTTTTTTCTGGACTTATTAATGCAAATAAATTTACTAAAATGAATAAACTCCCACGTTTCTTTTATATTTATGACTTGTACCAAAACTAAGCAACGCTTAATAAACAATTTCATGACTTGGAAACTTGATGCAAGATGCGTTCGATTCCATGCCTGATAAAGCTGAATTCACAAAAGGAAAGATGATCTCGCAATTAAAGAACATGGTAAATTCTTTTCTCTTGTAATTAGCATAGCATTTAAATAGTAGTCAGTCTCGTTACAATGAGCAACTAATGCAATTAAAGATTTGTTTTTGATCCCTTTATACCCATATAAGAGTTTATAGAAATTGATTGAGGTTTTAACCGTGTATTCCTTGTGGTAATTATTATATATCAGTCAGTAGTTTCATGCGTGATACACGCTTAGGTAATCATGTATCTATCGATACATGACTGACGAGGCTGATTTTTTGCCATTTCTTTCTGCGGTAGACCAGTCACCATCCAAGCCTATAGAACCCGGTCTCTTCTGTTATTTACCTATAGCTGGTGAGGAAAGAAGAGGATTCATATCTTTCCCATGTAAGTGAATATAATTAATTCGATTAGAATTGAAACTCGGCTGTCCGATTCCTCAATCCGAGTGGCTACTCATTACTCCATCGTGACTCTCCAATTATTACATGTAACAGAGTAAATTCCTCTTTCAAGTTTTGGATATAAAACCACGTTAATTATTAAGAAGGAAATAATATTTATGTGTGGGATAACGGCTACCATGTTATTTCTATCCATCATGAATACTGAATAGTGAATTTTATTGTCACTGGGTACGCCACATTTGGTACCAAAACTAAGCTACGCTTGGTAAAAATTTCAGGACTTGGAAGCTTGATATAAGATGCGTTCGATGCCAAGTCAGATAATGCTAAATCCACAAAAGGAAAGATTTAATCTATAAAAGAATTAATAAAACATGTTATAAATAAATGCCATCTTTAAGCGCCATCTTAATTTATCAAGGAAGATTATGAAATTTGAAAGGAGTAATTATTTTTTTGACGCCGATATGATTTCACTGATAATTCGAAATATTTTGCCAAAGCGATTTCTTCACATTTTTTCATTTCAAATAATCGCAGGTTGGTTTGTTGATTGATTGAATTGTTTGTTTCTCGGTATATCAACTCCTCGTGGGTCATTTAATGCCGGAATATTATTTTCATGACGGTTTTAAAGTTTTAAAAATATGATATATTGATTTTGTTTAGCGGCATATCAACACCTCTATGGGTTATTTAATGCCGAAATCTAAATATTTTGATTAGTTTTTGGTCTGGTTGATTTTGTTTAGCTTGGTCATATCTGATTCTATGGGTTATTTAATGCCGAAATCTAAATTTTTTTTGATTGGTTTGGTGAAGTTGATTTTGTTCAGCAAAATATCCATCCTCTATGGGTTATTTAAGAGAGAAATCTAAATAACAAACACAATTTTATGGCTTCAACTAAATATATAATATAAATAGGAATTTTTGGTTGCTTAAATTTTGTTTAGCGGCATATCAACCTCTATAATGTTATTTAATGCCGAAATTTAAATATTTTGAATTTTATATGTGATTAATTTTTATTGTTTAGCGGCATATCTTTTACAAATGGGTTTTTAATGCCGATTTCTAAATATTTAGATTGGTTTGGCTAAAACTGATTTAAATTTTAGCAAAATATCAACATCTTATTTAAATTTAATGCCGAAATTTAAATTTTTTTTTTGATTGGTTTTTTTTGTTGATTTGTTTATCATAAATATTTATTAAAACGAAACAAAATATTATATTTCAATAAAAAAATATCAACTAAATATATTTTTTAAGGTAAAAATTTTATCTTAAAACAGAAAAATTCAGAATGGTCATTTTACGTTAATAATCTAGTGTTGCTATTATTCAACATAAAATTTATTCTTGAAATTTTCACTTTTAAAATCTATTCCACATTTTAGTTTTTTCTATTTCTTATATTTTTTTTTGTTTTTTTTGATTTTTATTTATTTTCCCATTTCTGGAAAAATTCTCAGAAAATGGGTCATTAAGAACCTGTGAACAACAATTAATTGGTGGTTTTTTCCCCCTCCTCAAATCCTTCAATCCTCCTAATCAGTGGTCTTGCTGCTATTTGATATATTTTCATCATACCTTTCAGAATTTAAGTATTATTTTGGTTGACTTAACATTTTGGACTGAAAAAAAAACAAATTAATACGTTGCGAAAAAATAAAAATATTGAAACATTGGGAAATGTTATTTTATTGAATTAATTAAGAAACAAAATGTTTTTTACTGTTTGGATGTTAAAGCATTTTTTAAAATTTTTTTAAAAATATTTATTTAAAAAAAAAGGAAAAGAAAATTGACATTTTCAAAGAAAAAAAAATAAAAAATTTCTTTGAAATTTCATGCAAATAATGCATACAAATTTAAATAGATAATAAACTTGTCATCATAAATTTTAGTTTAAATTTATAAAATTTTCTTAATCTTTAAAATTTGTGGTATTCATTTAAGGTTCATTTGATAATATTTTGATATAAAACAGTAAAAAGGATTTAAATAGTTAAATAATTTATATTTATATTTTTTGAACAAAGTTTCAAATTTTGTTAAATATATAAAAAAAAAAAAATTTTTGAAAAAATTCTTATATATCAAATTTTCTCTTATTGTAAAAAATTTTTATTTTTTCAAATCCTTAATTTCAACCTTCAAGTTTTAATAAATCAGAAAACATATTAAAAAGAAAGAAAAAACACAATTAATACTGAATAGTCTCAGGATGTCGGATATTTGTGCATTATTTCAGAACTTGGGAACTTGATGCAAGATACCATGAATTAAATTTAATCTTTAAAAATTTGAAGATTAATTACAAACAAAAAAAAATTTAAATGAATGTTTTTTTTTCTGAATGCAATCTTAATTTGTCAAATAAGATTATTTGTAAAAATAGGTTAATAGTTAGCCTCCATGATGTGTAATACTATTTTTTAAAGGAGTAATTATTTTTTGACGCCGATATAATTTCGAGAATAAGAGAATAAAATTTTTAAAATAATTTTCTCTAATTTTTTTCATATTTAAATAATAACAAGGTTGGTTTAATCGTTCTGATTTTGAAGATCACGTTAAGTTGATACGCTTCTTTTCCTGTCCTATAACGATAGAAAATGCTTGCTTGTTTTAAAAAATTGATTCTTCCCAATTGAATTTTTAAAATATATCAAGATTTATGAATATTTGTATTAAAATTATTTCAAAAGAAATTTAAAAAAATTCCCGGTCAATGTTAATTTAACTAAAATTGAAATTGAAAACTAGAAATTTAATTTGCTTCGGAATCTATCAGAGTGAAATGTAACTGATGGAAAGTCGCGGCGTTGATTTATACTGCGTTGTTGTTTTGCCATTTTGATGGGCGTAAATGTCTTTTATTTAAAACTTAAAAAAATTTTGCAAAATTTAAAAAAATTTTAACAAACATTTTATTTTTTTTTTTTTTCATTTAAAGATACAAATTTACAAAAAATGAATTGATGAAAAGTGAAAAAAAAAAAAAATCAAAAAAAGAAAAAATTTTTTAATTGGAATCTCCTTTGTAAAAAAAAAAAAAAAGGAATTAATTCGAAAAAAAACATGAAACAAAAAGAGATAAGTCAATAATGCAGATTTTCAACGGATTTTGAATTTTCCATCATATCAGATTGAAGCTGAAAGCAACATTTTTTCGATAGAATTGAAAAAAAATTTTTTTTTGGAAAATTATCTACAGAAAAATTATCATTTCTATTTATCTAATATTTTTCTATTTATTTTTTATAAATAACTATTATATCAATTTTTATATTTGAAAAAATTTAATTTAAAAACATAAACGAATCTATTAGAGATTTTCGTTTATTTAAATTGGAAATGCAAACCCAAATATACATGAGAATTAATTAGTTAAATTTTCCCTTTTTGCTTTTTTTTATTTTAATTATTATTACTCTGACTGATGCAAATTCGGTTAAATTTTAGATAAATGGAGCAATAAGAAATCTAAAAGAAAGTTTTGATATTTGCGATTTAATTTCTCTGAATTCAGAATCTTTAAAAAAAATATAAAAAAAAATAAAAAATATAATAAATTGTAAAAAAGGAATGGAAAAAGAAAAATTGTTTTGATGTAGCAGTTTTTAGAAAGAACATGACAGATTAAAAAATACTTTATTTGAAACAAATTTTGCTAAATAATTATAACATATATATAAAAATTCGTTAGAAATGACTTTCAGCAGATCCTTTTGCCATTGACAATTTTCGAATGTTCAAAGAAAATAAATTCAAAAAGATCTTCTACCTTTGAGCTAATCTTCATTCAAAAAATGAATCATTTCTAAAAAATTTTCGTATTGTTCCAAAAAAATAAACAAATTCCAAACAAAGAGAATTTAAATCAATTCATTTTTGAAGATTTTCGTATTTAAAATTTTTTGGCCGTTTTATTTAGATTTAGATTGTCAATTGAATTTATATTTTCAACATTTTATATTATCATTATATATATTTATTCTTATTTAAATAATTAGAACATTAAATTTTCCATTTGTTTTCAAGCACTGAATTTTTATATCGTTAAAAAAATGATTAAATGTTTTATTCA
Source organism: Acanthosepion pharaonis (assembly GCA_903632075.3). Lineage (NCBI taxonomy): Eukaryota > Metazoa > Mollusca > Cephalopoda > Sepiida > Sepiidae > Acanthosepion > Acanthosepion pharaonis. Next base: position 163,152 of record CAHIKZ030001864.1, read on the forward strand.
TATAAGGAATTTTTAAAAATATAAATAAGACTATTCGATTCTTAGAACCAAAGAAATAAAAATCTATAATTTCTTTTTTAAGCGAATTAAAAATGAATTTCAAGCATTTCAAAATTGTTTTTGTCACGTAAGGGGATATTTTGTTAAACATAAAGCAAAAGATTTTTACTTGAAGAAATATTAAATGTAAAGGACAAAAATCAAAAAATCAAGGCGTCATTTTTCGATTGAAATTACATTTAAATTTAATATAGTTTATAATTATATCCATAATATATTCAAGAAATATCAAAAAACAGACATATAGTACAATTTAGAAAAATTATAAATACGGCATCAAATTTAATTAAATTTGACGGTGATTTGTGTTTCTTTTTTTTTTGCCAACACCTTCTAAAAATGGTTTTAAAATTTTGTTCATGTTGGGGGGGGAATCATCTCAAATCATCATAAAATATAAATTAGAAAATATTTGTTCAAAATATGGTATAAACCCAAAAAAAAAAAAAAGATTTTGATTGAGAAGATAATAGAAAGGACCTATTAATTTTTATATTCAAATCATTTTCAAATCACATTTTTGGAGATGAAAATATATATATATAATTAATATATATCATTTATATTAAAAAAAAGAATTTAAAATTTTTAAATAAATGAAAATGGACTCTTTTGAAAAAAAATTAAAAAAAAAAAAAAATTTAAAATTATTTAAAAAAAATAAATTGATTTAAATGTATTTAAAACAATAAATTTCCACTGGGAACCAAAAAAAAAAAGAAGGCTGGAGAAATTTAATAAAAATGGGTTTGAAAATTCTTCATTTTGCGAAACAGAAATATAACCATTTCCAATGCTTCATTTACTAAAAGAAAAAAAACATATGATGCAATTATTTAAGAACACATATCACTTAAAAAGTTCATTGATAAAGATCAGAAAAGCTCTGCTTTTAAATAAAATAAAAAATATATCTTATATATATATAATATATATATCTGTCTGTAATAAAAATATATATATATCAGGTCATCCCATAAGTTCTGTCCGAATTTTAACTTTTTGTTAAAATGAACGAAATTTAAAGAGTATTTTATAATGTCTAATGGAGCTGAACATTATTTTTATGTTTAGATGCATTTAAACTGATCAAATTTTATTTCAGAGAACAATAAAATTAAATTTTGTTTGATTAAAACCCTGCTAACATGGAAGTACCCAAGAATCATTTGAGGCACATAATGCTTTATGAGTTCAAGAAAGGAAACTCAGCAGCCGAAGCGGCTAGAAACATTCACTCAGTTTATGGAGAGGAATGTGTGAATGAAAGAACTTGCAGAAGATGGTTTGCAAAATTCAGAGGTGGAGATTTCACCCTTGAAGATGAAGATCGAACCGGACGTCCAGTTGAGTTTGATGAAAAGCTTCTTGAAGCAGCCCTTGAAGAAAATCCTGCTTTATCAGTTGAGGAATTGGCAGTGGTTCTCAGTTCAAACCATACAACTGTTCATCGTCATCTTCAACAACTTGGAAAAGTTCCTAAACTTGGAAAATGGGTGCCTCATGAATTGTCTGAAAACAACCTCAAATCCCGAGTTGACATCTGCTCTTCTCTCCATTCTCGCCAACTTGTTTCACCTTTTTTGGATAGACTTGTGACTGGCGACGAAAAATGGATCTTTTATCGAAATGTTAAGCGTCGTAGACAGTGGCTTGGTAAAGGGAAGGACCCCAGCCACAGCCGAGAAGGGAACTTCATGGGCAAAAGGTTCTTCTTTCAATCTGGTGGGATCGCCAAGGAATAATCCACTTTGAATTCTTACCACCTAATGCAACAATTAATGCTCAAATATACTGTCAGCAATTAGAGCGTTTGAACCAAGCTTTGAGGAAAAAAAAAAGACCTGCTCTAGTGAATCGAAAAGAGGTGATGTTTCATCAGGACAATGCGCGACCCCACACAGCAAGAATCACGTCACAAAAGATCGAAGAACTTGGTTGGGAGAAAATTCCTCATCCACCTTATTCTCCCTGATCTTGCTCCTTCAGACTACCATTTGTTTCGTAGCTTACAGAATCATTTGGAAGAAACAGCTTTTGTAACACAGGAAGAGGTTAAAACTGACATTTGTGAGTTCTTCGAATCAAAGCCAAAAGAATTTTACAGTAATGGAATTAGTAAGCTTGTTAATAGATGGAAGGAAGTCATAGATAATCAGGGAAAATACATTGTTGATTGAATCTGTAATTAAATGTAACATTTGGTCACTTGTTTTCTTTATTCAAAATTCGGACAGAACTTATGGGATGACCTGATATATATATATATATATATATATATATATATATATATATATATTTATATAATATATATATATATATTTTAATAAATTTTTCATGATAGAATTGTCCACAATGAAAACAGTTTGAATTTTAAGAAAATCTTATATTTTATATTTTACAATTTAAGAAATTTTTAAAATACTAATGGATAAATAAAATCTTAATTTTTTCATATTTATTAGTAGAACATTTCGGTCAAAATTTCCAAAATTTTATTTACCTTAGTTTCATATATAATTATATATAGAACCATGTGATATAAATATAATATATAATCCATATATACTAAAAATACTATATATAAATGGTTTTCTCCGTGAAAAAAATGTATATATATATTTTATATAATAATGTAATAAAAAAAATCAAATGTGTTTTTATCAATGAAAATTTAGAAGTTGTATTTAAATAAAATTTTTTTATCAACATAAATAAATAAGATTATTTTATTTTTTTCTTTTGTATTGTTATTTTTTTTATTTTTAAAATGAAAGAAAAATATTATGAATTATTTTAAAATACAAAAAATAACTTGACATAAAAAAATTGATAAAAATTTCATATTGAAGATAATTATTTGTTAATATAATCACAGGTTAAATTTTATTGAATTTTAACTAATTTAAAATATATATGCTATTTTTAACTAAAATGTTATCAATTTTTACCAATTCAAATAATTCCATTAAAATTTATTTTAATTTTAATTTTGATAATTTTATTGAATCACCAATAGAATTGGTTGTGTATAATAAAAAGATATTTTTTTTTTTGAAATCAGCTTTACGTAATTTTAAAATCTGAAAGATTGAAAATTGTTTTATATATATATTATAACAGATTTATTATTAATCCAAATGATTGTTTTAAAATCATTTTGGAAATGGAAAACAAAATAAATATTTTTTTATAAAAAAATGGATATTTTACATTTTTCATTTATTATGTAAATATAATGGAAATAATTAAAATTTTTGGAAAAAGATAAATATTAAATAAAAAAATCATTACGTAATTAAAAAAAATGACAAATAAATATAAAATAGTATATCAATCAAAACATTTTAAATATTAAGAATGTTATTAAAAATTTTCTATTTTTTATATATATAATATTTAATTTAATTACCATGAATTTCAATTTAGAAAATAAAAATAAAGGTATACAAAAAAAATTCCTGGCAATTTTATAAATAGATATATAAAATGTTTAAGGAATTCTTATCAATGATCAATTCAAAGAAATTTGAAAAATTAACAAACAATGATTTTTATATTTAAATTAAAAAGGCCTTTTTTTTTTTGTTTTTATACATTTAGTTTTAATTTAAAAAATTGATTTTTTTTTGAAAAAATAAAATGAATTAACTTAATGGCAATTTATAATAAAAAAAATTATTCATTATTTATTGATATTGAAATAAATATTTTAAAATAATACGTATTTGACAATCATCAAATAGTCAAATTAATAAAAATGGAAAAATGGCAAAAATTCATGATCAAATAATCAAAATATATTTACAATTCTATTAAAATATAAATATATAAATATATAATTAAATCATATATATGTTTTCGTTTATTCAAATAATTTAAATATGTATATCTTGATAATATACAATTTATTTTGTATTTAGTGTGAATGTCATTATGTTTGTTTAAAAAATTTTAGATGACAATATATATATAAATTTATATATAAATCTATATAATATTTTTATCTGAGTTTTTTTTAAAAAATCTTTATATTGGATACATATCTTTTTCTATTGAAATATCTTCCATTATATATCTAATTATAACTTATAAATTAAAATGGTATAAATCTCAGAAAAAAACATAAATCAAATCTATGTAAAATAGAATCATATGATTCAGGAAAGTCGTAGGATGTTTAATATTCATTTTTAATAAAATAGAATTCATATAAATTTATCTTTAAAAAAAAGATAAATTTGTCAATTTTTTTTTGAATAATTCAATAAACTATGATAGAAATGAAAAAAAACACAATGAAAATTCAGACACACACATTGTTCTGACTTAGGGAAAAAAACGATATTTAATAATTTATATATATATATATTTTTATATATAAATTTGTCATGTTATAAAAAGTTTTTATTTTTGAAATTGAAATGTGATGAATTTTAAATAGAGATTAATTTCAGAAAATAAGTGCATTATAGGTTTTTGTTTAAAAAATTGCCATACTGAGTCAAATATAATTTAATAAATGAAATATTTATCCATTTTAAACTGATAAAAGATAGATAGATACCAAAAAAAATTCAATATAAAAAAATGTAATAAATATTTAATTTTATTCTGTTTAAAATTCATAAATATACCATTACAACAAAATAAACAGATAAAATAATAAATAAATAAATGAATTTTATGGCAGTAATGAAATTTTTTCGATTCAAATTTAATGGAGAAAGCCATTGTTTCAAACAGATGCATTTCATAATATATATATATATATATAATATATATATATATATATATAAATACTTGTACCTCTGATCTCTTATATCTTTTATGATGAATTCCATCTCTTTTGAAATCTGTGTTGGAAGAAAGAAATGAAAAAAATGCTTAAAAAAATTAAAAGAAACTATTGAAGAATCACACTTCAATCGTCTCTAAATCCTTATAACATCAAATATTAATTCTTGAAATGAACTGATTATTTAAAATTTTACAATATAATATTTATAATTGCATTCAGGTGAAATCAAATATAAATTAAAATATATATATTAATATATTTATTTATAATATATATGAATATATATATATTTCGACGAAGAGGATCTGCCAGAATATTGATTTCTATAATTATGAATTTTAATGCGATAATCGCCAATCAAATTTAAAACCCGCTAATGATTTGTAAAAATAGGCCACATATGGAAGTTTATGTGTGATAATTGTGAGATATAGATCATTTATTAGATATTCAGAAACTTTTTAGATCTTGCTCTATTTTCTTGAAGATGATTCAGACTTAAAATTTAAAAATTTTAAGTCCACTGAAAATACGTTGAAAAAACAACCCGCTCCAAACTAAACAATAAAGGTTATTTTCAGTATAAACTTTTGACAAAGTTGCTTTTAAAGCTTGTCTTTTAAATTAGCCAATATTTCCTACATTCCTCATAGCCCTGATCTTGTTGAAAATATTGGGATCTTGGGTATCCTGTCAAAAAACATGAATTCAACGATAATGACTTATTACTGATAATAAAAATTTTATAAAATAAAAAGTAAAACAGATTCCTAAAATATTAAACCTGTTAATTTATGTCTAATTTTGGATGTTTTATTTGCAAATTTTATTGATAAACAGATGAATATATATATATATATATATATATATATATATATATATATATAAATAGACGAATGTAAATATATATATATATCAATTAGAAAATGATATTTTATTATATGAGTTTTAATTATGAAACATTTAAGTAAGGCATTTTCTTTTTCTTATTTTTAAATACATTTTATTTTTTATGTGTTTTACGCGTCATAGGTTTTAAAACCAGGATTTACATAAAATTTAAATTTAATGTTTAATATATTTTAATATATTTTTGTTTATATTTTATTTTTATGGTTTGAAATTTATTAAAATTAAATTTTTTGTTAATTAAAAAACATTAAGAACGAACTATTTTGAAATGGATGACAAAGAGAAATTTCATAGTTTTTAATATGCATTTTAAAAAACAATCAAAATTTTTTATTTGTACATTCGAATGGCATTTGAAAATTTCATTTATCAATAAATAGTCTTTTAATTATCAAATTTTTTTATGACGTTTTAAAAAACAAAATCGATTTGAATTCCTAAATAACATATAAAAAAAATTCTAAGGAAAAAAAATTGACATTTAAAAGAAATCGAATCATTAGAAAAATATCATGAATAATTGTAATTAATTAAAATGAAAACGAAGCTTAAAAATTTATTTAAATAAATTTATATATAAAACAGAAAATATATATAAATAATTGTGTTGATTAAAAAATTTTTTTGAATTATATGAAATAAAAATATTTTTATATAAGATTAAATTTAATTATATATTTATCCTGAATAATATGTTTAAACAGATTTTAAAAATGTAACTTTTCACAATTTTGTCTAACATTTTTTATCTTTTTCTTTCAGATTTCAGAGGATATTTGAAGGTGATATTATTTTGATTTACATAATTAAATCACTTAAATAACATGATCCATTAGAAAAATAAAAACATTTTTTTCATTTAACACTGGATTTATTTATTGCTGATATTTGAATCCGTCTTTTTGAAAATAATTTTTAGATAAAAAAAATATATTTAAAAAGTTAATAAAAAACCAATGTGAAACAATATATTTTATAATAAAGTGCTCAAATTTATTAACAATTATAACAAAATATAAATATAAATATTGTTATATCAATTATAATTCATTATATATAGGTTTTTCACCACACTTGAAATAAACATCAATCTGATAATTTTTTAATTTATAACATACTTTTGTTATATATATATATATATAATATATATATATATATATATATGAATTTCTAAATTACTCTTATATATATATATATATGTATTTATATTTATGTGTGTGTGTGTATGGTGCGTGTGTGTGAGTCTTTGTGTGATGTGTGTATTGTTGAGTTATGGTCCAGGTTAGGACCAAGGAAGAACAACACGAACACAAGAGTAGAAATAACGAAGGTATATTACACGAAATAATAATACAAGATGTGGAATGATGTTAGTATGACTGTCAGTCTGGTTTGGAGTGAAATACTATCTTTCGACTCAATTCGACCCTCTCTCTTGAGAGGCGTAGTATACATAGTGTTAGGAAAAGTTCATTCTGTATTTATAGGTAAGGACTCATGACAATATATAAAGTGTGTTCCAATAACTTTGACCCATTTTAAATCTTAATTAATTTTAAGCGTCTAATGATTTTTTTGCTTTTCTTTTCAGATTTAACAACTTAAGTCTTTGGTAATTTCAGCCATGGAAGGATTACCAATCAAACAACGTTTTAAAGTTTTCGAAGCCTATTACGAAAATGGACGTTCAAAAGAATGCAATTTAAAACTTCATGACCTTTTTGGTCAACATAATCGACCAAATGAGAGAGCAGCTGGAAACGATATGTGTTGTTTTTTGTGAGAGGTCAATGAACATTTATTAAACCAAAGACCTGAATTTTAAAGCCATTTTCTGCCGACATCAACAAATTTTCGCATTAAATATGAAAGCATAAAAAATTAAATTTCATAGTATAATAAAAGGTCTAATTTATTTTTTGAACCAATCAAAGGATAGAAAAACCCTTTATGAAGTCGTCAAAAAAAAAAAAAATTGTTGCACTGCGATATTAAAGAATGAAAATAAAAATTTTATAAAAATAAATAAATAAATAAATAAAAGGATAAACAAAATAAATAAAAAAAATAAAACAAAAAATTCTCTAGACGCGTTTTTTTTTATTTAAAATTAGATTTTTGAAATAAATAAATAAATAAAAGGATAAATAGATAATTAAATGAAATAAAAACAAAATTCTCTAGACACTTAACGACATATTATGGTGCCAAAAAAATATTATTTTGTGACTGACCAGACGAAATGTAGGCACATGAAGGCCATCATTTTTGTTGAAATGAATGCCCCAAGTAAAAACCTCAGCTTGACCTCTTTCCAAAAATGACTGATATGTGAATAAAAATTATCTCTTAGACCCCTTACGTTTAAAAAATGGTCGCCCCAGCCATTTCCATAGTAATTAATTTTGCAAATGAGACATGCTTATAAAGATGCTAAATATTTCAAGATTGGTTCATTTAATTCTTTGAAAATTTCACCTTGAGAAATGAAACATATTGATATTTTAACTCAATTTAATTTTAATAATTATATTGAGGTTTTTGACTCTCGTTTTTGAAACATGAAAACAATTACGTAAAAAGGAATCACATTTTAAAAAAAATAATTATAAAAATTTATCCATATATATATATATGGTTATATATATATATATATATATATATATATATATATATGGCAGAAAATAAAAAAATATAAAAAAAATTAAAATCTGGATTATAGATAAATATTCAATTTTTTTTTTTTATTATTTTAAATTTAGAGGGTCTCGACTAGTTTCGACCAAAATGGCCATCATCAAAGGAGAAATATTTCGTTTTACTGAAATTAATATTTAAAGAGAAAATTAAATTGAGTTAAAGTATCAAGCCCTAAATTTAGAAATGAGGGAATATATATATATATATATATATATATATATATATATATATATATATATATATATATTTAAATATAATAAAATTATAAAATTTAATATTCAGCTTTAATAGAAAAAAAAAAAAATCTGTTTGAATTATTACCGGTTTTTCTCAAATTCTTAAGGTTTCAACATAAAATTGAAAAAGAATTAAAAAAAAAAAAAAAAGGTGAGAAAAATTAATAAATGAATATTTTTTCCTTTTATTCTACAATTTTTTGTTAATTTTAAATCTGAATTTTTCTGAAAAGCAGGGGATTGATTTTTATTTTTTATTTATGTTTTAAATTTTTTTTATATATATAATCTATAATATTAAATTTTATACTTTTATTTATGTTTATATTTATATATAAAATACTTATATATATATATATATATATATATATATATATATATATATATATATATATATATATATATATATATATATATATATATATATATATATGACAAAGATTGATATTTAGAATTTAGTTTAGTTTTTTTTCTTTTTTTTCTGGAAATAGAGAGAGAAAAAAAAAAATTGAAATCATAAATATTTTTAAGAACGGTTTTATTTAAAAAAAATCAAATATTTACAGGAAATATATTTTTATCTCTGTGTGTTAAATTTATTTCTTTTAAAATTATTCCATCATTTTTTTTTTTATTTTTTGCATACATGGATATAATGTAATGTGTGTGTGGTGTGTGTGTGTGTGTGTGTGTGTGTGTGTGTGTGTGTGTGTGTGTGTAAATTTTTTCCTTCAGTTTGAATCTCTATGATTTTAAACTATTGAAATCCTTGTGCATTTTTTCCTTTCTGGACATCTGTTTTTATTGAAAAAAGGTTTCAGCATTCCTAGAATATAATATAGCATTTTATACGTTCAAAATGTAGCAAAACAGTTTCATAAGATGAATCTTGTGTCTCTGCGATTAGTTGAGACTGTTCGATTGAAGAAAAATTTAAAATTTTAAATAGCATAAATGAGTTTTAGGTATTTCATCTATATATGTGATTGTATATAAATAAAAATATATTATTTTTGAGTACGTATTTGTTACATGTGCGTTTCGTTTCCTTGCGTGTTCCTTCCCATAACACTGACACATTATATTTCATAAATAAATAATAAATATAATTTGCGTTGGAATCTTCGAAATATTTTTAAAATTTGTTGATATTATTCGGCCGTAATTCCATCAAAGATCTGTCCAAATTGGCCCAGCATCATCCAGGAAAATGACAGACGCCTTTTCAAAACCATCCGCCGACACAAGCCTACGATGTCGTCTCAATTCATCCTTCTGTCGCCTTATCCTGAGAGGGCTTTCATCCTTAAAACTGTAGGGTCATGTTCGACCGAAGAATATATTGTTATTATTAAGAGATGAATGTCGTCGAACTACAGATGATATCAGAGAAAAGATAAAACAACCCTTGGTGTAATAGAATTTTTCTCTTTTTTTAAATATTTTAAGACACTATAGAAAAATAAATAAAAGTAACAACAACAGAAACAGTGCAGAATCAAATATATATAATAATATGATTAGAAAACACACACACACACAAAACAAATATATATATATATATATATATATATATATAGATAGATAGATAGATAGATAGATAATGGCGATGTCGAAGATAGTATGAAGCCAAAAATGCTGACAGTTAATGAGATATTGAGAGAAAATATATTTAAGGCAAGCGTTCTTTGCTATAAAATGATCGATATCAAAGATAGAGTATTAATTGGATTAATATAAATATGTTTTTGTTGCACTTAACTGACTGATGGTAATTTTAACATCTTGACTCCAGAGTTTCGTTTTGAAATTATCCGTCCACTATTCAGTGGGTATCAGATATTGACAGATATATATATATATATATATATATATATATATATATATATATAAATTAAGAGATCACTGAATATATATATATATATATATATATATATATTTAATATATAAAGATTTTTTTATAGAATACATAGATATATAATTGTTCATTATCTATTTATCTAAGTCTGTTCTAAATCTATCTATTCATAAATCTATCTATCTAAATCTATCTATCTCATCGTCTGTTTCCTAAAATCTAGGAATCAAATCTCAGTCTGTTCATATATATTATCTATATATCTCATAATACATATCTATAAAATTTCTCTCTCTTCCTCTCTCCCTCTTTCTAAATATAAATATAAATATATGTGTGTGTGTGTGTGTGTGTGTGTGTATGTGAAAATAAATTTGTATATATATATATATATATATATATATATATGCAATCTGCCCATTGAAATAAACCATGTTTTAAACGGGCTGATCTTATAAAACTTTCAGTTATTTGTTTGGATAAGACTTGTTCTTATGTACATCGTCTTTATCATGTTGTATTGATAATGTTATAATTAATGAATATGTCCTGAAGATGAATTTTATTAGACCGAAACGTCCGACGTTGATATATTAACATTAAAACAGCATAATTGTATATAAGGATTTTTTTTTTGTTTTTCCGTATATATTTTTCTTCATACTGTCGGATCTATATCCATATATTTCTTTATATATATATATATATATATATATATATATATATATATATGTGTGTGTGTCTGTGTCTGTGTCTGTGTCTGTGTCTGTGTGAGTCTGTATATTTGAAGTTTTTTTTTTTCTTTTATGAGTTCCCTCCTATCCTTACCCATGCTCAATTAATGATGAATATTTTCTTTTAGGATCGATTTCATGCCTTTTCTTCTGTTAAGCCTGGAGAGTAATTATATATTTTTATTGCCATAGTAGAGTCCAATAGGTTTATAAAAACATGTGAGAATTCCAGTAAGATATCTTTAATCATTTCTAAGATAAAACGGTTGAAAACCTAATCTAACAAATAGCAATTTTGCTTTTTCACGATTTGAACAGTTTTACTGTTACATTAGATATACATACATACATATACATATATATATATATATATATATATATATATATATATATATATAGTTTTAAAAACAAGGAATGCATTGATTTTAATTTTAAAAGTCTAAAAAGGGCCCTTTCAGCCAACATCTCATCAGGAGACAATCGTTGGATTAGCGAAAAGAATATTAACGATAATGAAGCAAAAAAAGGGGGAAACCCACTAAAATAACAAACAAGTATATATATACTTGTAACGAGGGAAGGGAAATAATCGTGTAAATAAATTAGCGAGGGACAGTTAAAATAAATATCCCCCAACAGATTAAGAGACTTTATAAATGTTTCTGCCGGCAGAGAGAAGGTTTCCTTAATCCTATGCAGACGGATTCCAAAATCTTCAAATGATTGTTGGAATCGGCTGTATTGTGTTTCCCCTTCTTTTTGCTCTTCATTATCGTTAATATTCTTTTCGCTAATCCAACGATTGTCTCCTGATGAGATGTTGGCTGAAAGGGCCCTAGAGATTTTTAAAATTAAAATCAATGCATTCCTTGTTTTTAAAACTATATATAAATTTTGTACCTCCAAACATTTGTTTATATATATATATATATATATATATATATATATATATATATATATATATATATATATAAACATTCCATAACATTTTTTAATTTTTTTGCCCGGAAGGTAGAGAATTCCGGTCATGGGGCAAACACAAAACGGTTACAGTAACTATGTAGTAATGATGCAATCATTTATGAGCTGCCCGTCGGCTACTGGCAAGCCATTTGTACAGATAAAATGTCACGGGCAATCACAGTAACGTAGAGAGTTGATTAGAACAGAAGAGATTTAAAGTCGGGGTTCTCGTTTAATCGTAAGGACAATCTCGCTGGTTAGTCTGTCGTGATTGAAGACAGAGTTAGAATTGAATATTCCAAGTTTCACTTACATGCCATTTCAGGTGATTCCACGAATAAAAGGACTCAATATAATGCTAACGGGACTTTTGGGAATGTCTTTTGTTGCCGTATCTTCCATTCTTCTTCTTTTTCGCATCTTCTGGTTTTCGCATACGCAAACGGGGGTTGAACATATAGAAATGGGTCTTTGTAGTCGGTGAAGAACTGGCCGAGAAATCGAAGTTGAATGTTCCCAAATATAAAAGGCAATTATTTCCATCAACAGTGAAAATAAAATTAAAAAAAAATACTTTTAGTTGATAAAACTTCTCGTACCAAAAGCTAGAATGAAGTATCGGATAGATTGATGAAAGTGTTAGTTTCATTAAAATGGCTGACAAGGTTTTTTAGGACCCAGTGAAAGTAAACATACGTCTTTTGTACGTAAACAAGAAAATGTAATCCAAAATTTAAAAAAAAAAATCTTGTCTTTCGTATTTTAATGAAACTTTTGACAGTAATATAAAAGAGCGGAAATTGAATTCTATATAAAAAAAAAAAAATCTACAACTACAAGACGACAAACAAATCCCCAAAATAGACATTACCAGACAAAACGAATCCAGTCCTACATCGATAAAAGACGTTACAAAAATATTGTAATTTAGAAGAGAGACAAGTCTAACATTTTTTTAAACGAAGTCGATTACAATGCTAAACTAGACACTGCTCTCGACACAAAGCTAAATTTAAAAAAAAAAAAAAAACAAATAAAAAAAAAACAAACAAATCGCTACCGGCTTCTTCAAGTCACAGACAAATAAACTTATTACAGCAAATAATGCTGAAATCGGATCCTTCAAACACAACAATTGTAGTTACTTCTCCGTCTATCTATATGGGAACTGGAAAGAGCACAAAAACTAGCTCGTCTCAGCCTCTTCTGATTTCATAAATTCCTAACTCTGTAAATCACTTATCAAAAAATTTAAACAAATTGATTCTACCATATTTTGGAAAGAAACGTTTTGTTAATGGCACTAAAAATGTTAACCACAGTACTCAAGTAAGAACTTATTAGCTGGTGAAAATCGCTTTGCCAGTATCTCTGTCAAAACGTTATATTTTAGTTGTACTTTCCTTGGTAATTATCAGTGGCGTTGATTTTATCCAGCGTTCGTAGATATCTTCCTTGTTCTTATTTTTTAACAAGTTCCAGAATGTGAATTTTCTGAGGTTGAGGTTTTTAGTCCATATATTGTTTATTTCTTTAAAAAGAAGATTAGTCCTGGGTCTATATTCCGATAATTCTTTCAGTCATGGTTTATCTTCGATTTTTCTTTGAAAAATAATTTCTGTTTTTACATAGTTTTTCTATATCGTTTTTCATTTGACTGTCGTCATCGTTTGTTGCATGAAGGTCTGTATTTTATAAAAATCTTACCAATTTTTCAGTTAGAATAAATAGTTTGATATTAATTTCTTTTAGATTTTTTAGGAATACTTCATTTTAGTTCGTGTCTGTTTGTTTTTTTCTATTTTAGGTGGCATTTTCCGTGATTTCTACATTGTTTGATATGTAAAAAAGTGAAATATATATATATATATATATATATATATATATATATATATATATATGTATATATCCGGATCATTTTTCAAGACGATCTGCAACCTACTCTAACCTTCTAACTTCCTGTTATGGAGTAGCAAGTTGCCTCACACCTTTCATGCACGATTTCATTTTCAAGTCTTTTTTCACTGTTCTTTGGACTCTTAAGTGCCAAACGTGTTATGGATTGAGTTGGATTTTTTCTAATTGATCTCTTTATCTCTAAGTAGAAATAATGATCCTTCTCCCTGTTGTTTCCTCCTAGTCCAGTTTTCCTTACTTCAGTTCATTTTTTTAAAAAAAAATTATTCACTATTCTTCTTGAGGTTCTTGAAAGGGCTTTAAAGATGGAAGCCAGACTATGAATGTTGGTAAAAATACTGAAGGCCTAAATGATCTTTTTTTTTTCTCAGCATTGGTCATTTAGGAAGACAGTGGGGCGGACACAAAATGATTTTTAACCTGTCCTCATTCTAACTGAATAACTCAAAGATTTTTCAGTGATTTTTACTACAAATGTTTTCAAGATGACTAAAACCTCTTATCTGCAATCATGGAAGCAGGCGACTCGCTTAGTTTAGTGTTTTATTTAGATACAATTATTCTGTTTCATGTCTTGGACAATTTTGCTGTTACACGCTGTATTTACTTTCTTTCTTTCTTTTTCCTAATTTTTATGTGTGCTTATTTGAACTCCTCACCTGTTTATGCACTCATAAAGGAATCATTCCTTGGTACCATCTTTTAGTACTAATACGATTTAGTGTCTTTCCTAGAGAATCTATCGGAGACACATTGAGTCACAATATTGTAACGTGCCTTTTTAAATAACACTTGTATTTAATATTGTATTTATTTCTGATCTTTAACTAAATCTGATGAATAAAAAATATGGAATTTAAAATTATTGTAAAGTCGTCATCATTCATACTGGACAACCTGGAATCAATTTGGAAGATTACAATAATAACATGAGATCATAAAATTATAATCATATATATATATGTACAGAGACCGCTAAGAACATTCTGTTTTTTGGAATTATTAGCTACGTTCTTTAATTAAATTTATTTCGTTTTTTTGCTTTGAGAAAGTCCATATTGGACGAAACGCGTCAGCAATGACTACAGTTTTTCTTTTGTCATTTATATTTATAAAAATTGTCTTTTCTACAGGTTAACTCTGAGAAATTTTTATATATATATATATATATATATATATATATATATATATATATATATATAAGATGTAGTATACTTACTCCTGGTGTTAACAAAATAGTGCTCGGTGAAAAATAACCGAGCTATTAAGTATATATAAATAAGTATACATATTATTCCTCACCGGCGGCACCTACGTGTGGTGTAATGGTTAGCATGTGGGAGAGTCACGGTGGATTAATGGATAGTGGCTCGGATTGAGAAATCGGAGAGCCGAGTTCAAATACCATTAAACGAATCCATTACATTCACTATCAGTAAATAGCAAGACAGACATGTCTTAGTGTCTTTCCTAGAGAATCTATCGAAGACACATTGAGTCACAATATTTTAACGTGCCTTTTTAAATAACACTTGTATTTAATATTGTATTTATTTCTGATCTTTAACTAAATCTGATGAATAAAAAATATGGAATTTAAATATTCTGAACGCGAGGTCCGGATTGTCACCAATGCCCGAATTCTAAGGTAAGACGCATTCTAAGAAATGTTGGAATATAGAACCATTGTTGGGTGGGTATGTACCCATCATACCCAGCTGTACTGAAATGGCGTGCCAAAATAAAGGGTAGAGATATCGTGACCAGAGTTATGGTGCACTGTAGGAGATTAATTCCTGAAGTTTTAATCTTGCCCATTCGAAGAATCCAGGCCAAAATAATTCTTGTTATGAGAGATATCCAGAGAAAGCTATTCAGAAAATTCCAAAATTATGGAATGTACACTTCCAAGATTATTTTGTTTAATCTACCTATATATAAAACTATAACGATATTTCGTCTGTCCGCCATCACACCCTCTAAAATACTCATACACTGACCGATCCAGACCAAATTTGCGGGAGAAGTTCTAGCAGATTAGAAGGCACAAATTATAGTTTGTTATTACTACGTTGCGTAGCTTAGTACAATAAATTTTCATTATTTTTTTTTTTTTTTTGGTGGGGGGAATGAAAAATTTTAATATTCAACATATAAAATACTCCAACTATTTTAAAAGATAATTTAATGATTAAAATAACAAATACTTGTTTAATAAAAATGCAATATTGTTTTTTGTATATCTTTTCTTTAAGCTTTTATATATTTAATTCTAGTAAAATATAATGTTCAGTAGTCAAATTGTAAAATATAAACACAGTAGGAGGAGCAGAGTTTGTAAATCACGGCAAAAAAAATGCTAGCGATAACTTCAATAATACTAAACAGTTATTTACATCTTACTTATTATAAAACGCAGATTGTGTATGTGTGTGTGTGTGTGTGTGTGTGTGTGTGCGTGCGTGTGTACGTTTATATATTGGATCGGATTTCCTACATTTTTCAACCGATTTCAACAAAACTTCACAGTATTGCGTAAATTACCTTGCGGTGGTTCTGACAACCGCCAAAAATTGGGAAAACACAATTGTTTTTGCACGAAAGCAATTTGAAAACACGATAAAACACGATTCTGTCGCCAGAATGAAAGGGGGACAACTCATATCGAGTTATACTTATTTTAAAACCCAGGTTGTTTGTTTGTGTGTGTGTGTGTGTGTGTGTGTTTTAGTTTATGTATGGGATCGGATTTCCTACATTTTTCAACCGATTTCAATAAAACTTCACTTTTTTTTAGCAAGTACTGTTTCTTATTGTCTTGCATACTTTTTTCTTTATTTTTACATTCAGAATGCTTTAAAAATTCCATTTACAAGTCAATTGTTTATAATAAAATTCTATTCAATCAGTAGACTCATAACGATTGAAAACAAGGTTTGACCAATTCGTAAAAAAACAAAAAAAAACTAATCAAGAGATGCGTGTCCGTCAACCTTAAACAATAATCTTTGTCAATTTTATTTTTCAGTCATTATGATGGTCGATACTTGATCTATCTCTTACTCTTACATCCCCGGGCAACGTCGGGCTCTCCTGCTAGTTACTTATAATAACGGAATGTTATCCTCAGTATTTCGGCTTCATTAAATTAGTTCGAGTTAAAAGGAAATACGTGAGATATCTGGAAGAGGCTTGACACGTGAAACTAGAACAATCTACCCTGGTGGACGAAATAAAGCGTTCGGTTCGAAATTCCAATCACCTGAAGAAGGCCGGATGGTATAACGACCGAAATGTTGTGAATATAGCAATGAAGATGAGTATAACAGTCCGAATAATGTAAACAATGTAAATAATCATAATACCTCATCTCAGAGGATTGACAAAGAAATCCTAGTGTCCAGAAACCTCGGGACCTTTTATAGAAATTTTCTCTGATCCGGAAACCAAAAACGAAATTCAATATCGAATGGATTCAGAAATTAGTACACTTTCAATAGATTTTTGTATTAATGAATTACTTACTCTTTTAATTAAAACTGCATTCCATAAGTCGGAAATATAGTCGGCCTTATTATGATGAACGAAAAATGCATTATCTGTATAGTTCTTTAACACAGATATTATCAATTCCTGTTCTTGTATTCCTTGAGGATATTTTCTGCAGACTAATTTGTAAATTCCGAATTCGAGTTCTATAATGGCAATATTTCCTTTCGTGTTAATTAAATCTCTCTCTCTCTCTCTCTCTCACTCTCTCTCTACACACACACACATATATATATATATATATATATATATATATATATATATATATATATATATATATATATATATATATATATGTATATACCAAAACGTAACTAATAAATGATACATCAATATACAGACATAATAAACACGCAGACACCCCTGTCTAGTGGAAGTGGATTCATCTGTAACCTTGGAAACGTGAATTATGATTTTAGCTGTGTCTTTAAAACCCAGTAATTTTAAAAGTTACTCCAAAATTCGCTTGACGATGGTATGGAACTAATGTCTTTAATTTAATTACAAAATTAAATTCTGAGCTTTTAGCTTCCAATTTTTGAAACATGGTTAGAACTGTGTAGCCAAAAAAACATATTTCAAATTAGTTCCATTTCATCCTCAAGCGAATTTTGGAGTAACTTTTAAAATTATTATTATTAAATTCATGTTTCCAATGTTACAGATAAAACTATTTTGCTATACAGGGGTGGCTGGGTTTTCAATTGTCTATATTTTAATGTATCAGTTATTGCTACGTTTTGGTAGTGGGTAGGGATGTATTTTTCAATGAAATCTAACATCCGTTAAAAGCGTGTCGTCTGGATTTTTTTTTTAAATTATATTGTTAACGGCTAAAATTAAATTTTTTTTTCTTCGTATATTTTTTTTCTTTATATATTTATATATATATATATATATATATATATATATATATATATATATATATATATATATATATATGTGTGTGTGTGTGTGTGTGTGTGTCTATATGCTTGTAAAGAAATGTACTTTAGATTCGACATTGTGGCAGAAGGTCGCACTGATCGAACTGAAAGCCAGTTACTTTTCAATCACATCGAAAGAAAATTATTGGAAACAAAGAAAAGCGTATGCTGGACAATCAAATCACAAATGAACTTGACTACATCTGTAAGAAGTAAGTTTTAGGACAACTTGAAACAGAACAGACATTTATATTTAAAATCAGCAAGCGACAGTTAAAATTTCTATAGCAGATAACACGGTATAAAGTCTTGTAGTATTTGAGACTTACATGAAATATTCAATGCAAAAGAGACAAAGCAGCGAATAATCTTCTTATTTGTAAATCAGCGAATAATCCACTTAACACTCGTGTGTATTTGGATGACAGAACAGGGATTAAGAGAGAAACGAAAACTTTACTGTAATAGTAATTTACCAAGCACGCATAGACTCTCCCAACTATATATAGGAGCAGGTACTGCCTTTTCGAGAGCGAATTTTCCAGCAGTCCGATCTAAGTGTCGGACCAAATATTCTTGCTGTATCGCTCTTATTTGTATACATTTGTTTCTGTTAATATATTTAACTCAATCCCTCTCTTTGTGTCTTTATTTCTGGCCCTAACAAGGCCACAAGACCTATTTAGTTGTGGAGTGCCATGAAGGCTTCCCGAAAACTTGTGTGGGTAATATTTTCAAATTTACACTCATCTGTCCGAGATAATTTCACGGGAAACCCATATCTTTCGAAACCAAATATTAGGTTGGTGCAAAAATAATGTCGTTTTTAACGACATTATTTTTGCACCAACCAAATATAAAAACTACTAACTGACTTGACTTCTCCTCTTTCCACGGTGTCTAACGGACGGCGTCAATGTTTTCTTTTTTTTTCTTTTTTTTTTTTCTTTTTTTTGCAAACTTATCATTTTATAATTAAACCTTATATCACCTCCGGGAAATTGATCGAGGAGATAAGACTAAACACAGTCACTTTAGTAATTAGTAGCTTCAGAGAGAATGATTAAATATGTTAGTCACTACACTTATACAATATACTGAGTACAGTATTTGTTTATCCCGGTGACATCTCATTAAGATTGTTTCTTGGCATTTAACTTAATTAAAAAAGAATAACAAAGTACTTTGCCAAATAAATACGTGTTATTAGTAAATGGACATATTATGGAGTAATGGATATCGGTTCGGATAGCAGAGTTCGAATTCCAGACGTGCTAATACCCTTAAGCTAGTTATGAACCCTTTCCTTCTACCATCAGTTATGGGGAGATAGCAGGACAGACAGGGTTCTATAGCCTTGGATGGCAATTAGTCTAGGAGAAATTAACTCTAAATTCAAAACGGGCCTAGAGACTTTTGGACTCTTTCGGGCTACCTTGCCCAAGAAACACCATTTCTACTGCAGCTGCACTGCATTTAGTGCCCGTTCGACCAGGGCCACTCGCGCGACTATTAAATACTTCAAAGACATCGGAGAATGGATCAGTAATAACAGATTTAGTATAGTATTTAAAGAAATGGAACAATAAATTGACTGTTTTGGAAAGAGGTACTTGCAACAACGGTACACAGACATAACATTGAAATAAGATCACGTGACATTTTTGAACAGATCGAGACATTAATATAAAGGACATGGATTGCGTTACAACCATCCAGAAATAATTAAACTGCCAATTGTATAAGACCGCTTTCTCATATGAATTCTTAACGAGAGCTTCGACCGAATGAAGACTATAGGTCTTAGAGAGGGCTAAGTTTATTCGAACCTCTTCGACTGCCGCTACAGAATTACGAACAAAGAATTGTACCAAACATCACTTGAGGTATTTCAATGGCAGCAACATAGATACCATATATTGTCGGCATCCGCTTACATGCGAGCATCGGGATCGTCATCGTCCCTCCTTATTCCCTTTCCCTGCTCTGGTGGAGTTGACGGAGATGCCTGTGAAGACCCAGTCCACTCCTGAAGAGTCGTGAGCAAGAGTCACAGGTGAGTGTCACTTATGGTCAAGTCGAAAGTCATCATGTCACAGATTCTATTCCTGTTTACGGCTGGACTTGGAACTCTCGGTTCCTACCCCAGGAAGGCCAATTTGCAGCAGCAGCAGTATCTCAAGTCTCAGGGACGATATATAACTCGAAGATAATGACATCATTTTTGTCATCTCAACAAACACTCGTTGACACTTTTGTTAATGTCAACGAATACTCGTTGTCATTTTCGTAATGCTCGTTGTAGTAGAGACTTGGTAATCGCAGATATAAACTATAGTACCATCGTTGAACAATACTGGTGTCAGTCGCCTTCGAATAACACTCGCACTAATAGTACTTGCTCGATAATACTCTCTTGAAAAGTAACCACTGGATAGTGATCTGAATAGTAATACCTATAGTGATCACTATAGAGAATAGGGTAGAGAAGTGAATAGCGATCCGTATAGTAATAGAGGATAGAATACAAATAGTGATCAATTAGACGCCACGCTAATTCCCGTATATATATATTTCCTTTACCATCACGTGATATACTTATTCAAAATGGGATCGCCTGTGTTTCCTCTCTGGTGATCTGTGTTCAACCTCTAGTATCGGTAGCGACAGGTTATTTCTATATAACAATAATGAATATGCTAACTTCCTCGCTACATCGAATAAAAGGTTAGGAAGGAAACCGCCATCAAACTAATGAAAGGGCAATAATAGTTACTGAAGATGAGAAACCTTCTTTTCATAAAGATTTTATAAATTATCCCTGGTTACTCGATCAAAAAATGCAGAATATTTCCTTCTAAATTGATTTATTTATTTTTAAGGCTTATAAAGGCGTTGCAGCTTATTTTAAATCAGAAAACACTTTAAAGTATTTTTTTATTGTAAGAAATTTTTCTTAATATTTAACCCATAGATGAGGGAGAAGAGGTTGATTTATACTTTTCCCAAGGTTATTTGCGTATAAGTGAATATAACGAACCCAAATGGAATGGGAACTCTGCTTTCTGATTACCAGTTCTAAGTTGTTATCCACTAAGACCACCTGCGCATCTAAGCTCACAGCACATGATATTCCAAAGAGGAATCTATATGCTAATCAGCCTCGAATTTGCTTAACTTGGGTGATCGTACGGGAACCAGTGTTTCATCGGGATATGGCCACACAAAAGTGTTTTTTTTTTTTTAAATAAATCTTTTTAAAAGCCCTACTACTTTTATATTTGGATAAAAGTAGATTATCTGCATAATAGAAAGTAACGACAATAATGACAAATATGAATGCTCAAAACACACCATTTGTATTAAATGTTTGCTTTTGGAGTAAAACTGTGCAAACGGACGATCGAAAACAAGTTGAAATCAGAGAAACTTAAAAACTCAGCTGAAATATTAACAAACTCAACTCTATTAAATAATTAATTATTCGATTACCTAAAAAAATACATACACGCTTAATTATGCTGATAAATATCAGGGTCAGAAGTATTTTCAGATTTTTTGTTTGCTATGTGACGTGGTCTTTCATGACCTTGGTGATAATCATCCTCCACGACGTCTTCTAGCTTTCCACAACCTTTTATCCCTTCTTGTCCTTAGTAACATTTGTCCCTTTGTCATCCCATCGACGAACCTTACAGCCAACCATTCACGCAAGCTCGCCACATAGGCGTTTCTATGTGCCGTATACTTTCATGAAATAAGCGATCATGGCTCTCCACCCCCTCTAATCCTTGCAGCTCTCAACAAGTTCCTTCCCTCACCACGTTCTGTCATCCACTCGCTTAAAGATTCTGCGTTGTTTTCCCTTGTCTCTCTTTCCCTCTATTCGACTCGTGAGTAGCAGATTCTCCAGGCCTTCTTTCCTCATTGTGTGTCCCAGGAACTTCAGCTCATCTTTTGCTTTCGATTTGTCATGTAAGAGCCAAGTCCTCATTTCTTTACGTATTCAAGAAATTTCTGCTGATTCTTTTTGTTTCTGATTATAAGTGTCCAATTCCATGTCATTTTTCTCTTTGCTTACACGTTTCTTTCATGAAATTCTCAGCATCCTTCTGTACAACCACATTTCTTTTGCTTCCAATATTTCTCTTCATGACACAGGTTTAGTATGCATGCAAGTAGAGAAAGAACGTACAGCGTATACGGATATGTAGGCTAGATAATGGTTGATTCTGGATTTGAAGATGCTACGATGGTAGTGATCAGAGAGCATCCCCCCCCAGGAGTTTGAAACACAAAATAATTGTTCTCGGGGAGTGTCATTGTGAGTGGAAGCCCCTTCTTACCAAAGGAATGCGAACGAAGTTAAGATGACTTGATATTGTGTACATGGAACTGAGTTTCCTAGCTTCAAATGAATGAAATAATGGAAGTAAGAAATATATCTCCTCTGTTTATTTTACTTGGAAATAGCTATATATTACTGAGAGGTTTACAAAGTTTTGCCTATGGAAAACATATTGTAGGTTAGAAAATATTCCATTAAGGCGCCCCACCCCACACACAAAAAAAAATGGAGAATTCGAATTTGGTAACTTCAAATATTTTATTTTAATTTTAATTTTTTTTTTTAATTTGCTTTTTATTTGTATTTATACGTTTTATTTTGTTTTTTTCCAGCTGTTATGTTTTCTTTTCTTTTTTAAATTTTTAATTTTTAATTTTAAATTCATTTTTATTATATTCTTTCTAATTTAATTTTTCATTTTCTTATATTGGTTGTTTTCATTTTTTATTCTGTTTTTATGTTAATTTTGAAATTTTTTATCTTATTTTAATTTCCTATGGCAGTCTTTTTTTATTTTCGTACTATTTTAA
Organism: Acanthosepion pharaonis; assembly: GCA_903632075.3. Classification (NCBI taxonomy): domain Eukaryota; kingdom Metazoa; phylum Mollusca; class Cephalopoda; order Sepiida; family Sepiidae; genus Acanthosepion; species Acanthosepion pharaonis. The sequence goes on from CAHIKZ030001864.1 coordinate 186,686, forward strand.
TTTTAATTTCATTTTCATTATATTCTTTCTAATTTATTTTCTTTTATATGTTGGTCATTTTTATTTTAATCTTGAATTTTATTTTATTATATGCATTATATTTTGCCTTATTTTTATTTTCTACGTTTTTTTTTAATTTAATATTTATAGTTTGCTTTTAAATTCTGATTTCATTATTATATTCTTCCTAATTTATTAACGTTTTTTTTATTTTGGTTATTCTTATTTTAATCTTGAATATTATTTTATTATATGCTATTTATTTTATCTTATTTTATTTTCTATGCTTTTGTTTTTCTCTTTAATTTTTATAGTTTTCATTTTTAATTTCAATTTCCTTTTTTTATATTTTTCTAATTTATTTTAATTTTTATTTTTGCTATTTTTACTTTAATGTTGAATTTTATTTTATAATGTGTTCTTATTTTTTCTTATGTTTTTTATTTTTATAGTTTTCATTTTTAATTATAATTTTATTTTATTATATTTTTTGTAAATTATTTTATTTTTTATTTTTGCTAATTTTATTTGAATCTTCGATTTTATTTATTTTATGCTCTTTATTTCATCGCATTTTATTTCTTATGTTTTTTTTTATTTTTATACTTTTCTTTTAACGTTCTATATTATTTTAAAATACGTAAAAATAATTATTGAATACAAAAAACTTGGCACTACATGGAAGAAGTCTGTGAATTATCTCAAAAATTTACAAAACTTCTACAACATATATACTGAAGATTTTTTTGGTGAACGTTGCTCCACGGCCGGGGGTGAGATTCGAGTGAAATAGCGATTAAATAAAAATATAACACGACGTTAAACCTCTTTGAAGCAAAAGTAAAATATTGCAGTCAAGCTTTGGAAATAATTTCGCGAATATTATAGTCTCGAAAGAGTCCAACCACGTCTTAGAGTAACGTCCAACGCAGACAATCAACGTGGAGCAACTAATCGACAGTCGAGACAATAGTGTCTGTGCTCATGTAAATCTGATGCAATCACGGATGACGCAATATTTTTCAAGGTCAAACAAATTTCATCATAAATCCCGAAAATAGATTCATATTACTGCACACCACTTCAAACGAGATAATCTGAAGAAAAACTAGAAATCGATTAGACCATGTCACTCCAGTGGGTCTAAAACTGGCCGTGTGGTGAAAGAAAGGATTCTAAAGCGGTTGTTTCAATTAATTTGCACAAGGGCGTAGGTAGAACGTTCTGTAGTTTTTAAACTTTTCAGAAATGTATGAAAAGAACCCACGTATTCCTACGTTAAGTGCCGGAGCAGAAAATAAAAATAGAGTTCCTTTCGTGTCTGGGCTTCAGTTACGCTACCCTCTATTACCAGATTCAAAAGTACTTACACCGGATTCTAAACGACGATTTATTTTAAAACCTAAACCTTCTTTTCTCACAGAAAACACGTGGCGAACCTCTCGCTCCGTCTTTTTTCTTTACGTGTCATGCTCCCACCCCAGGACGTAGGAGATTATAACTCTCCTGTCTCTTGTAGCTTGTAATAAACTTTGTCTTTCTATACATTGTCCTGAGCGCTGTACTGTCAACCTTTTACTCAAGCTCCCTCAGTACCTTATGCTTTCTTTTCCTCTGTCTGTCCCGTGGGTATCAGATTTTCCTAGCCCTCCTTCTTTATATGCCACAGATATGTCTTCCTGATGTTAAGTAGAAGTTTTCTTTTTGTTTCCATTCTTATGTAAAACTTTGCCGTTTCTCATATGTTCGGTGTACAGCATCCTCAGCGTCCTACCGTAGAACTACATTTACGTTGCTTCAAGTCTCCTCTTCATCTTTGAGGAGATCCTTCACTACTCGCTGCCACACAGAAGGGCATATATTACATAACAGTTTATTACTCTTTTCCTAGCTAAATTTTCTAATTTCTTAGTACTCTAGTTAGCTTTTAAAATGCTTCCTTCGCTTTCCCAATACGCTTTCGAATTCCTCTGTTAAAATACTTACCAGATATTCAAATTTCCGAGAGACACATTTCAAGGACACATGGCACAGTGGATAAAGGCGTTGGTTAGATTCAGTGACAGGACCCCAAGAGTGTGAGTTCAATACCGGGTTAAGGGAGTGGAGAACTTTCAGAGGGGGATTAATAGGAGATAACTGATAACTGACATCCATTAAACATGGCACGTGGAACTAGAACAGTCTACCCCAGTGAGCGAAATAAAGGGTTCAGTTCGAAATTTCAACCACCTGAAGAAGGCCGGAGCGTACAACGGCCGAAACGTTGTGATAAATATGGCGACAAAGATGAGGACAAGAGTCCGAATAATGTAAATAATGTACATAATACCTCATCTCAGAAATATAGACAGATACTGAAAGGCCGAAACGTTGTAATAAATATGGCGACAAAGATGACGACAATAGTCCGGATAATGTAAATAATGTACATAATACCTCATCTCAGAAATATAGACAGATACTGAAAGGCCGAAACGTTGTAATAAATATGGCGACAAAGATGAGGACAAGAGTCCGGATAATGTAAATAATGTACATAATACCTCATCTCAGAAATATAGACAGATACTGAAAGTCCGAAACGTTGTAATAAATATGGCGACAAAGATGAGGACAAGAGTCCGGATAATGTAAATAATGTACATAATACCTCATCTCAGAAATATAGACAAATTAATTATATCATAGAAATAAACCGCTAATAATCTGTATTTAATTGAAAATATTCTTTTAGGCTAACAGCCATATCTTGTTTGATTCTCGCCGATCGTAGAAATTAAGCCTCGTCGAGCCTGTTTAGTACCTAAATGGGTGACTGATTATGATTACCAGGTGTTGTAAAATTGGATGTGCAAATGAGTTAATTGACAAAGGAGTGTTGATAATCGGAGAGCCGGATTCCCATTCCAGTTGGATTCTTTCTATTCACTTATCCGCAAATACTCTTGAAAAAGTTATAAGTCCACCGGTTCTCCCCGCCGGCTATGGGTTGATGAGAAGGATATGTAAAAGGATCATTATCTCTTCCTGGCATTCGAACTCCCTTCCTCTCATTTGCTTCCCTGATATCTACACTCTTCAAAAAGTTAAATGCAAAATCAAACGCCATTTTCCCTTGCCTTGATCCATGTCCTTTATTCCCCATTTTTCTTTCCTCAACCCCCTCCTACATCCAGTGTTTTCTATCACTATCACTCTCCGTAACTCCTTAAAAAAGATGGATAATATATGAACAGACTGAGATAGATAGAAAGATAGAGAGATGGCTGAACAAACTTCGATCGATAGATAGAATAAGCAAAAAATATATATATATATATATATATATATATATATATATATAATATATAATATATATATATATATATATATATATATATATATATATATATATATTGTGTATTCAGGCAGCAATCATTCATTTATACATGTTTCATTAAAGACGACAGAAAAGCATTTCTGCTGGTGTTATTTTATATAATAAGGTGATAAAAGTGTTGTGAGTAGATCCTGCGAGAACGTCTAAGAATGTGTGTTTATTTTTGGACTATATTCACAGGTAAAGTTAATGACAGATTTTTTTTTCGAATCCAGTCTTGAGTGTATCTATTTCTTTAGTGTTATTTGCTAAAATAAAAAATATCACAACGTTGCAGACATATATTTTAGGTTTACAGACCTGTTTAAATATTATAGTTTCTACATGGGACATTTTTTTTTTTAAGCATTTCCCCCAAGCAAGGCGGGAAGCCACAGACGCAAGTGGTTACAGAAAATAGCAAGATCAGAGTGATAGAAGAAAGGATGAGGGTAGTGGATAGATTAAGGCAACTGGAGATGTCGATTGACATTACACTTGAATAGCTGGAGATTATAGCTCACAGGGAAACAGGAGAAGGGAATGGAGTTCCAAAGGCGAGAGGTGCGAGACAGGAACCTATTGGAGGAGAAGAGACGGCTACATTTAATAGTTTCAACAGTGAAAGGGTGAGAGCGAGATGCCAGCCTCGTAGGGCGCTTGAACGCATGAAGTCTGGGAACCAGCGAATGCAGCTACTCGGAGCAATTGCCATGAAAGTATTTGTAAAAATGACAGAGAGTGGCGACGGTGCGTCTGTGAGAGAGTGACTGTAGACGAGATGCCAGAACAGGGCCAATTATATTGCATTTAGAGTAGAATTAGACGGCTACATTTAGGAGTTTCGACAGTGAAGGGGTGAGCATATAATAATCGGAGAAACATAGGCCGAGTGGATTTCCCATACTAACACCATGAGTTTGGGTGTAAAAGTTGCCATTATGCTCGTAGAAGGGGACTTTGGTTGTGCATGCATAGAGTAATTTTTGGAGTATAAATGGTTTGATACATAGCGGAGAAATGGAATTATTACTATACACAGAAGTGAGGATAATGTCAGTGGTTTGATCGACAGGGACGTTTGTAAATACATTTTCGACGTGAAGTGACGCTATGATTCCTTGGTTTAGTTTAGTAATTTTTAGAAATTTGGAGGAATTCATGAGTGGATGTAATGCTGTAATTGGTGGGTAGGTATGGAGTGATGATGTCGTTCAAAAATTTTGATAGCTCGTAGATAGGTGTTAGGATCTGGGAAATAATTGGTCGAAGCGGATATACAGGTTTATGGAGGTTTTATATTGACATATAAATATCCAGTTTGGTAGTCTCCAATGATTTTTGGGACATTTACGGAACCGACTTCAGCGTTATTAAATATTGTAAGTTTGATGACGACACTTTTTAGCGTCGTCGTGGGGTTTCTGTTCAGTTTGTTGAATTTAGTTCGGTCATCGATAATGTTTTGTAATCAGCTTTATCCAAAATTTCATATGTATTAGCTTTGTCAGCTCGTCTGACGACAATGGTAGGTTTGTTTTTTAGTTGCTTTGCGGCGGTTTTCGTTTTGTTATTACGATATTATTGTAGTTGTTGCGAGTGGATCGGTTTTTCAAACCTTCGGCCTCTCAGGTCTGTGTGACCTAATACGTCTCAACGCGCCTCAAGTAGGGATAGTGATTGGTGTAGAATTTCAATTTCGGTCTTCTTTGTAAAGAGACCAAACTTAAGTTGGTGATGGTAGTTTGGTCCTAAATTTAGTAATTCTTTTTGGCCATCTGTTAATTTATGACTAGATAGGTTTATATATTTGTCGTCGCTGTTGGGTAGAGATTTTCCAAGCGTAGCTTAGATGTGGCACAAGGCCGAAAGTATGGGGCATCCAGTGAGAATCGAACTCACTTTTCAGTAGTAACTGATCTAGCATGACAAGCGTGCTTACCATTACACCACGCCGAGGTGCCCAAATTTATTTTCTAAGCGTTGCTTAGATGTGGCACAAGGCCGAAAGTATTGGGCACCCAGTGAGGATCGAACTCACTTTTCAGTAGTAACTGATCTAGCAAGACAAGCGTGCTAACCATTACACCACGCCGAGGTGCCCTCGTCGCTGTTGGGTAGTAGAATGTTTCCTTGGTATAATTTACATACCGTTTTTTTGTCATTATTGTGTGTAAGTTGGTGTCCATTAATGCTAAGACTGAGTTGATACAGTGCTTACTTATATCCCGGTTCGGTCAAGGTGTTTTTTAATGTCTTGTTATGTTTGTGGATTCCATTATATAAGTATTGGATGTCATTTTTAGCTGATTTTATTTGTCGTAAGACAAGATAATTTTGTGAATGTTATTTTCCTTGTTGGGTGCCGAGTCGTGTAATTTGACAATTTTGTATTTAGGCAGCAATCCTTCATTTATACATGTTTCATTAAAGTCGAGAGACAAGGTACTGCAATTAAGATTTATTTAATTGTTTTGTTGAAGCTAGTGTTTTCGTTTTTGGACACAAAGTGTTTAGAAACTGTCCATGCTGTCACTATATCGGTCGGGTTTCAGTCCTAGCTTGAGGCATTCGGATGTCTAGTCGCACTGAAGAGCTGCAATACAGCGAAACAGTACTGTCTGGGAATGTTATAATTAAGCTCACGAAAATATATTTCAGCTGATCACTGTTGAAAGATAGGCTAATTCTATAAACAACAGTCATCTATGAAAAGCTCTTTTTAAAATGAATTGGAGCACTATAACTGATTGGCGTTTGTTTACATTCTTAAAAACAATACGTTAAAATTAGCTGTTTCTCTGTGCCTAAGGATGATAGCTTATTGGTAGAAAATCTGACTAACACCAAATCGGTCGGGTTTCAGACCTGGCATTCGGATGTCTAGTTGCACTGAGGAACTGTATTACACCAAAATAGTACCGTTTGTGAATGACACACACACACACACACACACACATATATATATATATATATATATATATATAAAATACAATTCCTTCCTCGGCGTTGAAATGAATTTTATTAAGATGAAACTTTCCAAAAATGGATATCCTTTGGAGATTTTGGAATCCATTATGAGTAACGTCATTGATAATTTTCATAAGGTTAAGACGCATTGTATTAAAAAATATCCAATTAATTTACGGCTACCCTATATTGGGGTGGAAGGTGAGACTTTAGCTAGGCGAATTTCACGTTCCATAGGTAAATGCTATTTTTCTTCTAATAAGAGAGTAATATTTTCTACTCGGACAATTTTGTCATCCATTCGTAAAGATGTTTTACCTCCACACCATATTAATTCCGTTGTGTATAAATTTGAGTGTAGTTGTCGATATGAGTACATAGGTAGAACATCTCAACGTTTGGATTTCAGAATTAAACAACATTTACCCAACACGAATTTTGAATCCGGCCACTAGTGGTAGTCAGCTGGTGAATACATCCGGGTCTTCCTTAGCACAGCATGCTATAAACAGTAGGGAATATTTGTATGGTTTGAGTGTCGACCGTTTCACCGTTCTGTCTAGGTCGCACCCAATATTTCATCTTAAAGCATTGGAGTCCATTTACAGTAGATCTCGTAAGTCTTCTCTTTGCAAACAGAGAGATTGCTTGGTGGATTTGAATGTGTTTTTGGACTCTAGTGTGTACATTTTTTAGTCCTCGAAGATATACCCAGAAAATAAACTTGATAAAATCTGAATCGAAACCGATCGTTATAGTTTTTAGTTAAAATGCCATCAAAAAAACTTACCTATTCCTTGCTGTTATAAAAATTCTGTACCGTTAAGAATCGGTTCATATATATATATATATATATATATATATATATATATATATATATATTTCATATAAAAATACTCACTTGAAATTTTGAACTTTAGCGTTGCGACTTGCAGGTTCCGGGATTGTGCAACCGTCACTAAAGAGCACATTCTTAAAACAATTCTTTCGGTCCACAAACAATTATTTCGTCTTCAAGTTTTAACTTCAAAGGAAAAAATTACCGCCCGATGATGGAGACATGGATCTTCGGAAGTACTTGCTTAACTTAAAAAATATACACTAGAAACATCTGACAACAGCTTTATAAATGAGGATCATATCATTCAATAGATTAACAGTATTTTAATACACACATTATGTTCTACTAGCGAAGTGATTTCGCCATTAATCGCATTAATATTGCTGATTGATTCTATGTATGATTATTTCTTTATATATAAAATATATATTTGCCTAATATTATATATATATATATATATATATATATATATAAAAGGCAATAAATATATATATATATATATATATATATATATATATATATATATATATATATATATATATATATTTCGATTTTTTTGCAGTTCAATTTGGAATTACATGAATCATCACTGAGAAGTAAAAAACAAGAACAAATCTATTTGCTGGAGGTTGTCTGTAGGAACAGATGAAAGCTTGTAAAAACTTTAAAAAAAGACCTTATGCAACTGGAATTTATAAACAGGGATCATATCATTCATATATAGGTTCGGGGTTAGTGTACTTTTATTGAAATTGTTTGCGATGATGTATTCTCGCCATTTAAATCATTAACCTCTATATTTGTTTTTTTGTATGAATGATTCATGTAATATATATATATATATATATATATATATATATATATATATATATATATATATATAAAGAGGAATTTGAAAAGGCAACTGGAGTCTTTACGAATATTTCATAGCTAAATGTAAACCCGATTTCTACCGGAGCAGTTCCTTTCCTCGCACTTCCCGCCATTGGAACTCTCATATGCTTTTCTGATAATTACAAACTTCAGACATTTAAAATGCAACGACAATCTTTACCCTCATTTTCACTCTCCCTAACCCCCGGCGTGGTAGTGGCACTGCTGTCTTGCTTGGGTCGTATTGATTAAAATAAAATGTCCAACAAATTATAAATCTAAAAATATTTCTGGCTTTAATTAACCTTTAATTAAAGGGTTAATAAGCCGTAAAAGCAAATCTATCAAATATATGTTTCTCTATAAAGAAACCCCAACTCTTTCAGAATCCAGATAGACGAGAAGAACAAATCATTCAACATTTATCACATCGTCTCTACTTGCCATAATGAATGCAGGGCTCTCCTAATATCTATCTATCTATCTATCTATCTATCTATCTATCTATCTATCTATCTATCTATCTATCTATCTGTGTCTATGCATATCTCTCTATATATGTATATCAGAATGTTCATTATTTATCTATTGATCAATGTAAGTCTATTCATTATCTATCTATCTCTGTATCTATCTATCTCTTTAACCTCTTCATATCTATGTATATTTGTATTAGTCTTTGTATTATCTATAGATCTGCCAACCAATCTAAGTTTTTCACCTATCTATCTATCTATCTATCTATCTATCTATCTATCTATCTATCTATCTATCAGTCTGTACATTTCTCCACTGATCTCTCTCTCTCTCTCTCTCTCTCTATATATATATATATATATATATATATATATATATATATGTGTGTGTGTGTGTGTGTGTGTGTGCTGTGTGTGTGTCTAAATATGTAGCCAGCACCTCAAAACTACATATATATATATATATATATATATATATATATATATATATATATATATATATATATATATATATATAATCACACACACAAATACCTGAGTTTTGCTCATATATGAAAATTGTATGATGGTTGAGCAAACAACAACACACACACACACACACACACACACACATATATATATATATATATATATATATATATATATATATATATATATATGCCATTATTATAAGGTATTACTTTTCGAACATTGTAGAAGCTACATCAATGCATCCATGTTTCGATGCCTGAGTGTATCATCAGGCGGTGGTAAATCTTTTATATATATATATATATATATATATATATATATATATATATATATATATATATATATATATATATAAATCTGGTAATATATATTTATATATATATATATATATATATATATTCTTCATAAACAAAAGCATTCACACACACACACACTCTCATATATGTGAACAAAACTCAGGTATTAGTGTGTAGCATTTTATATATGTCTCTTTTTTTTCAATACATCAATGTACCTTTTCATGTTTTTGTCATTCTATCTATCTATCTATCTATCTATCTATCTATCTATCTATCTATCTGTCTGTGTCTGTATCTGCGCGCGCGTGTGTGTGTGTGTGTAGTTGCGTGCTTATTTACTCCTGCACAAAGCAAATTTATACACACAGAGATACAAACACGATCATCTATAACGAAATTTTATATTAATAATAAAAGTTGTCCAGCCCCAGGCAACGATTTCCTTTGTCCTCGAATTGCGTGATGATAACATCACGTCATCTATTCACTGGAATTAGAATAACATCTAGACGTCACGTCATCATGAATTATGTACTTACATGCTGTTTACATATACTTACATGCACACTCTACACACATACACACACACACATATATATATATATATATATATATAAATGTGCATGTTTATATATATATATATATATATATATATATATATATATATATATATATATATTGAATCGTTGTTTCTATGTATATCTTCTTTAGTCGTATATATTTTAAAAAATGTTTCCCAGGTTCAAGGACTTAATTTAAATATATTATAATAAAAAATCCTGCAACATCAATTTTAAGGCAATAATGACTCGATTTCTCTACACGAATATACATGTTGAAACATGTATTCTGACGTAAAATAATAATACTATATCCTGATTTTCAGTTTTCTCAAGGTTAAACGCATTGAGAAAAAGAAACACCTGAAGCCAAACCTGATCACCATTGTGTATCGAGCCGTTGAACTTATCAACCACCCGCCATCATTTGCAATACCGACATCAAGTGCAGCCTCAGTGCTGCTCAATAACATTTGCGGTCACTTCAGCTCCAATGTCCGAGAAAAGCCTGATATCAACAGCACTGAGTCGGAGATAGGCCCGCTAGCGCACATCTCCCGGAAGAACGAATAGTGCTTGCAAAGATAATCCTTTTTTGTTTCGTAACGATCAAAAAACGTAAATTTAATTTTAATTGTTAATCTCATACGTTAATTTATCACGTTAATCGATAGAGTTAACCCTAGATCACTAACCATGGACATATATTACCCAGCGCAAATTTTCCTGTTTTTAATTACAATTTACAGTACCAGATTTTCTTACCTAAATAGTATGTTTTTTTCAGGTCTTCTTTGAAGTGCCTGTATGTAAAATATTTCAAATAAAGATTTATATTTAATCTTTTTTTTTTTTTTTTTGACATTCTCAAAATCGGGTATGATATACCCATGGGTAATAGTTTTGTAACTTTAATTGATGGTTAGTGTTCTAGGGTTAAACGAATTATGTAAGTTTATTCGTTCAACTTGTTTTAAACGGCATTTATTTATATATTTGTTTTCGTTTTAACACGCAGCACAAGTCTTAACTTATTTATTTTAATCGTAAAAACAATGTAAATTTTTAATTATTTTATGGTTGAATTTTTTTTATTACTAACAGGTGGCGAGATGAAACTTGATGGGTGATGTGAAAAAAGGGGAGAAGGGGCCAAAACCGGGGAAAAATATAATTACCTTCCGAGTATCCGATGATAGGGTCTCCACATAAAAAAAGCAAACAATTTAAATAGAGTTCACAACATTGCGATTGGCTTTTGGTCAACTACCAATCAAATGCGTGATAGCGGGTTATGGTTTGCCTAATATAAGTCAACGTCTGCAGGCTGTTAATTTAGATGGGGCGCATCAGAGACTGATCAGCTCTGATGGGATCGGTGAAGGTAGTATGATGTTTGGAAGACCCGAACATCCCAAATGATCCAAATCACTGACGACGCCCTCTAGCGCTAAAGAGTGTATATTCAAATTATAGTAGACTCTCCACTGGATATTATTGCCAAAATGTTCTTCCTCTATGTGACATGTCCTTTCAGAACGTCGGCGATCATCGCTCTACACAATTTCCGATCCACTGTAGCTTTTAATAAACTATGTCTTTTTGCCATCTCTCCAAACACTATTCCACCATCTATTCACTGAAGCTCAATATGTGTCACTCCTACCTTCAACCTGTTTTCTGAGTATCACATTTACCAAGCCATCTTTCCTCATTATGTGACCGCCCCTCCCCCCGCCGAAATATCAAATGTCTCTTCCAGATGTTTGGTATGTATCAGTCTTATTTCTATTGTTCGAGAACCGCATTTTTGCTCACATGCTTGGTCCATAGTGTCCTCAGAATCCTTCTGTAGAACAATATGTTTGTTACTTCATGTATCTTCCTCAGTGAGTAGATTATCCAGAAAAAGGAGACTTGATATTACATAACAATTTCATACTATTTCCTTTGTATCGGAAGACGATTTTTTCCTGTTTCTTAATACTTTGCTCAGATTTCAGAAGGCATCTTTCGCTATCTTCATTCGGATTTCCGTTTCACGCATTCTGTTCTCTATTAAATACGCTTCACAGATATCGAAATTGTTACTCCCGGTTGATTTTGGTAAATCATTTGTAATTTGAATGCTGAGTTGTTCCTGTTGCTAAAAGCCATACATTCAGTATTCTTGCAATGGATATTTAGTCCTTTCTTTTCGCTGGTATACATAATGTACTAATATTACTATGGTCAATATTACCAGCATGCAGAAATATTCTTTTGAAAATACCATCCAGACTTTTATTACGCCTGCTCAGAAAAGCCAGAACAGGTTTTGCCTTATGTAAATGAAGCGTTCTTACACGGGACCCTTTCAAATATACGGCGGTTTATCCATGATTAGACTTAAGCCCATATCCCGTTGAAAAACCGTTTCAGTACGATTATCGAAGTAACTAAATTTAACTTAGCATTAACTAAATTTGTGACCTTTTACAATATCAGGTGTTGTTATCGTGAAGGTGAGGGTAGTACAATGAATGATGGCTCTGCATAGGAAATTACAGAATCGACTTCCAATTCAGTTCAGGTTCATTATATCCATTTACGCACAAATACGTTTGGAAAAGGCATGAATCCACATCTTATCTCCTCAGGTATGGGTCGCTATCTTAAATTGGAGAATCGAGTTCCAATTCAGGTCAGGTTTATTATATCCACTTATTCACCAATTTTTTGGGGGAAATGCATGAGTCCACATCTTATCTCATCAGGTATGGGTCGGTATCTTAAATTGGAGAATCGAGTTCCAATTCAGGTCGGATCCATTATATCCACATGCACAAATATGTTTGGAAAAGGCATGAATCCACATCTTATCTCCTAAGGTATGGGACGCTATCTTATATTGAAGAATAGAGTTCCAATTCAGGTCAGGTTTATTATATCCACTTATGCAGAAATTCCTTTGGGAAAGGCATGAATCCACACATTCTCTCCCCAAGTATGGGTTAATTTATAGTTGTTTTTTTTTTATGACTGAAATTATCATTATACACCAAAAATCTTACAATCTAAAATATTTTATGGCATTAAATAACCCGTAAATTGTTGATAAGTCTCCGTAAGTAATATAGTAAGTGAATAAATCACTCATTATCGATGCATTAATCTCCAACTGTTTATAAGTTGCAAGTTTTCGGTGTCAGTTTTGTCGCTTATGAATTAATATATACCATCAGTTCTCGTGAATTTCTCATGATTTTCCTCTTTTTAATTTTCTGATGAGATATAATTGTTAATTGAATGATTGAATATGTGCTTTGCGCTTTCCATACCTATATTTTTCTCTTGGAAATGCCACCATTGTGTCGGTAAATATTGTAGCTTAACAATATTATCAAAATGAAGGCAACATCAGCTTTTACTATTTTATATCCTATTGTTTTCACTGCTCTCTTTGTATCCTGACTACAGCCTAAATTATATTTGATTAATGGAGAATAATTATTACTGGTACTTAAATAATACTGAAGTGAGAGATATTTAATAATATAAGTCCGTTTTAACGTTGCAAACAATGTCTTTCTCGTTCCTCTCCCTCCCGTTTCGACTTTCTTTACGTTTTTTTTTTTCCTCTGAAGCCGACGTTAATAAACTCAGTTTCCCCCTTTTTTCTTTTTTGTTGTTTTTTTTTTGGGTGGGGGGGTACGGAATTCTTGTATGATCCATCAATTGATCTCATTTTATAGATTAATCTGTCTAACTCATCTAACAGATTCTATCTATCTATCTATCTATCCCATCCAATAGATCCAGATCTATCTATCTCATCTAATAGATTAAGATCTATCTATCTATCTATCTATCTATCTATCTATCTATCTATCTATCTATCTATCTCATCCAACAGATTCAGATCAATCTATCTATCTATCTATCTATCTATCTATCTATCTATCTCATCCAGTAGATTCAGATCTATCTATCTCATATGCAGATCTATGCAGATCTATCTATCTCATCCAAAAGATCCAGATCTATCTCATCTAATAGATTCAGATCTATCTATCTATCTTTCTATTTATATCATCTAATAGATTCAGATCTATCTATCTATCTATCTATCTATCTATCTATCTATCTATCTATCTATCTATCTCATCTAATAGATGCAGATCTATCTATCTCATCTAATAGATTCAGATCTATCTATCTATCTATCTATCTATCTATCTATCTGACGTGCCCCGGTGTCGCTGCGCCAATCGTGACGTCTGTCTGTCCGCGCCCTCCGTGCTATCCTGGTCACGGCACCAATTGTGACGTCCCCCGGTGTCCTTGCCCCAAATGTGACGTCTGCCTGGCTGCGCCGCCGTGCTGTCCTGTCCACGATGCTAGTTGTGACGTCACCCCGTCTGTCTCAGCGCCGTCGCCGTCCTATCCTGTCCCGTGACGACCAATGTGACTTGGTATTGGCCGCGGCACCAAATGTGACGTTCTAACCTTTTACTGATTCGGATGGCAATCTGGTTAGATTCGATATCAGCCTTGTCGTTCCCAGCTCGCCTCCAACGTCTGGTTACCAAAGTAACTGTTTTGCTTTCTAGTCTAACCTACCCACGTTGTGATTTGATCTTTGGTAGACGAAATCAATCAGTCACCAGGCCGTCATGCAATCTGAGTCCGGACAAGGGCAATATCGCACAAGTATATGTAAAAGAAAATAAAGTAATATCTCGAAAAGTTCAAATGTGTTAAAAAAGGATAACAATATTTTATATCTTGTTGCTGAATACAGAAATGTGTCTTCTTCCCAACCCGCTGTATGGATGCGTGACACTTTGTGTTTGTTAGGCGAGTCTTAACATCTTAAGTTGTTTGTTCTTTAAGAAACTGGTTCTTGGTGTATCTTCAGGCGATATTCGTAAAACTTGTTTTGGTGGTGTGGGTCTAAGTCGTTCTTCAAAAATAAATTGTTCTTGGTTAGAAGTTGAGTTCGGAATTGCGTGAATCTTAGTCAGCTTCTGCGAGGCGGGTCCTCAGAGATCTCAGCTCACTGCAACTGCTTGCCTGTCTGTCTCCAACACCAACTGGAACTCAACTGGAACTGCTTTCCACTCGCTGCGACTCTGCTTATATGGACGCCGACCAAAACCGGGGTGGGCTTGTCGGGGTTTGAGGTTCCTTGATAATTCTAAATCCACAATCCACTTCTTTGTTTTCGGTCAGGAAGATTTATTATTTTCCAGTTTTGGAAGTATTTCGTCTTCCCAGCTTCTTCTGTTCTCATATTGGTATCTCACTATACCCTCAGAGGGTGACAACGGGTTTCCTTCTCTCTCTCACAGTGACATCTCATACCGATCCCTTCAAGGGGGGGTGTCAACAGGCCTCCCTCCTTCTTCACATGATTACCTTCGCCTAACGCTCACGCCACCATTCAGCCAATGGGCGCTCAGCAGTGTGGGTGTGGCTAGACTAGCCTCGGTTAAAAAAATATTGCTCAAAGAAAAAAAATTATCTCCTTTTTTTTTTTTTTTTTCTTTTTTTTCTTCTGCCCGACAACGAACCCTTAATCTCTTATTTTAACCAAATGTCCCTGGAATTCATCAATCAGATTTTCGCCAAATCAAGTGGGTGGTTTAACTAGACGTATTTGCATTCTGTCGCTAATTAACTGTTCCGATAAAATAGTTTTTTATCATAGCCAGCCCTGACAATAAACAGATGTTTTCCTCCAAACGATATTCCGCAGATAGACAAATGGTTTAATCTTTTGTTTTTAATGGGTGGTCCAGCGGACATTTTTTTTTTCGGTCAGTGCATGACCTATTTTTTTTTTTATCTCTTTAGAATTCTGTTTCGGAGGTCGCTTGTCCAACTTGAAATTTTCACCATTGCCATGGGCAGATTGAATATATTTTATTCGCCGCGTCGTAACATAAATCAGATTAAATCCGAAACATCCGCGACCTTACTTTCTCAACAATGGAAATAAAACCTTTACCACTTTTCTTTGTTAAAAAAAATAACATCGCTTAGTGTCCTTTTCGTGATGGCTTCTTATCACCTAAATTTATTTCTCGCTTTATTTTTTCTTCTTTCTTTCTAGCGACCTAAATAGTGTCACATCTATCTATCTATCTATCTATCTATCTATCTATCTATCTATCTATCTCATCTAATAAATTCAGATCTATCCATCTATCTATCAATCTATCTCTCTATCTATCTATCTATCTCATCTAATAGATTCAGATCTATCTATCTATCTCATCTAATAAATTCAGATATATCTATCTATCTATCTCATCTAATAAATTCAGACCTATCTATCTATCTATCTATCTCATCTAATAGATTCAGATCTATCAATCTATCTATCTATTTATCTCATCTAATAAATTCAGATCTATCCATCTATCTATCTATCAATCTATCTCTCTATCTATCTATCTCATCTAATAGATTCAGATCTATCTATCTATCTATCTCATCTAATAAATTCAGTTCTATCCATCTATCTATCTATCAATCTATCTCTCTATCTATCTATCTCATCTAATAGATTCAGATTTATCTATCTATCTAACTAATAGATTCAGACCTATCTATCTATCTATCTATCTCATCTAATAAATTCAGATCTATCTATCATTCTATCTATCTATCTATCTCATCTAATAGATTCAGATCTATCTATCTATCTATCTATCTATCTATCTATCTATCTATCTCATCTAATAAATTCAGATCTATCCATCTATCTATCTATCAATCTATCTATCTCATCTAATAGATTCAGTTCTATCTATCTATCTATCTATCTATCTATCTCATCTAATAGATTCAGATACATCTGTCTATACATAGATTGAAACGAAAGTTTTGTACTAAAATTTCTTTCTGTCCCCCTGATCAATTGTTGAACTCTCCACTCTCCATGATCGTTTCCATTTAAATTTCATTTTCCAAAATTTAAATGCTATTTTCAAGAATTTTAATTTATGAAAAATTTAAATCCATATGAAATTTTATTGTTGTTTTATCTAAACAGTGTTTTTTTTTAAATGACGTTAAACCATTCACGCATACTTATGTAAGACAATTTGGTAATATTTTGTGCTGTAAGCTTGGATATACGAGAGAGTTACTGGATAATGGATCGAAATTGGACATCGGAAAGGAGAGTTCCATATTCAGTCAGTTTCTTCTTCATATTGAATTAGTTAAAAATTTTTGAGAAAAACATTAATGAACCTATAAAATGTATCCTCACACTATACTTTTTGTTAAAAAGTATTAACTAATGAAACACACACACACACACACACACATTTACACACATTTTACACATATATATATATTTATATATATATATATATATGTATAAATATATCGATATTAAGTTAAAGGTTCTATTGATAGTATAAAGTTTTCAAATATTCAGAGATAGAGTATATGTTAAATGTAAATATGGAAATGAACATTGATATCAAGTTATCAGAGGCGACAGACTGTTTCATGCTGGACGAAATCGTCAGGCCGTCCAGCATGATAAACAACAAAAACCCAACTCAATCTTTCTTTTTTCTTACTTTCGTTTGTTTTAGGCAAAAACGAGAAAGTCTCTGTTACACAGAGTGCCTCTAAAATGTTAACATCACTTCTTAGTTTAATAACATCGCCAATTTCCGCTCAAATGATCTCAAATGTTAGCAATATGTGTTAAAACTATGTTAACTCTGCGGAGTTATCTCACTGAGAATCTACAAGGAAGATGGATTATAATATGCCAGTAATAATGATAATGTGCTGTTGAAATCGCCACCACGTTTAATTGACTTGACACTTTGTCATCTTTTACTACGGTGTTGATATGAAAGAACATGTCATTGACAAACCCCTTTCTACAGCAAAATTAGGAACAAAGCAGAGAATCTGGGGCGCTGGAGATGAAGGGTTAAAACATGCTACAGCGTGTTTGACAGGAGCTGGACTAGCGACTTGATGTATATCGTGTAACAGGTGGTGCGTATACTGTGAATCTTTGTAAATTTGGCTATAAAATCTACATCCCGGTGAATATCTTTTGCAAAATAAAAATCTTTTATTGTTCAACAAGAAGCGTCTTTAATTTCTATTGCAATAGGTGTTATATCAACTGGACAGATATTCACAATTTAAATGATTCAATTTTTTGACAGAGGGCCTGTTAATATTTTTCTTGTCTTTTGTTAAATCAAAATCGGAATTGCCCATTATTTAAAATTAGGCTAATGTCGAAAAAAAAATTACAATATGGGAGATTATAAAACAAACCAAAAAAAAACATGCAAAATGATAACAAAAAAAATTGATTATGAGATAACTCGTCAAAATGGTTGCTGAAGACATTATTTTATAATTACCAGAATTTCAACTCACAGATAGGTTATAAAACACATGGCAAAGTGGATAAAGGCGTTGGTTAGATCCAGTAACAGGACCCAAATAGCTGTGTGTTCAATACCTGGTTAAGGCAGTGGAGAAAATATGCAGAGGTCAAATGAATGGAGGGATATGTTTAGAATGTAAATGCAGATTCCCTTCCCGAGCGAAATAAAGGGTTCAGTTCGACATCCCAACCACCTGAAGAAAGCCGGAAAGTACAAATATCACGTAATAAATATGGCAACAAAGATGATGAAAAACTTGATTAAAAAAGAATCGTGCGCAACGAAGTCTCCTAAGCACAATACTAACATTGTACTGTATCTCCTCTTATCAGCCATTTTAATTTTTCATAATTTTAAAACAAATCTAACGGCGAGTTTCACATAGATATGAGTTATATTAATCATTGTTGTATAAGTGTAAATTATTATAAAACAACATGTCTTTTTTAAGACACGAGAATCTTTTTTTGCAACACCTTGCCGCGTGTAAAAAATTGCAATATTTAAATTGTTAAATTATCTTAAAACATTTTTGTCGAGATTTATAATTTCAATTTCGTAAACCAATCGATGAAATTTAAATAAGATGATTGTTTTCAAAAAAGTATTTTGACAAAACGATTTAATAATTTCTTTAATTTAAATTTTTTCCCTTTTCCGTTTTAACAGCGAAGAATAAATTTTAGGATTTCTTGTCTTGAACTTGTTTATTCAACTGTCCATGCGTAATTTTTTCTTGGGATGAGCCAAATTTCATTTTTTGAAGCGTTTGGCACTGTGATTAATTTCGTTTTAAATACTATCAAACGGGCCAAGAATCAACGTTATTCATTTTTCTAAAACGATTGAATGATAAATACGGAACTTTTAGCTGGCAATTTACATTACATGTATATATATATATATATATATATATATATATATATATATATATATATATATATATATACTATTGTTTTAATCATTTCACCCCAAGTAAAGCAATAAGGCCACTATGTCAAAAGAGGTTAGAATAAAGCCCCGAAATCGCTGGGGTTACGGAGAGGACGAGAAAAATCAATATTAAGGTGAGAGAACAATAAAAGAAATGGAATTTAAGAAGACAGAAGAAAACGATTGACATCGTATTCAAAACTAGCAAAATTACCCGCGCCTTGCTGCGGGACACAGTTTTTTTTTTAAATGAAACGATGATAGATTTTAAATCATTATTATAATTTGTAGAGAAAAATGATGCAATTCAATATTACTCAATACCGATGTGACCTCCTTTTTCTGGTTTTCTCCTATATTTTGTATAGGAATCAATCCCTTGTTAAAATTTAAATTTAATTTAAATCAAATAGGAAAAAACATTCAGTGTTTTTTTTGTGGGGGTTGTTACTCCGAGTACCGCTATTGATCAAATTGAAATGTACATATTGAAGTACTCTAGGTGTCAGTCCCATGTTCACATTCAAAATAAATTAGGGATTAATAAAGGGATAAAACATTCAGGGTGGAGATTGTGCCACACCGGGGACCATCTTTGATAAAAATGAAATATATTTATTCAAGTAAGCTAGGTGTCATTCCATTGTTCAAATTAAAATTTAAATTATATAAAAAGGAAAAAAAAAATTTCAGTAGAGGAATACAACCCACCTGTGACCCCCCCCCTTACATCAAAATGAAATATATTTAGTCATTTTGAATAGTAAAATGATGAAGCGTAACTACCAATCTAGTACTGCGCTTAAAGTTAAAAGGTAGGAAATCGGGTAGCTTGTCATAACAATCGCCATGAACGCATTTATAGAAAAAAAACACAGGGAGGCTAAGTTGCGTAGCGAAAGTGACTGAAGCCGAGTTTGCAGACAAGAGAAGACGACTGTGCAGTAAAAGAGCCGAAACCTTATGAATATAAGATTCACGATTTTTGTGACTCAACGAACACTCGTTGTCGCTTTCATAATGCACGTTGTAGAAGCGACTTTGAAATCGCAGATACAACTATAGTAACGCCGTTGAACAATACTAGTGTTAGACGCCTTCGAACAGCACTCGTACTAATAGTACTTGGTTGATATTACTCGCTAAAATATTAATCCGTATAGTCATCTGAATAGAGATATAATATATTGAATAACATAAAGAATTGCGGTTCGTATAGTAATAGATAATAGAATAGAAATGGAAATCCCAATAGCATTAGAGGATAGAATAGAAATAACGATCCGTGTAATAATAGAGGAAAGACTAGAAATAGCGATCATAATAGTAATAGAGGATAGACTAGGAATAGCGATCGTTAGTCGGCAGCTACTTCCTACATATATGAGTTTACTTTATGGTCACGGGGTCTACTTCATTTTAATAAGCGGTTCGCCTTTGTTTGCTCACTGGCTACCTATGTTCAAACGCAAGTGCCGGCAGCGACATTTATTCCAATATAACAACGATAAAATATGTATGTTTTATTCTTATTGGGAGAATATTATTATTTCAGAAGCGCGCCGATTAGCGAACAAAGTCAACGGAGCCACGTTTAAGCTGAGCCTTAACTAAGACCTTAGGGGAAATAGATTCATGCCTTTTCCAGGACGACTTGGGTGAAATGCATGAAAGATAAGTAAGCAGAAATTGTGTTGTTAATTTGCATTACAATATCGCACATTGTGTTCATGTGTATTTTTTTAAGTCATTTCACGTAAAGCAGAACAGCAAAGTAACTAAGGCACAAGGTGATATTTCATATGATAGAATATGAGAAAAAACACCGTTTACATAAGACAGCAACAAAAGAAACAGGAATTAAGGAGACAAAATTTAAAGATTGACTTCTGGTGTCTTATCAAGTGATGTTGAATGTAGAATAAAGGCTTTTAAAAGGTTCAAATCAATCAAGCACACCTCGCAAGTGGAAACCATCTTACATAAGCTTGAATGACTAATATATATATATATATATATATATATATATATATATATATATATATATATATAAAAGCTGGAATGACATTTTATATATATATATATATATATATATATATATAAGGGACAGAGACATAGATAGATAAGAACTGATTAGAAGAGATAGATATGAATCTATAAAATGAGATGCATAGATATGAACCTGATAGATAGATAGATAGATAGATAGATAGATAGATAGATAGATATTGACAGACAGGAATAGAAAGAAAGAAAGAAAGAAAGAAAGAAAGAAAGAAAGAAAGAGAGAAAGAAACGAGAGAGTGAAGAGAGTAATATAAATATAAATTGATATAACGAATATAAACAAACCGAAATAGATAAATGGATAGATAGATATGAATCTATTAGATGATATATATAAATAGAGAGATATGTTAACAGATATAAAAGTTCTGCTGAGCAAGGTCGAATTACTGCTTTTAAACTACAAATTTTCCATGATTTTTTCTCGAACGCTCATATCTACTGAAGAGTAATTTAACGTAAGCAAATAATTATCGGACTTAGTTCAGTTCATTATATATATATATATATATATATATATATATATATATATATATATATATATATATATATATATATATATATATATATATATATATATATAGAGAGAGAGCAAGAGAAAGAGAAAGAGAGAGAGGGTGGTTAAATTTGATACTTTATACCTATGTGAGTATATTAGTGTATACGTGTATAAATCAGAATTAATCTATTTCTGGACAAAAATGATAGGTCCGGTATTTTCAATATTTCATCTTCCTTTAGTTTGAAGGTCAGTTTATTTTTATATTTTTTTACCAGATTCAAATACTGATTTTCTTTAATTCCATTTGTGTGGGAATCTGATGCCATTTCCAGGAAGCGTCGAAGAGGATTGACTCACTTGAACATAATTCGAGGCATAAACAAGTTAAATATTCAACGAATAACGTCTTTTGATTTGTTATTCTTATGGAGTTTCCTTTGATTATGGATTCTATTCTTCAGATGATCGGCTCGCCCACAGAATGTCCAACCATATGGTCTGTGTGTAAATATATCTCTCTATGTCTTTCAATTAGGATCAATCTATCCTTTATATATCTATCTATTTCAGTTTGTTTGCATCTCTATATATATATATATATATATATATATATATATATATATATATGTATGTATATGTGTGTCAGGTCCAAATCTATCTATTTCAGTCTGTTTATATTCATGTTAATATCATTCTATCTATCTATCTATCTATCTATTTCAGTCTATTTGTATCTCTCTCTGTCTCTCTCATTTCTCTCTCTGTATATATATATATATATATATATATATATATATATATATATATATATATATATATGTCAGTCCATATCGAGCAGATATGAATGTACGAGAGAAAATCATCGAGAATTGTATTTTAAATATATATATATATGTGTGTGTGTGTGTGTGTGTGTGTGTGTGTGTGTTTGTGTTTGCATATATATATATATATATATATATATATATATATATATATATATATATATATATATATACAAAGTGTGCGATTGGTGAATTGGCGCCATTTTATATTTGAAATTTCGCGCATGCGCTTTTTTTGTAGTTGTAGCATATGTTGGGCACCGTCTTTGAGAAGAAGACTCTGACGCAATTCCCTCCGCCATTCGGAAACTTCAGGCTGTACTGCTTGGCATTCAATCCGGAAAGAGTTGGATGATATATCCAGTCAACATCATGGTGTTTGGAGTGATCACTAGTGATAACGACGTTATGCCTCCATCCATCTTTCCGCAGGGCTTCAAACTCAACACAGATCCTTACATCAAGTGCCTTGAGGAGGTAATGTTGCTTTGCGTTAAGGGGCTAATGCTGGAAGACCATATCTCTTGTATGACAACTCTGCACCATGCTACACAACAAGAGAAGCCAGTCTTGAAAATTTCGGCGAACACATCACCCCTTATATCTGACCAGCTAATTCCCCAGAAAGCAACCCACTTGGTTATTATTTGTGTGGAACAGTTAAGCAAGAGACCAAAAGATAACTCCTTGTAACACCAAAGATGACCTGAAGGCAATGATTATGGTAGTAATCCCCAACTTAAACAAGATGTCCGTCTATATCATGGTCTTGTAGTCTTTTTTTCGTTTTCGTATGCATGGTCATCTTCAAGGTGTTTCAACAAAAACATTCATATATCCTCTTGCGACAAAAGCGATGCGATTAGAATTATTGACACACAAACATATTGTTATATCCCGTGCAAGATATAATAAACAAAGTAACCCGAGTGTTTGTTTTCAATAATAGGTTTATAATCGGATGTAGGTGTGTCAAGTACAGAGACAGAGTCAGGAGTATCCTAACCTCAATAGGTGTTAACAAACGAAGACCTTCCCCACTGTCCGCTGTGGTCGTACTTAATCAGCAACCAGTCCGTCCATTATCGTGAATAGGGAAGTTGGGTTATATCATCACAACACCTCCCCCCGAAGCTGAAATTCTCCCTTTTGAAAATTTCTGCTTCTAATGTCGTCTTCTTTTTGGATCCGGGCTAAAACGCCCCACTGGTTTTCTTTCCCGTGTGCTCCTTCTTTTAGTCGTCACAATTAGATCCTTTTTTGGCGAAGATAATTTCCGCTTTTCAGCCCGTAATGCTGGTCTATGAGATACAGGTTCATATACACTATTGGGTAGTGTCATGTTGAAAGCATCGCATAACACATAAATACAAAAATACAAAAAATGAAAGCATTTCCTGGCTAAATCCCATTGGACAACACATCCATACACTACGGATTACAAAAAATTCCTAAGTATTTCGATGAGACCTATTATATAAAGAAAAGTTAGCCTACCACATAAAGTAGCCAGAACAATAGCCAAAATTTTAATCACACTACTTGACACCGTTAGGCTCACATGAGCTAAAAGCATGCAATTAAAAATTTAAGGCTGTTTTAGATCTAAATGCTTTATGTAAATATATTCTCGGAAAGAAATTCTTATATTTACTAATAACGCATCTGAAACGAACAAAAATAATATTAAATCTTCCTTAACTATACGATAATTAAAATGTGCTATTTAATCACTAATCAATATTTTTCACCTCCAATAACATTTTTATGAAATAAAAATTACTTCACCGATGGGTTTACCTCCTAACAGCGTTTATCTTGTCTAAATTTAGAATTTCTATGGTGTGGTCTTTTCAAAAATATTTAACCAATAAATACTTATTATTTTAGATACGAAAATGATACTCTTTCTATTTCTCTCTCCCTCTCTCTCTCTCTCTCTCTCTATCTATCTATCTATCTATCTATCTATATATATATATATATATATATATATATATATATATATATATACCCAAGTATATGATTGGTGTATATGGAATGAATTCCAATAAACAATTCTTTTTTAATACTACCCATATATTAAACATCTGAATAGATATTATAACATGACTTCGTTGTCAAGCTTCTTGAATTTTCCTATACTTGTATTTTGATTGTTCAATCTAGCTTTTGTAACAACGTTTTCCCCTTGTGAAGGATTGTTAATTAATTTGTAACTGTTAAAACCATTTATTTTACATTCAACATCATCACTTTATAAGACACCGAGGGTGTTGAAACAAAATGGCTATTTTTGTAGTGATTTTATAACATATTTATGTTATAAATTTTTTAAAATAAATAATTATATATATATATATATATATAATGAATACAGAATAGTTAAGAATCCATTAGGTCAGTTTAGTATTTATTTCGTGGATATTTTTTCTTTTTTTTTTCGTTTCCATGTGTCTGAATTGAACTCCATTAATTCATGTAAAACTGTTCTGAAAAGATTGACGTTTGAAGTCCACGAAATAAATTAGAACCTGACCCCATGGATTGTTAAGGATTCTGTATTTACGGATTTCTAGGCGACCCTCCATTATGTTTTTTTATTTACTTTTGGCCTCGTATTATAATGTAATGTTTTATTTTAAATATATATATATATATATAGCTACGCTCAAAAGACATCATTTCCCATTAATAAATACGCAAACAGTACGATGCTTTCTAAACATATATGGCATTTTCAAATCAGAGGCCAAATTACACCTAAAACATTATAAAAATAAAACAAACTGCATCGTTGTACCACAATAAATCCAAACACTTTAAAAATATATCAAGGGGGAGGAAAAAGCTAAAATAAACGATCAGAACTCATCTCAAAATATAGTTACGAAAACAAATTGTTTATTTAAAAATATAAAACGGAATATCGCGTAATATACGACCAGAAAAATGCAAATGTATGCAATATATAAAATGCAGCTCATGAAAAATATATTAATCAAAGCCAATAGGTTAAAATAAAAAAAATAAGATACCCAATGCAAGAGAAATGTCTAAACGAATAAATAAAATAAACATAAAATTTAAATAAATAGACATATTAAGTAAATAACAAACACATTATCAAATCAAAGTCAGACACATAAACCCAAGTAAATATAACTATTATAATCAATAATTAATAATTAAGTAATCAATAATGAATAATGATCTAAAATCTTAACAGACAATATTATACAGCAGCAAGTAACAACGGCATTCGAATTCACATTTATTACTAGTAGCTTTGCGAATGATTTGAAATAATTATTAAAGCGTTAGGATAATACACCATAGCTTATTACCCATAATGCAACATTAACTAGCCTATATAAATAGTAGGACCAGAAAAACACGACAGATGTTTGGAAGACTGCGTTCAGACATGAAATAAACTGTCACTGCTTGCTGTTGATCTCAGTAGCCACTATTATATTTTACACACACACACACACACACACACACACACACACACACACACACACACACACACACATACATATGTATGTATTCATGTAGGTATGTATATTTTATATATATATAAAAATTTCTCAGAATTAACCTATATAAAAAGAAAATATGTATAAAGGAAAAAAAAGGCCAATCTCTACTCTCCCAAGACAACATACTCAAGAAATCTATTAATAAACCAAAAGAAATCAGTTGAATCAGTCGCTACAACAATACAAACAATATTTCCACAGGTGAAAATATTATCTGCAAACATAAAGTAATTGCACGTAATTTCTCAGTTGACCAAATGAATATAAAATAGCGTTTCTAAATTCTTCTAGTTGCTAACGACATTTTCTTCGTTGTTTACAGACGATTTTTTTCCAGGAATTCATTTTCGTTTTTGCGTTGAAAAAGTCCACATTGGACGAAACTACAGTTTACCTATTGACTTTTTCGTTTTAACAATATATATATATATATATATATATATATATATATGGGTTAGGTAAATGCAATAACTAGATATTACCGACCTTATACTCGCGTCCTGGCGTGCATACGCTAGTAAGCAGATAAATAATATTGCCCAATGTGATTAGACGGAGCTAAAGAAATATATGTTAATAAATACACATATACCTACGTTTGATGTGCGACTCGAGTTTCGTTGGATACCCAATTCATCTGGCACACGATATAGCTTATTGTTTATTTAATGCTCATGGGATGGATGCTGATTCATAACTTAAACTTAAAATAGCACAAAAATAGTACTAAAGCAAAACTGGGGTTTAAGTGCATCTTTAATATGCTAACAGTTTGTTTTCTCGAACTTCTAGCTTGTGGAACTCCCTTTCGGATCCATGCTATCCAGACAACTTTAATTTGAAAAAATTTAAATGAAAAATCAATCGCTATCTACAGGCCTGATTTCTCTTTTCACTTTCTGCTCATTATTAATGTTTCTGTTTCTAATTTTTCTACACCCTGTAATCCCTTTTGTCATAGTGGCTTTATTGACTTGAGAGGGGTGATAACAATTAATATAGCTTTCTCTCTATATGTGTGTGTGTGTGTGTGTGTGCGCGCATATATATGTATATCAGTCAGTTATGTGCCATGCGTGATAGAGGTATAGGCGATCATGTATCTTTCGAAACATGCTTGAGGCAGATTTTTTCCCGCAGTAAGTTGCGATTTCTTTCTGCACCCATCCAAGGTTATAGAACCCCGTCTGTCCTGCTATTTACTCATAGCTCGTGGGAAGAGAAGAAGTGGATTCATACTTTTCCCAAGCGAATGTAATGGATTCGTTTAATGGTATTTGAACTCGGCTCTCCGATTTCTCAATCCGTGCCGCTATCCATTACTCCACCGTGCCTCCCCCACTTGCTAACCATTACACCACACGTAGGTGCCCCCGGTGAGGAATAATATGTATATTTATTTATATATACTTAATAGCTCGGTTATTTTTCACCGAGCACTATTTTCTTAACACCAGGAATCAGTATACGACATATATATATATGATTATAATCTTATGATCTGATGTTATTATTGTAATCTTACAAATTGATTCCAGGTTGTCCAGTAATAATGATGACGACTTTACAAAAAATTTAAATTCCATATATATTATTCATTAGATTTAGTTAAAGATCAGAAATAAATACTATATTAAATACAAGTTTTATTTAAAAAGGCACTTTACAATATTGTGACTCAATGTATCTCCGATAGATTCTCTAGAAAAGACACTAAGTCGAATTGGGACTAAAAGATGGTACCAAGGAATGATTCCTTTATGAGTGCATAAACAGGTGAGGACTTCAAATAAGCACACCCAAAAATTAAAAAAAAAAAAGTAATTACAGCGTGTAACAACAAAATTGTCCAAGACATGAAACAACATAATTGTACATCTTACAAAATGTTTAACATCTAAATAAAACACTAAACTAACCGAGTTTCCTTATTCTAAGGATCAGTCAGTGAGTAGGGATGTAGCAAGATACTCTTGAATATCTGCTAAATATGTGATATCCGAAAATTAATTTATTTTATGAGGGTAAATGACAAATATAATCCTTCGATTCTGAAATAATGCACAGGAGGGAAATAATTTCTTTCGTTTTACAACCAATTTTAACCCGTTAGTGTAAATGGCAATTAGATGTCATGTCGTATTACAATGGATATTTCCCAATTCTGTAAAACATTGCATAATTTCCTCAATGCATCTACCGCTATTTCATTGCCACTTCGAATTTCGGTGTCATACATTCTTTCATGCATTACATCATCAACCATATAGTTTAATAACATTTTTGATATGATTTTTTTCCGAATGTTGTCAATCGTGACTCTCCACAATTTTGTTTTATGACTTGTAGCTCTTAGCAATAATTGTCACCTTACCATGGCTCCAAATCCTTGGTCTACTCGTTAGACATGATACTCACAGCCTGATTATTCGAATATCTTGTTAAAAAGAAATATTACGGCCGTTGTATATATATATATATATATATATATATATATATAATTTAGCTTTTGAAAATATATTTCAATTGAGCACTGTTAGCTGTTTCTTTTCTGCCGAATGAAGATAGGTAAGTGGTAGAAACCTGACTGACACAATCGATTGGGTTTCGAAGTGGGCTTGAGTCATTTGGATATGTAGTTGCACTGAGGAGCTGTGATACGGCGGAACAGTACTGCCTGCGAATCACACACACACACACATATATATATAAATATATATATGTGTGTGTGTGTGTGTGTGTATATATATATATATATTTAATTTATTTATATATATATATATATATATATATATATATATATATATATATATATATATATGTGTGTGTAAAGAATTAATTGATTTCTTTTTCAATCCACATTTTATTATAATGGGCACTTCCTATTTGAAATAGACGCCCCATATTTATTTATTAAATAATGTGTATCAACCTGTTTATCGGAGGGCACATTTTCTTTACTTAGAATTCTCGAATGCGCATGCCGATTGATGTAAATCAAAATGGGGCGTCTATTTCAAATAAGAAGTGTCTACGTTAATAACATTTGAAGTGATGTGTGTGTGTGTGTCTATGTGTGTGTGTGTGTTTATGTATGTATGTGTGGTGTGTTCTCGGAGATTTTTCACCGAATCAAATACAAACCGCGTTCTGAGCATCAGAAGCTGACCTGTCACATCCGGGCGCCAAGCCGACGGTCAGCCATCTTAGCGTAGTAATTATCACATCAAATAACCCATCATATCTATACTGACCGCCGCTTATAATTCCTCAGGCACCCCACATTTCTTGCTCAGCAATTCATTTCGATTCCGTCCTGACTCACGCCCCCACTCACCGCGTGGTGTCTACGGTGGAATTTCTGATCTATTGTGCTACTGACAGGGATTTTTATGATGTAGATCTTTCAATTTTTGCCTCGATCAAAATTACTGGCTGGGTAGATATCACGGAAATTGGCGAAGATGATGGAGTAGTCATGCCGTTCAATATTGCCCGTGTCGGTCATTTGGCAATCTCCCCGTGAAAGAATAATCTGAAGATGAAACTTGATTTCTAAACGGCACCGTAGCTAGGAAAAGCGGCAGCGTGTTTGCTGCAATAACCGGATGAAAATTACCACCAAATGTTTTTGACAAGAGCTTTACATATATTTTTCGGTCTACTCTTCATTGTCAAGCAATTGTAGTTTGGTTTCCTTTGGTTTGTTTTGTTTTACGGTATATCTACCTCAATAGGTTATTTAATGCCGACATTTTTTTTTTTTTTATTGCTTATTATTTTCAAAAATGTATTTCTGGTAATATTTTTTCTTTAAAAAAAAGAAAAAAACACAATATCTGGTACTATTTTTTTTTGTTTTCAACAAATGTATTGCTGGCAATATTTTTTTTTTTTTAAAAAGTATTCCTGGTAATAATTTTTCTTAAAAAAATACACAATAGTTGGCAATGCCTTTTTTTTTTCTTTTTCAACAAATGTATTGCTGGTAATATTTTTTTTCAAAAAAGTATTCCTGGTAATAATTTTTCTTAAAAAAATACACAATAGTTGGCAATGCCTTTTTTTTTCTTTTTCAACAAAGGTATTGCTGGTAATATTTTTTTTCAAAAAAGCTATTTCTGGTAATAATTTTTCTTAAAAATATACACAATAGTTGGCAATGCCTTTTTTTCTTTTTTTTTTTTCAAAAAATGTATTGCTGGTAATATTTTTTTCAAAAATGTAATTGGGGCAAAATTATTTCCTAAAAAAAACAAAATAGCTGCTAATCTCTTTTTTTTTGTTTCAAAAAATATATTGCTGGTAATAGTTATTTCAAAAACTTATTTCTAGTAACATTTTATCTTAAAAAAAAACACAATAGCTGGTAATATCTTCTTTTTTTTTCGAAAAAAAAATGTATTGCTGGTAATAAATATTTTTTTTTACAAAGTATTTCTGGCATTAAAACCTATTTTTACACATTCATAGTGTTTTGACGCCAGTTTGGGGGTTAACTATTTGATAATTAGCTGGGACTCTACTAGGCACTGCCACTCCGGGTCAGGGTGGACCTGGGAACACCAGAAATTAAGAGGTGGTTCCTAACTCCTCAAAACCTCATGATCAGAAGCCTTGCTGTTGGACGTAGTTTATAATCTTACCCAGAACGCCGATGTAGTTTATCG